>CM065592.1:265767454-266204954 GCA_033119425.1 Bufotes viridis
CAATTCAATCCTCATTTTGATTGAAAAAGACATACACGAGAGTGGCTCTGCTTTTCTAAGGACGCTTTTACACAAACTAAGGATTGGGACACTCATTGAGGATGAAAGGCTGTACGAACTAGAGAAAAGCAAATCAAATCTGAATGAATTGCATTCATTATGAATTTCATAAAAATTCTGCTGACAAACTAATACGAAGTTTTGGTGATTCGCTTTGGACACCATTTTACTGTGAAAATTGGTGAGGAAAACAACAGGGAGGGTGAAGGTGCAGGATCACATGACCCTGGGAGGGAGGGGGGTTGGCTTCATTGTCTCAGAGGCTGACAGACATTGTACTGAAATGACTGCGTTAATATAGCAGTTTCATTCCACACATTGTACTGTATGTTGAGATATCATGCAGTTTTAGGGAACACATTGTATTGCATCACTAGACCATTCAGTTTTAGTAAGCGCATTGTATTGCAATAACTGTATTAGTATACTTGTTTTAGTTCATGCATTGTATTGCATCAATATACCATGTAGTTTTAGTTCATGCATTGTACTGCAATAATTACATTAATATACCAGTTTTAGTTCATGCATTGTGCTGTCAATAAACCGTGCAGTTGAAGTGATCGCATTGTACTGTCATAACTGCATTAATATAGCAGTTTCTTTCTTATTACATTAAGATACTGTGCAGTTTAAGTGAACACATTGTCCTTCAATAACTGCATTAATATACCAGTTTTACTCAGTGCTTTGTTTTACCATTGTAAATTGTCAATACTAGGGTGCAGTGTGTTTGTAGAACGGAAGGGATGTTTAATTGCACCTCTATCTATAAAATATAGAACAAATGCTTGCAATTTTCCTACCATTTAATAATCTGCATTACCAATCTTTATTTATTAGACTTATAATAAATTGTCTGTTAAACGGAAGAGTGGAAAACAAAAGACCCATACCTTATCATCCGAGATTGAGAATATGGGAGGCTATAGTAGTGCGAACAGCAGTAGCATCACCAACCATCTGGCCAGAAGCAGTAGTAACAGCAGGCCACAGTTTTGCCAGGTGCCACATTATTATGGAGGATAAAGAGGATTGAATTGTGGACCAAATGGCTCACTCCTACTCTCAGTCACAGCAGGATGATGTCAATTTCACCTCTGAGTCTGACACCATGCCTTGGAGCCAGGGGTCACAGTGTTCCTTCTGCTGCTCCTCTTTGCAATCCCAGAGAAGCTTTTCAGTTGTATCATCACTGTCTTCACTGCCCCCTCCTATTGGGGCACCAGGGCAGATATGCTTCTATTGTGGTCAGCTCGGGTACTGGTGATGCTGCTGATACTGTAGGCACAGGTTCAAAACATGCCACATCTAGGCCAAACTTGGCTACAGCTAGTTGGGTGAATATCTCCTGCATCTCCTGGCAGTTTTTCTCCACAGTTCCAGCACAAAGTGCTGTTGTGTGCAAGATCTTCAGGATGAAAATAAGCTGTGGGCATACAAATAGAAACATAGGCACCAAAGGCCATTATTTCTGCAAAAAGGCCAATCCTGCCTTCTACTGTCACATGGCGGAGAACATGGACCGCTCCTTGCAATTGTCGTTGTGCAGCAGCTACCATGGACACCTGGAGCAGCTGTTAAGGGCAGAGATGGTATTTATCTTTCATGGGCCTATGGGTGAAAGTTTTTTATAGCAGCAGTGACCCAGAACCACAGCAACAAGGCCAGGTCCTAATGAGACTTCTATGTCTGTGTCGGTCTGGATCCCACATTAGGCACTTATCTGCCTCCTCCAAATTTTTCTCAATGGACATCCTCCTGTCCCCAAAAGAAAAAGGGCAGATCATTGCTTCCACTCTCCTCCCTTCTATCATATTTGATAAAGTGAACTATTGCCATCCTGTGTTACAGCTGATCAGCCTAGGAGAGAGTAGCCACCTAGTCAATTAGTTGCTAAAGTGCATCAAGCAGCAAGTATCCCCGCAAACTCCAACTAGGCAAGATGATCAACGACAATGGCAGGAACATTGTGGCTATGCTGCGTTTGGGGAAAATAACGCATACTCCCTGTATGGCAGGAATTATAGATTTAGTGCAAAGCCTTTTGAAAAAGTACTGTGGCTTGCAGAAGGTACTGGCCATATCAAGGTGACTGTCCTCGCATTTCAACCATTCCTATGTAACAAGGAACTCCCTACTGGACTGCCATTACACCGCTTAAGCAACAGAACTGCCTTTGTACCGCTTAATCCATAATGTTCCAACTCGCTGTAATTCCACCTAACATATGCTGGCATATGCTGGACCATCTGTACGAGCAGCATTAAATGGTGAATGATTTTGTGATACACCAGACCACCACTGCAGGAAGCATCTCAGACAGTGGCAGCTTTTCAAAGACGTACATTACAAATTCAGACCCTTCGAAGAGGCCACCAGATTTGTCAGTAGGGACAACAGTGCTAGCAACGATATTTATTTTAGGGAAGATGCACACGCTAATGCAACAAGGGATAGTGGAAGAAAAACAGCCTCTGCATTTTGCATGGAAAATCCTGTGGAAGAGGAGCATGAGGAGCTACCACTGGAGGAGGAGTTGCTTGTGCAGGAGGACGAGGCTGATGGTTATGATGATGACAACATTGGCCATGATGACCAATCATTCCAGCTCCATCCTCTGCAGTGCATTGCAGAGGATGGAGCTGGAAAGAACTGGGTCCTCAGGCATGCTGGTGAGCATGGCAAGCTCTACGCTTGCTTGCTTATATATTGACATGTGTCACCTAAAATCATGGTTTATGGGCAGCACATCAAAATGTGTAAACAAAAATCTACTCACAAACAATCTTTGGGGATGAACGATCACAGTCGTGATCGTTCATCTTCATGCAAAAGGAATTATTGCTTCATGTAAATGCAGCTCTACTGTAATTATCTACAGGTAATAGTTAAAAAGAGTAGTTAATAATACGGAACCGCTCACTTTTTCTTTCTCACAGTAGGTGCTCAAATCCTCTTTGATTCACCCTTCAAAGTATGAATTGTTGCAATATTTCACTCTGGGATTGGCACTCATATATGGAAAAATCTCTAATATAGTAAAATCAGAATGTGCCCCCTTCTTTTCCCCTGGGCTGCAGAACTTGTGGTGGCTGCAGCTAAAGTTGGCAGAGCTTGTGCCCAACTTTCAGGTGCTGTGTAGGTGCCCAGTGCAGGTGATGAGGTATGGAGGCGGTGGGAGAGGTGTCTATGTGAGTGCTGAGGTGGGAGAGTGCAGGAGTCCTGCACTCTCCCACCTCAGCACTCACATAGACACCTCTCCCACCGCCTCCATACCTCATCACCTGCACTGGGCACCTACACAGCACCTGAAAGTTGGGCACAAGCTCTGCCAACTTTAGCTGCAGCCACCACAAGTTCTGCAGCCCAGGGGAAAAGAAGGGGGCACATTCTGATTTTACTATATTAGAGATTTTTCCATATATGAGTGCCAATCCCAGAGTGAAATAGTTAAAAAGAAATGGTTCATTCCTGATCATTGACCTGTTCATCGGTTCAAATATACGGGTTTACGCCTCCTGGCATTTTAAAGAGACATTAGAAAGGTAGAGGGCTAATCCCTGTAAACATAGATGGTACCTTTTGACAGTAAGCACTTATAGTACTCTAAGTCCTTAGGTAGCATCTAATTGCTATGTCAAAGAAAAATGTTAAAAAACACACTGTTTGCCATGTTCAACCTGCTGAACAAGGGATTTAGTCAAAACTGCAAATATTGTAACTCACTTGGTAAAAACTTACACAAGTTTGTATGCTACAGAGAATGTTATTAGACGTGTTACTTCACCTCGATAAAGTAGCAGCAGTATCAACAGTATCATGCAATTAATCCTATTATCAACTGGATACTATAATTATAAAGCACAGTATACATATAAGAGGCTTGTACCAGTGTTATTATTCTAATTTGAAATATTTGTCTTACACAGAATTAGCCAGAAATTACGACTTACCATTTTGGGCAATTATTCTTATTTGTTTGGCGGTTCTCTTTGCCCTTATATTTATATTCCTGATCATCTTTTTGGTAAGTGAAACTTAAGAACTACCTTTCACTTGTCTGATTTGTGAATGACAACATAGAGATGTGATTAATTTCGTATTCATGGAGCTTGTGTGATTGCACATCTATACCATGGAGTCATAGGCATTCCATGTGCAGCGGTTTTGCATCAGTTTAAAAAAACAACAACTAATGGCTGTTTTTAACAACTGTTAAAGATCCCAATCCCTGCAGTGCCTTCACAATATACAATATAATGCACCGTCTAATGTCCCCAGTATAAATAAAGCATAGTGCCCCCCCCCCATTGTGCCAGCCCCCCGCCCCCGGTACAGATAATGGCCTTTATAGTGCCGCTCAAGTATAAATAATGGCCCTCTTTGTGCCCTCCAGTATAGATAATGACCCCCAAGCCTGCAGTATAAATATTGGGCCCAAAAGTGCTCCCCAGTATAGATAATGGTCTCCTTTGTGCCCTCCGGTATAGATAATGGACCACATAGTGCCCGCAGTATATATAATGGGCCCCATAGTGCTCCCCAGTATAGATAGTGGCCCCATTTGTGCTCCCAGAATTATAAATGGCCCCCAATAGTGCATTCAGTATTACAAATGGCCACTAATAGTGCCTTCCATAGACCAAAGAATAAGACAGAGAGAACTGACATATATATATATATATATATATATATATATATATATATAGCCCCACTAATGGTAGTGCCAGTGATTAAAAAAAAAAACTGAACCACTTCATGTGCAGGAACACTTGCTCTTCACTGGAGGTAGCAGGACCAGAAGCTCCCAGAATGATCATGTGATGTCATCACGTTGGGAGTGCAGGTCATGCTGCATCCAATGAGGAGCGAGTGTCCTCACGCATGCAAGCGGTTGAGATGAGTTTTTTTAATTATTTTTAACCCATTGCCTACAAGTTCAACCAAAAACAGGGGCGATATCTTCAGCTCGAATGCGCTGGGCGAGACATGCTCCTAAGAAACGGCCCCTGGTGATGCAACAGCATCATTAGCAACAGGATGCAATGCTCTTTCTCACCATAGTGGCTGGAGGAGACAAGCAGTGCTTGATCATTCAGCTGGTCTGTTTCTGTGAGCTGTGTCTGAAAAATGGAGAGCTGTGTCATGACATATCAGGTTCTGATCCTGGGACTGCCCTATTTAAACCCCTTCCAGGTCTTACACCAGTGCCAGTGATAGTCATTGACTCCCTAACTTTGTTCCTGGTTCTGTGTATGTTTGGATTGCTTCTATTATTGACCTTGGCCTGCCTTTGACCACTCTGTGTCACGGTGGGGAGTGGTGGAAACCCCCCACCGTACAATGTCCACGGCTACTAGGCCAGGATGCAGGGAACAGGGAGCTGGTCACCTCCTATAGCATCTCTATAGCTTTCCCTAGACTCCTGACTGTATGAGCTGCCTTCTATGGTAAGGAGGCCCATACCCATGAACCTGGAGCCCTGGCATCCCTGTATTGCCCTGAAGGATGGTGACAGAGAAGAGACCACCTATTCATCCTACACTACGGATGAAAGGAGTACCCAGAGGCCCAGCAGCTAACCAATTATTAGATGTATATACTGGAGAGTGAATCTGGATCGCACATCCTCAAAACTATGCTTTTGATATAACGACTGTCTCAGCATAATTACGTGGCATATCAGCCTAATTTGTAATACATAGTATGCTGTGCATAAGAGGCATTAGCATACAGTTTGATCAAAGAGCATAGGCCCACTAACCGCGACAAGGTTGCCTCTGCAAGTGGGAAACTACTCTAACCTATAATGGCGCAGCCGTGCGCGGCGAACACCGGCGTCCCAGCACTGCACCAGCAGCAGACGGCGGGACCCAGAAGCCGCACAGCGACCCCACTGTACAGCAAAGCCTCCTTGGCCCTGGGCCCCACCGCCCCACCAGCACAGCACTGAGGCAGCAATGGCAGACACGCAGTACTGCACCATGTGAACAATTATTAGACGTAGTATACACCTGAACGGCAGGTAAGTATAACACAACAACAAACACCATGAGTTACCAACACTTAACTACCGCCGGCGAGATGGAGTGGAGACGCCAAGAACTATTTGGACCTCCATGGGAACACCAGATGCACGGAGGCTCCGGGCAGGAAACACAATGTGTTGCTTAACCCCTTAAAGACACGGCCCTACTTCACCTTAAGGACCAGACCATTTTTCTAAAATCTGACCAGTGTCACTTTATGTGGTGATAACTTTAAAACGCTTTTTCTTATCCAGGCCATTCTGAGATGGTTTTTTGTCACATATTGTACTTCATTAAAGTGGTAAAATGTAGTCGAAAAATGTCATTTTTATTTATAAAAAATACCAAATTTACCAAAAATTAGAAAACATTTTGCAATTTTCCAAGTTTCAATTTCTCTACTTCTATAATACATAGTAATACCGCCAAAAAAAGTTATTGATTTAAATTCCCCATATGTCTACTTCATGTATCGATCATTTTGGGAATGCCACTTCATTTTTTGGGGACGTTACAAGGCTTAGAAATTTAGAAGCAAATCTTGAAATTTTTCAGAAATTTTAATAAAAAAACCGTTTTAGGGACTAGTTTAGGTCTGAAGTCACTTTGTGAGGCTTACATAATAGAAACCACCCAAAAATGACCCCATTCTAGGAACTACACCCCCTCAAGGTATTCAAAACTGATTTTACAAAGGTCTTTAACCCTCTACGTTTTCCACAAGAGTTAATGGCAAATGGAGAAATTTCAGAATTGCCAAACGGCAGAGCGCAGAAGGAAAGGAACGCCATATGGTTTTTGGAAGGCGGATTTTGCTGGACTGGATTTTTGACACCATGTCCCATTTGAAGCCCCCCGATGCACCCCTAGAGTAGAAACTCCATAAAATTGACTCCATCTAAGAAACTACACCCCTCAAGGTATTCAAAACCGGTTTTACAAACTTTGTTAACTCTTTAGGTGCTCCACAAGAGTTATTGGCAAATGGAGATTAAATTTAAGAATTTCTATTTTCTGTTACCTTGCCTCAAAAAAAGTGTAATATAGAGCAACCAAAAATCATATTTACCCTAAAATAATACAAACAAAACTGCCACCTTCTCCCATCGTTTCCAAAATGTTTTTTTTTTTGAGTTTCTACTGTGGGGGTGCATCAGGGGGGCTTCAAAGAGTAAAAAAACCAGTCCAGCAAAATCTGCCTTCCAAAAACCATATGGCGTTCCCTTCCTTCTACGCCCTGCTGTTTGGCCATACAGCAGTTTACAACCACATATGGGGTGTTTCTGCAAACTAGAGAATCAGGGAAATAAATATTGAGCTTTGTTTGGCTGTTAACCCTTGGAAAATTTTGAAAAAATTTCGCTGTTTTGGAACCGTTTTGTATTTTTTGTTATTTACATCGTTGAACTGACAGGTTAGATTGTGTGCTATTTCCATAGAGTAGGTTGTTACGGATGCGACAATACCAAATATGACTACTTTTTGGGGGGTTTTGTTTCAGTTTTACATAATAAAGCATTTTTGAAAAAGATTTTTTAGTGTCTCCATATTCTGAAAGCCATAGTTTTTTTTGGGGGGCTCTTATGTAGGAGCTCATCTTTTGCGGTATGAGATGTCGGCTTGATTGGCACTATCTTGGGGTGCATATGACATTTTGGTCGCTTGCTATTACACTTTTTGTGATGTAAGGTGACAAAAATGGCATGGTATTTATAAATGGTATTCATTTAATTTTTTTATTGTGTTCACCTTAGGTCATGTGTTATTTTTATAGAGCAGGTTGTGACAGACATGGCAATACATAATATGTATACTTTTTATTTATTTATTTAAGTTTTACACAATAATATCCTTTTTTAAAACAAAAAAAAATCATGTTTTAGTGTCTCCATAGTCTGAGAGACATATTTTTTTTATTTTTTCGGGCGATTGTCCTATGTAGGGGTTCATTTTTTGCAGGATGAGATGGCGGTTTAAATGGTACTATTTTGGGGTGCATATGACTTTTTGATCGCTTGCTATTACACTTTTTGTGATGTAAGGTGACAAAAAATGGCTTTTTTGATAAAGTTTTTATTTTTTATGTTTACGACATTCATCTGAGGGGTTAGGCCATGTTATATTTTTATAGAGCAGGTCCCTACGGATGCAGCGATACATAATATGTAAACCTTTTTATATTTATTTAGGTTTTACACAATAATATCCTGTTTGAAACAAAAAAAAAACATGTTTTAGTGTCTCCATAGTCTGAGAGCCATATTTTTTTCAGTTTTTAGGCGATTGTCTCAAGTTGGGTATAATTTTTGTGGGATGAGGTGACGGTTAGATTGGCACTATTTGGGGCGTCATATGACTTTTTGATCGCTTGCTATTACCCTTTTTGTGATGTAAGGTGACAAAAAAATGGCTTTTTGACAAAGTTTTTATATAATTGTTCACTTGAGGGGTTAGGTAATCTGATATGTTTATAGAGCAGATTCTTACGGACGTGGAGATACCTAATATGTCTACTTTTTAGGGTTTTTTTTACATTTAACACTAAAAAGCATTTTTGAAACAAAAAAATCATGTTTTAGTCTGAGAGCCATAGTTTTTAATTTTTTGGGCAATTGTTTTAGATAGGGACTCATTTTTTGCGGGATGAGCTGGTGGTTTGATTGGCACTATTTCGGGAGGCATACGCCTTTTTGATCATTTTGTATTACACTTTTAGTGATGTAAGGTGCCAAAAAGTGGCTTATTTACACCATTTTTGCGGGGGGTGGGGTTTATGGCGTTCATCTGAGGGGTTCGGTCATGTGATAGTTTTATAGAGTAGGTTTTTACGGACGTGATGATACGTAATATGTGTAGTGTATTTAATTTTCATTTTTATTCAGTGATATGTGTTTTTTTTTATTTTTACTTATTTTCACTTTTTTACATTTTTATTTACCCAGACCCACTTGGTTCTTGTAGATCCAGTTGATCTGGTGTCTATATAATATAGTACAGTACACTGTATAGTGCACTCTGCTGTATTTTTTACTTTATAAAGTCTGAATATACCTTTAGCAGGTCTATTCAGACTTTCAGTACCATGGAGAGAGCAGAACGCATCTGAAAGCGTCCTGCTTCCATGGCAACCATCACCCGCTGCCAGAACAGGCCCCCCTCCCTCTGCGATCCCATCCTTTCGGCACAGCAGCCCCCCGATGGGAGAGGGAGGGAGCTCCCTCTCTGTTAACCCCTTCCATACAGCCGTCCGTACGGACTGCGGTATAGAAGGGGTTAAATGGCTGGCATCTGCACCAGCACAGATGCCAGGCCTTTCTATCAGAGTGTCAGCAATATGCTGACACTCTGATAGATCCCCTATACCGCCAACGATGTTACAAACCTGTCTCCCGCCACCCGCAACCACCCCCCTGCACCCCCACAATATGATTGGGGGCTGCAGGGGGGGGTTAAAATTTACCACTTTGGGGGCATTTAGACTATGATCCCCGTGGTCTAAGCGCTGCAAACCGCAGGTCTGAATTGACCTGTGGTTTGCAGCGATCACCGATACGGGGGGGGGGGGGGGTCATGGGACCCCCCTGGGCATTGTAACAATGTACCTGCTGAATGATTTCAGCAGGTACGTTGTTCCGATCACTGCCGGCTTAGCAGCAGTGATCGGAAATACTCATGACGTACCGGTACGTCATGTGTCCTTAAGGTTTCGGGAAACATGCCATACCGGTACGTCATGTGTCCTGAATGGGTTAAACCCCTCCAGGAAAGAAACCCCCTTCCGGAGGAGACAACCACCCATGTAAACGTAAATGTTCCAAGCAGGCAAGAGCACACCTACACAGAACAACCGCCATACATACCTCCACACAAACCCACACCAGAACCAACACACAAGGTGGGGGAAGGGAAAAGGAGGAACACACCAAGACACCACGCAGGACTTGCCAAAGGACCTCATTGCCAACCAAGGGTGGCTCACACAGATAGGGGAACACACAGCCAAGAAACAGAGCTCCTACACCTAGCCAAATAACACACAAACTGACCTCAGGCTCAACCACACCAGAATATAAAGAGCCCTGAGGCCACACCCAGATCACCTAGCACACACTGTTAACCCCGTGCAAACCAGAAAGGGGAAACCACTAAATAAAAGGGAAAGTGACTCGCATGCAAAACCACCACGGTGCCAGTGGCAACCGCACGTGAGGCTGCCATGTCACCATCCACACATGCGGCAACCGCGAAACCTTGCGACTGGCAACAGCATGTGAAGCAACTGAGTCACGACCTCACCAAGGGTCGTGACACTCTGTGTTTCATGATTTAGTACTGTTTCTCATCCAGTTCTGACTTCGGTTGGCTATTTGACTACCCCCTGTCTTGTGATTTGGTACTCTATTCTCTGCTCGGTTCTGACCCATTTCTGTATGCCTCTGTCTCTGTGTTGTTCTGTCTCAGTGTGTGTATGTCTTGCACTTTAGCAGAGTAGGGAACGTTGGCCAGTTGCAGACTTGCTGCCTTGGGCTTGCACAAATGCACAGCAAGTAGGTAGGGTAAGGCCTCTTTCACACTTGCGTTGTGAGGATCTGGCGTGCACTTCCGTCGCCGGAAATGCCCGCCGGATCCGTCACAACGCAAGACAGCTGAAAGCATTTGAAGACTGATCAGTCTTCAAAATGCTTTCAGTGTTACTATGGCAGTCAGGACGCTACTAAAGTCCTGGTTGCCATAGTAAGTAGTGGGGAGCCAGGGGAGCAGATACTTACAGTCCGTGCGGCTCCCGGGGCGCTCCACAATGACGTCAGAGCGCCCCACGCGCATGGATCACGTGATCCATGCGATCTTGTAATCCATGCTCATGGGGCGCTCTGATGTCATTGTGGAGCGCCCTGGGACTTGGGAGCCGCACGGACGGTAAGTATCTGCACCCCTGCCTCCCCACTACACTTTACCATGGCAGCCGGGACTTTAGCGTCCTGGCTGCCATGGTAACCATTCACAAAAGCTAAACGTCGGATCCGGGGATGCGCCGAAACGACGTTTTGCTTAAAGCCGGATCCGGATTAATGCTTTTCAATGGGCATTAATTCCGGATCCGTCCTTGGGGCACGTCTTCCAGATTTTTGGACATAGATAAAACCGTAGCATGCTGCGGTTTTGTCAACATCTAAAAAACGTTCACATAGTGAACTGAAGACATCCTGATGCATTCTGAATGGATTTCTCTCCATTCAGAATGCATTAGGATAATCCTGATCAGTATCTTTCCATCCTAGAGCCCCGAGGACGGAACTCTAGGACGGAAAGCAAAAACGCAGATGTGAAAGGGGCCTAAGCGGGCTGGGTTCCAGTTAGGGTTCACTGTCTGTGTATTCCTGCCTACTGTGGTTACAGGTTCAAGGAGAAAGTGAGAAAGAGGGCAGGTTAGGCGACAGGTTTGTTTTCATGATATAAACTATGAGGAAGAGTTTGATTATTTTACTTATGTATTTTTGTTATTTTGTGCTCCACCTAAAGAATAATTGACTTAGTGTAAAGTTGTTACAATTGTAAAATCTCTTATTTCTAGCACTGTAGAATTCAATAGTTTGTATTACTCCACCCAAATACCTTGCCCAGATTTTAGAACAGGAACAACCAGCATTTTTCTGTTTAAATGGTTAATATTTATCGCAGCAATGTTGTAATTGCATAAAATAAGTACCCGGGGCTATTTCCTAACCCAACATAGCTGGTAAAGCAAACTCTGTTTCCATAAATTGTACCATCTAACAGCAGTAGTAAGATCTAATCTGCAAATGTGTCTAATCATTTAAATAAGAATTTTCCTTACATTTTCACAGCTTCTACTTTTCTTGAAAAACCGTAGAGGATCTTATAATGTGCAACAAAGCATTCATGGAACTTATTTTCCACACCTGGATATGCGAAAGTTATACTGAGGACATTCAATGCATAAGGTCTAACTCTCAGCAATACTACCTTCTCAGCACAGTGAAAGAGCTGGAAGCTGCAAAACTTCTGCCGCATCTTACAAAACCTCCTCCCGTATGTGTGCAGGAATTCTAGACAATACCAGGCCACTCACACTACAGAAAGTGCTACTCACCTTTCCCAGGTGCCTGAATTTCAAGTTTGACTATATAGCCAGGAGGGATTTCTCACTGTCTGTCTTGGCAAATTGGACATTCATCATTGTTGGAGACCTGAATTACAAGTCTTATGGAGCTGCACACACTGCTGCCTAAACTCTAACCCTTACATAAACTCTAACCCAGCTTTTTCGAGACTCTGAAAGGCAAATTTGTCTGGCATATGGCACTATTAAGGATTGAGGATGTGGTTTATCTTGGAAGATTTAGTATTCTGCAGTCTACTACAGTTCTTCATGGTGGCCCAGAAACCTGAAAGGGAAATCTGCCTTACTGTGGCACTATTTAGGAGGGGGGGTGGGGGTGGGGGGTTATCTTGGTAGATTTACTATTCTGCAGTCTATTATACTTTCATATGGTGGTAAACCAGCTTTCATATGACCTTGGAAGACAAGTCTACCTAGCCGTGGCACTATTTGGGAGGTGGGGGTTATCTCTGCAGATTTAGTATTCTGCAGTCTATTATAGTTTCACATGGTGGTAACAAAGCTTTCCTATGACCCTGAAAGATGAGTCTGCCTAGCTATGGCACTATTTAGGAGTGGAAAGGGGGACATATCTTCGTAGATTTAGTATTCTGCAGACTCTATTACAGCTCCACTTGGTGGTAACCCAGCTTTTCCAGAGCTCTGAAAGACAAATCCGCCTAGCTATGGCACTGTTTGGGAATAAGGAGAACGTTTTATTTAGGTAGACTTATTATTTAGCAGTCCCTACTACAGGTCCATGTACTTTATTAATTTTACTCACTTATATGGCACCAACATGTTCTGCAGCGCTTTACATGCCAGCTTTCCCAGAACCCTGAATGACAAACCTGTCTAGCTATGCTACAGTATGCAGGATTTGTCCCTTGGATTCTTATTCAGCTTTTCCAGGCTCCTGGCTAGCAAATCCAGCTAGGTATTCTATAATACTGAGGATTTACCAATTCATAAACAGGCTGATCTGGCATTCTGCAGTCTGGGAAAGCTGGGTAACAATCTTTTTGGGGCAGTATTGGGGCATATATACCATAACTAGGCAAACGTGGAATTCAGCAGTCAAGAAAAGCTGGGTATCAACCTCTACAGAGATATAATGAAGGCCTACACCAAGAGTGTATTCTATATATGTTGCTTGATCGCCAACATACCACCACATGCTACTCAGCTTATCAAAACTGCTGAAAGGCAAATCTGCAGACTTAGCCTAGACACATAAGGGTACTTTCACACTAGCGTTATTCTTTTCCGGCATTGAGTTCCGTCTTCGGGGCTCAATACCGGAAAAAAACTGATTAGTTATATCTTTATGCATTCTGAATGGAGAAAAATCAGTTCAGTATGCATCAGGATGTCTTTAGTTCAGTAACTGAATGGCGTTTTGGCCGGAGATAATACCGCAGCATGCTGCGGTATTATCTCCATCCAAAATTCCGGAAGACATGCTGGAATGCCGGATCGGGCATTAATTTCCATTGAAATGTATTAGTGCTGGATCTGGCATTAAAATTACCACATTGACGGATCCGGTATTGCAAAGGATCCTGATCAGTCTGAAAAATGCCTGATCAGTCTGAAAAAATGACATGCATTTGCATACAGTTTGCCTGGCAACGGATCTGCCGGCCTGAATCAAACAACGCAAGTGTGAAAGTCCCATAACAGTGAGTTCAATGCGAGAAGCTCGCAGAGTGTGTCAGTATGAGGTTCTGGCCTCCACTCCACTGACAGCATTGCACAGCATTATAATGCTTTATAAGGCTGTGTGTCCCTGTGAGACCTGAAATCTATTTTAATACACTGACAGCTTTGTGTCAGTCTAATTCAGTAGATTCTAGAACTCTCTGGGTCACACAGCATTATTAATCATTAATAATGTGTGATCCGGTCAGAGGAGCAGAGGCTAGAACGGGACCTCAGACTGACACACATTGCGAGTTACTGGCATTGAACTTGCTTGTGTGTGTCTGGTTTTAGGCAGTCAAGGGATGAATGATCACTGCCTAACTAGATAGATAAGCTATGTACTATGGGTGGTAGTATGTATATACCACTGCTGTTACTAAATCTATTTTGCACTATTAGTAAGTAGGAGATTCCTTCAAACAAAATGGCCATGCTCTCTGTGTAGACAAAAAGTGAGGGGGAGAAGACATGGCTGCAGCCTGAGAGAACAATGCATTGCTTTTCTATTGTAATTTTCATGGTCTGCAATTGTGATATCTGACAAAACAAGAGTAAATAACAAAGACACATATGGAGTTTAAATAACGTTTTTAGGTTGTGTAGGCTTTTTTTTTTATTACTATGGGTTTAGTGGCCCTTTAATTGCAAATAGATATGTGCATATACACTTTCTATTTTTAAGTTTGGGAACATTATGGCACTCCTCGCTTATTCCCACGCTTATTCTTTTATTTCTATTCTGTTTCTATAATAAACTGTAAAATGTGTTTTTAAAAAACTATTAAAATATATGATTACATAAATATTATCTGCCATAAATAAATCAACGTATTGATGCACACATGTAAGAACATAAACATATGACCCTCTGTAGGTACGCAGCCAGAATTCAGATGCTCCTACAGCTACTAAGAGATCTTCTCTTGTATGCTTGCTGCCTGTGGTAATGTGATTTTTGTCCTCATCTATTTCCCTCTCTGTAACTGCATGTCCCTCTGTTAGTTGTGTGGAGGGGATGGACTGAAGGAAGATTAGTTAGAGAGAGGACCTGAGAGGAGTCAGTCACACAGTTGGCGAGGAGCTATTTTAAATGGTAAAGAGCACCTTATGGTACAGTGGGGAGATTTAGCATTAGTAGAGATTAGACAATTTCCTGAAATTCATTTTGGGTCCAATTTGAACAAAATGTTTGGTGGATTTTATTTGGGTACAAAAACATTCACTGTTTATAGATAGTCACAGTTATCCAGTCGCTGTCCGCCGAGTAATCACACTAAAAAGCTGATGGCACTTAATAAAAGGACTATTGTATTGTTTCATTCCCACTAGAATTGCCACCAAACTAACATAGGGTCCATCAACATGACCAGGACACTGAACTCGAAGGTGTCCATGTATTGCTAACCACCAGGATAAAGTCGGGAGGACACCTAATACACCGCTACCTCAATAACTACATTATAGTATACAGCCCTACTCAAGAGCCCAGTCAGGGCCTTCAACGCCAAGAAACATTAGTAATGTCAAAGTAACAGTAATATATATATATATGGCTATGGGTAGAAACTTACAATGCACTGTTGGATTGTTTATGCTTTTTAAATTTTAAAAAAAGTTTAAAAAATTATCCATTTTGGGCGAAGATGTCTGACGGTGTTTATACACGCATGGTAGCATTGGAAAGACTAATGGCTTGTTTTTAACATGCGAACCAAACGTTAGGCCTTTTTGAAGTGTGGCAACAGGTTTGATGTTATGCGAAAATAATTACATATGGGTATTTATAGTATCAAGACTAACCACTGAGCTAGATGGGCTGGGAGTGACTCAACAAGGCCCTGATATCTGGAGCTATGCTGACTACAAGGCATCACACAGCAGCTGGAGGGTGCTGTTCTTCTAGCAATGGTTCCAGGATGTTTGTTCTCTGATGTTTCTTGCCTGACACGCCAATACCCAGCCGTTCAATGAAAAAGAAAAAGTGACTCATCATAGAAGGCAACCCTTTGCCAATCAGTGGGGATCCAATTCCGAAACTTCCACTAAAAAGTTATTTTCTGCTGATCCAACTTTATTAGCAGAGGTGCAGAGACAATCCATCTACTTTGGAGCCCCATACACAGTAAGGTTCGCTGAACTGGTGTTTTAGACATGTCTGGTTGCCTCTAGGTTCATTTTGGCAGGTTCATACGCTGTCCTCCCTAGCAAAGCACATGTCATATGCTGTCCTCCCTTGCATAGCACATGTCATACGCTGTCCTCCCTAGCATAGCACATGTCATACGCTGTCCTCCCTAGCATAGCACATGTCATATGCTGTCCTCCCTAGCATAGCACATGTCATACGCTGTCCTCCCTAGCATAGCACATGTCATATGCTGTCCTCCCTAGCATAGCACATGTCATACGCTGTCCTCCCTAGCATAGCACATGTCATATGCTGTCCTCCCTAGCATAGCACATGTCATATGCTGTCCTCCCTAGCATAGCACATGTCATACGCTGTCCTCCCTAGCATAGCACATGTCATATGCTGTCCTCCCTAGCATAGCACATGTCATACGCTGTCCTGTAGTATTGTATTGTTTGGTAAATATTCCTTTCTTGTATGTTTTTTACAAAGTTGATGAAGTAAAGAACCGATGGCGGAGCTGCCGGGACCAATTCCGGAAGGAGCTAATTCAAAGCCGCAGTGGTTCAGCCACTCACAGAAAAAGGCCCTATATGTATCGAGAACAGCTCATGTTCCTGCGTCCGACCATCAATCAGCGTCCGTAAGTTATTATTAAACAATGACCACTACATGTTTATCTATACACACTGTATGTTGACTATGTTGGTAATGTAGTATTTTCCATTGTGTAAATTAGAGATGTCATATTTGGTGATAACAACAAAGCCGGATCCTCCTTTTTTATTCCAAAGTAGGTGAACAGCATTCCCAAGGATAATGCAATAATTTGCTATGACCAGATATGCCACTTCTAATTTATCTTATGTTTCTACATGACCACATATGTAATATGTTGGTTATTTAAACAGGACCTGTCACCACTTCTGACATTCCTGTTTGAATAGCTTCATGCATTCCCTGTTTCAATGATATTAGCCTTCAATAAGGGTACAGTGGGGTACTAATAAGTTGTGGGTGTCTACATGCACACATAAACATGACAGCAGTGATTTGATCTAAGAATGAGTCTGTGCAGGTAGACAACCCCAACTGTTTTCAACCCCTCTGTCCCCTTTTCTTGAAGTCTAATATCAATTAAATTATAACTTCTAGCAGGAATAATAAAGGGACGACACTACATAGATTGATAAGAATAGATGCTCCAGAATTGTTATGAAATGGGGAATGCATGAAGCTATTTAACAGGAATGTTTGAAGTGGTGCCAGGTCCTGTTTTCTGTGGTACTATGTGGTCCATGTATTTTTATGATGGTAGAAGGATGTATCGTGACTAATTTAATTACAACAGTTTGTTCATATATTAATAATTTTTTTTTTTTTTAAATATTGTTAGAACGGAGGACAACCTTGAAGAGGAAGGTGATGAGTGTGCACCACAGCACTCAAGCACCTGTGAGGAGGACACTACATCTGGGCCACCTGCAGAAAGTGTGGAGACATCCACATCACCAGCCACGCATGGTGCTACCTCTGGACAGAGTCCCCCCCCCCCCCACTTTGTCCATAAGCAGCAGACCCAGAAGACGCCCCATGCAGGAGGAACATTTGGACCATGTGGACCATTTTGCTAAAAGTCTGGCGCATCATTTAAGGAGTGTGCCATCACACCTTTTGCTGCGAACTGAGGGAGCATTGTTGTGGATGCTGCCATTCCTCCTCATGATCCGTCCGACTTATTTTTTGGCGTGGAAAATTGGCGAACATATGGGTACATGTCTGGGCCCCAGCGAATTTCCCACGTTCCACAGGGAGCGCAACAATACCCTACAAGTAGGGATCAATATGGGCCACAAAGTAGGCCATACAGGCAACCATATGGCGAGCCTACATATGGCCATCCTGGCCCCTCCGCCTCCCAAGCTGCTACATCCCAGCACTCTATCCCTCCTGCCCAAAGCACCTACCATGGGTCGCAATTTCAGGCTGCGCCGGGTTCACCCAGCCATTATCTTAATTTATAATTTTGATGTGTTTTTTTTGTTTGCTATTTTTTTATTTTAGAGTTGCAAAAATCAACAGAGTTTTATTCTCATTTATTTGCTTGTTTGCAGTCTTTCTTATACACATAAAATAATTAATTAAATTTATTTAGCAGAAACTGATAGAACACAATAATTGTACACGTTTCAGATACATTTATAGAACTGAAATACACGTTACTATATACACATGATTTAAAAATCATTAACACACATACATATGAATTTAGTTAAATTACAATTACATTAACCAATAGAATTACATTATTCGACTTTTGTCAATTCATTTTATTTTATTTATTCCTATAAAATGAAAACCTATCACCCAACACACTCACCAACCACACAACCAAATCTCGGCCACAAATTTACCTTTCCACTAATATAATGTATGCTTTGTGTTTTAAGATATGTTGGCAGTAAAGTTGAATGTAGAGGACAAATCATTTTTTTTTCACGCGCGTGAAAACGCATGTAATCCGCATGTCACATGCGCGGGAAAAACGCAATAACGTGACGCAATGGCATATAGAACTGATGCACTCGCAAGCAAAATCGCACGTTTTTCCCTGAACGCACCCTGAACGCATCCGGACCTAATCCAGACACGCTCGTGTGAAAGAGGCCTTAGCCCAAAAGCCAATACTTTATTGCAATTCTGATAAATAGCCCCTTTTACCCAGGAAAGCAAGAAGGGATACGTGTGCAGCAAGCCTATCACACACCTTATTTGCCAACCAAGTCAGCTCACGGCACGTGATTTTATTCATGAGCTACGCACTATATACATCGAAAGTGGCAATTGGTTATACTAATGTGACTTGACAGTGTGTATATACTATATATATATATATACAGTCATGTGAAAAAATTAGGACACCCTTTGAAAGCATGTGGTTTTTTGTAACATTTTTAATAAATGGTTATTTAATCTCCGTTTCAACAATACAGAGAGATTAAAGTAATCCAACTAAACAAAGAAAACTGAAGAAAAGTCTTTTCAAGATCTTCTGTAAATGTCATTCTACAAAAATGCCTATTCTAACTGAGGAAAAAGATAGGACACCCTCACATGTATTCCCTCTTAAATTGGCTCAGATCTCACACAGGTATATCACACCAGGTGCACATAATTAGTAGATCGTTACTCTGCATGTTGAATGAGGCTTGCCCTATTTAAACCTCAGACATTTAGTTTGGTGTGCTCCTGACTGTTGAAGTGAGAGTGAGCACCATGGTGAGAGCAAAAGAGCTGTCAGAGGACTTCAGAAAAAGATTGTAGCAGCCTATGAGTCTGGGAAGGGATTTAAAAAGATCTCCAAAGATTTTGAAATCAGCCATTCCACTGTCCGGAAGATAGTCTACAAGTGGAGGGCTTTCAAAACAACTGCCAACATGCCCAGGACTGGTCGCCCCAGCAAGTTCACCCCAAGAGCAGACCGCAAGATGCTAAAAGAGGTCTCCAAAACCCTAAAGTGTCATCTCGAGAACTACAGCAGGCTCTGGCTACTGTTGATGTAGAAGTACATGCCTCTACAATCAGAAAGAGACTGTACAAGTTTAACTTGCATGGGAGGTGTGCAAGGAGGAAACCTTTGCTTTCCAAGAGAAACATCGAGGCCAGACTGACATTTGCCAGAGATAAAGTTGACAAAGACCAGGACTTCTGGAATAATGTTCTTTGGACAGATGAGTCCAAAATTGAATTATTTGGACACAACAGCAGAGGACATGTTTGGCGTAAACCAAACACAGCATTCCAAGAAAAGAACCTCATACCAACTGTGAAGCATGGAGGTGGAAGTGTCATGGTTTGGGGCTGCTTTGCTGCAGCAGGACCTGGTCAGCTCACCATCATAGAATCCACGATGAATTCTACTGTGTATCAGAAGGTGCTTGAAGAACATGTGAGACCATCAGTTAGAAAATTAAAGCTGAAGCGAACTGGACCATGCAACATGACAATGACCCAAAACATACTAGTAAATCAACCAAAGATTGGCTGAAAAAGAAGAAATGGAGAGTCCTGGAATGGCCAAGTCAAAGTCCAGATTTGAATCCCATTGAGATGCTGTGGGGTGACTTGAAAAGGGCTGTACGTGCAAGAAACCCCTCAAACATCTCACAGCTGAAAAAGTTCTGCATTGAGGAGTGGGGTAAAATTTCCTCAGACCGATGTCGAAGACTGGTAGATGGCTACAAGAACCGTCTCACTGCAGTTATTTCAGCCAAAGGAGGTAACACTCGCTATTAGGGGCAAGGGTGTCCTATCTTTTTCCTCAGTTAGAATAGGCATTTTTGTAGAATGACATTTACAGAAGATCTTGAAAAGACTTTTCTTCAGTTTTCTTTGTTTAGTCGGATTACTTTAATCTCTCTGTATTGTTGAAACGGAGATGAAATAACCATTTATTAAAAATGTTACAAAAAACCACATGCTTTCAAAGGGTGTCCTAATTTTTTCACATGACTGTATATATATATATTGTAGGCAATCAGCAGGAAAAGGTACAGATATGTGCCATGCGGGTTGCTGATCTCAGTGCTCTAATTCCAGGGATTGCAGTGTGGCTATTCCGGCAGTACCCTCCGGACGTTCCACACTACTGACGAAGGAGTCCAGGTGCAGTCCCCAGAGGTAGTTAAAAAGGGAAAGCGAGAGAGAGAGAGAGAGAGAGAATGAGACCCAGCACAAGGTGACGCTAGCATTTCTGCCTGATTGCTAATGGACTGTTTTAAGACACATGGCGGTATGAGAACTTACTATTGTTTTGGTAGAAGATAAGTGCTTTATGTGACTGAACTTTAAATGGCTCACGTTAAGCCATCCTGTTGGGATAATTTTGTTGTTGTCGTTTTATTTAATAAAACCCTTATGCTGCATCCAATCCTGCTAGTTTCCTACCATTTGTAAAGCTAACTCCCACAATAATATATATATATATATTTTTTTAAATTTATTTATTTGACAGCGCACAGCAAGGGTTTTTCTGTTTGCAATGGCATACTGCTAGAGGGAGGCTTCCGCCCAGCAGTGTTCCTGGTGACGTCACTGGCTCTGAAGGGCGGGCTTTAGCGCTGCCCTTGTCGTTTTACAGGCTAGGGCAGCGCTAAAGCCCGTCTATTAGTGCCGGTGACCGCACCAGACCCTCTGCTGGGGGGAGGAAGCCTCCGCCTAGCAGTTCCTATGGAGAGCCCAGTACGTCACCAGATCTAAAGAAAATGCCTTTGCCCTGTGTGATTCAACACAGGGCAAAGGAGAGCATAGGAGCATGAAATGCTCCAAAGCTCATATTGGGGGGCTGGAGGGGTGAAGATCTGAACCCTGAAAACCCCTTTAATTGCAAAATCATTCCTTGCCATGAAAATTAACTTAATCACTTACCCCATTTCTACTACATTAAGCCCTGTCATAAAGTGACCTGCTAACATAATTTCAGTGATCTTACCCTGGGTTCACACCTGAGCGTTTTACAGCGCGTTCCTACGCACTGTAAAACGCTCAACAGGCGAAAACCCATGTTTCCCTATGGGCATGGTTCTCACCTGAGCGTTTTACAGCGCGTACGAACGCGCTGTAAAACGCCCTACGCTCAAAGAAGTACAGGAGCTTCTTTGAGGCGTTTTGCCGTGCGTATTGTGATTGACGCCAGAGTGGTCAATCCCACGAACGCGCATACAGCGCGCGTTTCCTATTTCCAAAAATGCGCTGTAATTCGCGCGACAAAAACTTTCCTAAAACGCGCGTATCAAATACGCTCAAGTGTGAACCCAGCGTCAGGATAAAGTGTTAACAAGGACAGGGCAGTTAATATCGCTCCTATTACTAATTCAACTGAAGTTAATGGGGACAGAGGAGTTCTAATTATACCTGCCCCGTCAATGTGATCTTAGGGCAAAAGATTTCCCCCTATTTCACACTATTACATTTTTAAAAAAAAATGTATTTACTACAATTAAAATTATAGTGTGAGAAAGAAAATAAGGAAAAAATGCACAGAATAGGTTCCATGGTAATAATGTCTATGCTTGTCTGCAAAACGTTCAAGAATAGGACATGCTCTATTTTTTTTGTGGGGCTACGGAACGGACATAGGATGCAGATAGTACACGGTGTGCTGTCAGCCTTTTTTTGCGGACGCCTTGAAACGAATGGGTCCGCATCCTATACGCAAAAAAAAGGAACGGACACGGAAACAAAATATGTTCATGTGCATGTAGCCTGATCAGTATATTTGTATCTTATTTTTATTAGTGAGTGACTGTTGCTACAGGGTGTTTAATATAATTATATCAGCCTGTAATCTTATTCAGTATCACAGCTTGCTAGTGTTTCTCTTATTTGATTCACTCACACGTTGCCATACCTGCAGTTCGGGCTGTATTGTATTGTATTCCCCTGATTCAGCTTTATATACATTCAATCACTATCCTGCTAATCACACGTGGATACTTGATCTGTATTCAGCTCCTAAGTGACTGAACTGGCTACAGTCCACTACATGGAGCTACTATTACATCCTTGCCTTCCTACCATAGCTTAAAACATACATGCAAACGCCCCCAACCAAACATGTTTTGTCATAGCCTTAGCTTTCTCAGGGGTATCTGTCTTTATGCGGTGTGCACAGGGGTTCAGGGTATATTTAAAAGATGTTGGTGATGTCAAGTAGAGGTGTGTCGCTCAACAAACCAAAGTGACCCACGTCATAGTGGGAACATTTAGGCTATGTTCACAATAAGTCGCGCGACAAATAGCGCACAACTTCACTGCAACATTTGTCGTGCGACATTTTGTCACACTATTGTCGCGCGACAATTTTTATAATAGGAGTCTATGGTGCAGTCTATAGGAGTCATTGCGACATGCTGCAACTGCGACACGACAGTCGCAGAAAAACCCATCTTGAATATAAAAATTGTAGCGCGACAATAGTGCGACTTTTTGTTGCGTGAAAAATGTTGTCGTGTGAACGTAGCATTAGGTTCATAGCAGTGTCGTTCTATCCCTATCTCAGAGGAACTCGCTCTCTGAGTGAATTTTGGGGTTTTATTAGCTGTAAGCCATAATCATCAATATTAAAATAAATAAATGCTTGATATAGATCACTCTGTGTGTAATGAATCTAGATAATATATGAGCTTCACTTTTTGAATTTAATTACTGAAATAAATTAACTTTTCAATTATATTTAAATTTATTGAGATACACCTATATATATGTTGCTTAGCAATAGTAAAGACAATTTTTCTCCTCTTACCCTCATTCCTATTCTATTACAGAGTTCTTATTTTATACTTATTAGATGCTTCTTAAAACTTAATCTATTGTATGTTCTAATTTGGTTATGAGGTTTTGAAGATAAGACTGAATATTATTCAAACAGCTGTATTAGCTGACTGTTAGGGTACGTTCACACGATGACATTTGTCGCGTGACAATAAGTTGCGCGACAAATAAGGCACAACTTCACTGCAACATTTTTCGCGAGACATTTTGTCGCACCAATGTCGCGCGACAATTTTTATAATGGAAGACCATGGTGTCGCATTGCGACATGCGACATGCTGCGACTGCGACGCGACAGTCGCAGAAAAATCCATCTTGAATAGACTCCCATTATAAAAATTGTCACGCGACAATAGTGCGACTTTTTGTCGCGCGACAAATGTCGTTGTGTGAACGTACCCTTATTGTTACAGCCGCCTATGACATTAAAAGGAAGGGAATTGAAAATTTCTAATGATGACCCTCATCAGATCGTATCATAGTGTATTATTTATAATATACCCTCTTATTCTTTCATAGCAGTATTAATAGAAGCTTATATTTTGTCAGATTTGACACATAGCGAGAATATATAGCAATATGGTTTCGCTTGTAGCAGTAAAGTTTCACTGGTTGAGGTTGTGGCTTCAAAGTGATGTCAATAAACAATGTTCAAGTTTCATTTATTGACAGCCACTGAGGAAGAGACGAGCATATCTCCGATATTTTGTGGGAACCATGACACTATGATGCATCTTGAAGGACTTCTGGTATTTTTTCGGCAGCGCGATGTGAATTGAATCGGCTCACTCAGTTGTCACGTGGGACGCCACCTGACACACCGATCGTCACGTCACCCACATCCAGAGAGCGCTCCATACACCGTGGAAGAGCGCCAAACTTAGACGGAGAGTGAGGATGCCTAACCGTATGTACACTAGCTAAGATATAGCTTGGTTTGCGATAAAAATGAAACTTGAATGTTGTTTATTGACATCAATTTGAAGCCTCAACCTCAACAAGTGAAACTTTACTGCTACAAGCAAAACTTTATTGCTAAATCTTCTCTGTCACTACGGTATTGTGCTATATACGAACAAACAATTGCTACACATCTACATTGTTGGCTGCTACAATAGCTTCTATATAGTTACATCACTGACTGCTCCTAATATCTTGCGCTAAATGCAATACTGATGTACCTAAGAGGAACTGTCTCTATTTAGACATGTGAAATCTTGTTGATATTTTGGACTATACAGGAGTGAATATTAATTTTTATTGCAGTATTGATGAACTCTTTGGATGAAAGATCGGACTGAATCTTTAAAAGGATCTGTTGTTTTATTGGCATTCAGTTTTCATTTTATTTTGGCATAATAAACATTTATCCCTACATATTCCGGCTGTTAGAGTGCCTGTTCCTCTATAATTATTTATTTATTTACAGTCCTTTGTAGACTGTGAGGTCAGTCTAGGAACATGAGCACCTAGTTCTATACGTTATATAAAGTAAGCCGTTCAGTTTATACATAATCTGAATTATAATAAATCAACTGTATAAATATTGTGGTTTTAAAGAAAACCTTCATTAAAAGGAGTCTAGGCAGTATATACATCTGGGCCCTTGCTGTAGTAATAGTTTATCCAGATGGTGAGTTTCTTAAATGTCTTATACTTCTCACAATATTTTAGGGATATTTGGCTTGTGGGGGAAATTTCAGGATGAACCTAAAATGCACTCTAACCTTTGCAGGTGGACTTAGTGTGACCTTCTCTAAACGTTTAAATGTACATGTCCAACTGTTCAATCTTTCAGTACTTTTTGCACAACTTGCTGTTCTCTAACAATTAGTTTAATGGCAAAATTCACAACAGGTGTTTGATCCATGAATCGGCTAATAAATTTCCTGGTTCAATTAGAATTAGTATTAAACACTCCTTCTCATCATGCTGTTCACATTTTGACATCATGAGACCAAGAGGACACCTAAAAATTGATAAACAGTACCTCGCTATTGTGAGGCTTAATGCAGCATGTTCTTAAACAGATGTGGCCACTAAGCTTAGAGTGTCACAGAATGTCATCAGTAGGTTGCAACAGAGATACAGAGAGACTGGAAGAGTCACAGAAAGGCATAGAAGTGGACGTCCTTTGGCCACATCCCACACTGATGACCACTTCATTGTGAACAATGCCCTGCAGAGCCGGATGATAAATGCCGCAGAACTCCAGGCACATTTAAGCGAGTATTAAGGCACTCAAGTGTCACATTAGACCATTCAAAACCATTTCCATCAGGGTTGTCTGCGTACTAGACGACCTGCAAAGGTACCTGACAACTGGCGTCATCCTCTTGCATGGACCTGGGAGCATCTACGCTGGACGAGGGACCAATGGGCTTCAGTGCTGTTCACTGATGAAAGTCAATTCACGATGAGCAGAAATGATGGCCGCTAATGATGTTGGGGACGTCAAGGAGAGCGCTATGCATTAGCCACTGTTGTCCTCAGACAAGCCTTTGGTGGAGTTACAGTGTGCCTATGGTGTGTGAGCAGGGTCTGAGAGGTGCTAAGATCCAGCTCACAGTCCAACTCCCACTTACCTGCATTGTAGGACCACTAATGCAATGGAAGGTAAATGAGTATGCAAGCCACACCCACAACAGACCATGTGACACAGGCTCCCAGGTGCAGCAGAATGTTACCAGCCCTACGCAATGGCACATTCAATACATATAAAGCAAAAATCACAGAAATAAACGTGGCCTAAATGGGTGGAACTGCTCAAACCCCAAACACTGTTGCGTGTTTCTAACTGGGGGAGCAGCTCCTCCGCATGTTGTTCGCAGCGAGCGGCCATCCCCAGCAAACATTGCATACAATGGAGGATGCCGGCGCGAACCACATGCACCACACAAACATCCTACACAAAATGAAACATGTGCGGATGAAGATAAATATAACACATAAATCACTGAAAATAAGTGTACCACAAGGATAAGCACCTGACAACACTGGCCAATCCCTCAAGCTGATGTTAAAAGCTGAGACTTTCGCCAATATCTCCCAGTCAGGAACATATCGGAGCCCCTCATGCACCACGTCAAGGTTTCTCACCATGGCATGGGGTCCTACCACTAGACTACCTATGGTGTGTGAACAGGGTCTGAAAGGTGCAGAGATCCTGCTCATAGCCCCAATCCCACTTACCTGCACTGCAGGACCAACAATGCAATAGGAGAAACATGTGACACAGGCTCCAGGTGCAGAAGAATGTTACCAACCATATGCAATGGCACATTCAATACATATAAAACAAAAATCACTGAAATAAACGTGGCCTAAATATATTTTCATCCGCAGATTGTTTCATTTTGTGTAGGATGTTTGTGCTGTCATCCTCCTTTGTATGTTCCACTGAGAACAACATGCGGAGGAGCTGCTCCCCCAGTTAGAAACACGCAACAGTGTTTGGGGTTTGAGCAGTTCCACCCATTTAGGCCACGTTTATTTCTGTGATTTTTGCTTTATATGTATTGAATGTGCCATTGCGTAGGGCTGGTAACATTCTGCTGAACATGGGAACCTGTGTCACATGGTCTGTTGTGGGTGTGGCTTGCAGCCTCATTTACCTCCCATTGCATTAGTGGTCCTACAATGCAGGTAAGTGGGAGTTGGGCTGTGAGCTGAATCTCTGCACCTTTCAGACCCTGCTCACACACCATAGGTAGTCTAGTGGTAGGACCCTATGCCATGCTGGAGTTACAGCGTGAGCAGGTCAGTCTAGTCAATGCAGAACTTCCCTACACTTTGTGAATGGTACAGTGACAAGCCCATACTACTTGAATAGTATAATTTATCCAGTCACTGTGCCTCTGCATGAACAACACTGGCCCAATTCCATCTTCATGTACGACAATGCGCCAGCTCATAGAAGTCACATCATTAGGGCTGCTGGAGACTGGGGTACCTCAAATGGAGTGGCCTGCACTTTCTCCAGACCTGAATCCCATTGACAACCTATGGGATCAGCTGAGTCGCCGTGTAGAGGCTCGTAACTCTGTGCCCCAGAACCTCAATGACCTGAGGGCCGCCCTTCAAGAATAGTGGGATGCCATGCCAGCAGACAATAAGTCGACTTGTGAACATCATGAGACGTCGTTGTTAATCTGTAATTGATGCTCAAGGCCACATGATAAGTTATTGAGACACTGAGGAAATCACCATTGCATGCTTCTACTTAAATGCCGTAATTTGATGATATAATATCACTGTATCCTGAACTTTAACTTTTTCCATAAATTTTACCCGAAAACCAGAATATCCCTAACTTTTTGTAAGTAGTTGTGTGTATATATATTGACAGAATGCAAAATTGCCACTTCATAGTAAGTTCCCACTATCTATGTAGCCAGGTTGTTGATTTTTGACTCTTAGGCTCCATTCACACGTCTGCAAAACACGGACATCGGCGATGTGCGTTCCGGAATTTGCGGATCGCACATCGCCGCACTATATAGAAAATGCCTTTTTTTGTCCGCAATTGCTTTTTCGGGAACGCGATTGCGGACCAGGAAGTGCGGATCCGCGATTGAGTACCCGGGCGGGACATCGTCTGTCCCCATTGAAATTAATGGGTCCGCAATTCCGTTCTGCAAAATGCGGAACAGAATTGCGGACGTGTGAATGGAGCCTTAGAGAGTTGACTGTGTGTGACCCAAGTTCAGTAACAACTATTCAATCACAAATGTTTGCACTGTTAACCCTTTTTTTTCCTTATGTGGTTTACATTAATTTTAACATATAAGCGGAGGTATCTGTCACTGAAAGGGTTGGTACACCATAATGAAATGAAGAATATTTTCAAGTGAAATGAAATCATTTTCAATCAATGGAGAATATCTTGTCTACCAGGTGTGGACTGGCAATAGACCCTACAGAGAAAATTCCCTGTGGCCCGATGCTTATTAGGCGCTCCATCCATGCCCTCCCTAGTTCCTTCTTGGTATTAATACTGTAAAATACCTTCCCTGCTACCAGGAGTGTACATAAGCATCAGCATCAGAACATGATGGGCCACAGGGTGCCACATCAGGATGTTCAGTGTGTGGCAGAGGAGATAATAAGGCTTACCACTGTGGTCGATCCTCCTTCCTCTTCTGTGTTTCCCATGCCATGCCTTAAGTAACCTCAGGTCTGCCTCAGCTCCCTGTTGTGCTGGTATGTACTGTATAAAAATTTGAGTAAAATGAGTAAAAATACCAGGGACAAGGCCACGCTGCACACTGACCTGACCTCACTCAGACCTGTAAAATTCTCATGCTGTTTGGTCTCATTTTCTCTGATATTATCACGCTCACAGCCTGTGTGACACAGGTCGCCAATACGTCATGCTTGGTGGATTCGCTGTATATTTATTGTATGTGTATAAATGATGCAGATTTGCCACAGAATTCAAACATTGCATTGAAGAGAATGAAATCTGTGGAAGAAATCCACAGCATGAAGGGTCAATTCTAGCTTTTCTGCTGCCAAAGGCAAACACTGAGATGGTGCCACCTCCGTACAAAATTCTCAATCCAATCCCTCCCCCAGCCATACTGCTAAAGACATTTTTGGATGGACATTACATTCAGCACCTCCAAACATACAGGAGAATACAATTCTACATAAATCTTAAATACAGTAATTAGAGATGATCGTCTCGAAGCTGAAAAATTTGATTTGCACCGAAGCCGAATTTTCTTGCGATTCGTGGTAACGAATCGCATTTTTTCCTAAAATGGCTGCTACACATGTGAGTGTGAGGACATGGGGCAAGGAACTCTGGGAAGGCGGGATCACCCATACTGACATCCATGCAGCCAATTAGCAGCCAGCCCTGCAGCCAATTAGCAGCCAGCCCTGTGATGTCACAGCCCTATAAATAAGACTGCCATCTTCTGCCATTCACCGGCGTACTTGCAGAGACGTGTCTGCAGGCACTAGGGACAGTGATAGGAAAGACTTGATTGTGGTGAAAAAAAAACGACATACAAGTGAAGGGAAAGATTACTAAAGGTGTAGGGAAAGGATAGGGAGGAATCATTCCACTAGCATTTATGTTGAACAGGGTTCAGTAGGGTAGGTTACAGCCTGGGTATTAGGAACAATCTTATTGGGGTGCAAGTGCTGTTTGATACAGCAATTAACAGGGTTTATTACAAGGAAATACTACTACGTTTTATTTGCCCTTGTGCGGTGCAGTTATATGTTCTAAAGCATTTTTTGGTTTGTATTAGTGGGAAAAAAGGGCTTATTAGCTGTTGTGTGGTGATGGGTGAAAATTCCAACCCTTTTTGTCATGTATTAGTGATAAAAGAATAAAAATATTTGCTGCTCAGCGGTGCAGTTATCTGTTTTAGAGCCCGTTTTTGCCTTTATTAGTGGAAAAAGAAAAAATATCTTTGCCGTTCAGCGGTGCAGTGATATATTCGGAAGCCTTGTATACTGTGTATTAATGGCGAAATAAAAATATATTCGCCGTCCAGCGTTCCACTTATCTGTTGAAGAGCCTGTTGTGTAAAAGTAGGAAAAATGAGGGCCTAATTGCCGTTCTGCGGTGCAGTGATATATTCTGAAGCCCAGTTTGCCGTGTATTAGTGGCGAAATAAGAATATATTCGCCGTCCAGCGTTTTACTTCTCTGTTAAAAGGCCTGTTGTGCAAAAGTAGAACAAAATTTTGGCCTAATTGACGTTCTGCGGTGCAGTGATATATTCTGAAGCCCTGTTTGGCATGTATTAATGGTGAAATTAAAAATATTTCATCTAACATTGGATTCTAACAGTATGTCATACAGAGAAGTGCCAGGCCCTGGACAGGGGAGTGGCAGAGGTGTAAATGTTTCTGGCACAGGCAGAGGTAGCAGCAGAGTAAGGGGGCATGGCAGCAGAGGTCGCAGCGAGAGGCATGAGCTCCTGGTGTCATCTAACGGTCATGTCTTATCCAGCAACCCAGCGGTTCTTGAATGGTTGACTTCGTCCCAAGTAACATCAGACACCCCCAGCCAAGAGTCGGTGGGTTCCTGTGACAAGACGCTTAGTTGGTATGGCCTGGAAGCAGGCCCTGTGCTTTCACCTGTCCTCAACCTGCCTCTGTCCTTTTCTTTGCCCTCAGCCAGAGAAGTATTATTTGCTGTGGGCTCTGCTCCACTTTTCAGCGAGGACGAGCTACTAGAGGACAGTCAGCAGTTACTGCCCAGCCAAGATCTGGAGGAGACATCCGCCTCTTCCGCCACTAGGCGGGCAAGTACTAATGAGGAGAGTGGAGTGGGAGCTGGTGTTGCGAGCAGTCAGGCTCCTGACCCAGAGACGGTTGAGGACATCAGTGACGTGCAGACAGTACTTGATGATGATGATGTAGCTGATTGCACTTGGGAGCCGGGTGACGAAGGGGCTTCATCATAATCGGGAGAAGAGGGTGGCAGCCTGCCCATGAGCCAGAGGCAGAGCAAGCAAGTCACTAGTGTGGCCGGGAATCAGCAGGGTGGCAGCAGTGGGAGGTTGGGAGGGAAATGTGCCCGGGGTAGACCAACCACTACGCAGGAGCCTACTTACCCAGGAAGTAGCAGTGCACGGTTTCAAGGAGGCAGCGGCGATAGCAATCAGTCAGTGCGGAGTGTTGGGGGTAAAATCACCTACTTGGTGGTGTGGCAGTTTTTGGTTAAGCCGTCATATGTAGAATATGTGGGCAGATGGTGAAGAGTGGCCATGGCCCTGCGTCAACATATGCAGCGTCACCATAAAGTAGCCTGGTAGAACCATGGCTCTGATCTGGTGGTCCAGCCTGCCACAGCAACCGCTGCATCACCCAGTGGCACGCACCCGGTTTTAGGCAGTCAAGGCTCCACCACCTCAGCCGAAAGGAGCTATCTATCCTTCCCATCATCTGCTGGTCCTGATACTCCTGCTTCTCCTACACCTCGTCAGTCATTCTGTCATCAATCGATCACCGAAGTGATTGCCAAGAGATAAAAGTATGCGTTCACGCATCCAATGGCGCAGAAGCTAAATGTGCTCCTGTTCAAGTTGCTGGTGCTGCAGTCCCTTCCTTTCCAAGGGGTGGACTCTGTACCATTCAGAGAACTGATGGCTTGTGCCAAGCCAAGGTGGAGAGTCCCAAGCCGTCATTTCTTTGCCAAAAAGGCAGTACCAGCCCTGCACACACATGTAGAACAGAAGGTGGGCCAGTCCTTGAGCCTGTCGGTGTCTGCCAAAGTGCACGGCAGAGCCAATGTGTGGAGCTGTAACTACGGGCAGGGATAAAACATGTCCTTTACGGCCCACTGGGTGAATTTAGTTCCTGCACAGCCACACCAGCAACCTGGCCAGGTGATGCCGCTTCTGCCTCCATGTTGCCACGCCGTTGGTCCTGCGACAATGTCCACCTATGGAACAGATGCTGGTAAATCTGGCTAGTCAGGGGACTGGAGACATGGCACCTAGATCTCACGGCCACATGAGTCCTGTGGGGGCTGAACTGGAGGAGGACATTGGAGCACAAGCAATGTGTAACAAAACAGGTGTTTTTTTCTACACAGGTGACAGGAGAGGAGGAGCAGGAGAAGCCAGAGGAGCTACGGGACGATGAGGAAGATGAGGCAGGGGACCCAGACACACCGTGGAAGTATGCAGTGGATATGGAGGCAGGGAGTCCCTCCGAGTCACTTGCACAAATGGCCCGATGCATGCTCACTTGCTTGTGTAGTGACAGCCGAATTGTCACCATTCAGCGGGGGGGGGGTGACTTCTGGCTCTCCACCTTGTTGGACCCTCGCTACCAGTCCAAAATGGGGACCTTTTTAACACCTGCTGAGAGGGAGGACAAACTGAACTACTATAGAGACATCCTATGTAGTCAGTTGGCTGCTGCCTATCTGCGCCATCGTCCATCCTCTCGCAGGTCCGAACGGGGGGGGCCTCTGCAGTTACGTTCCACTGCCATGGCTGCTGGGGAGGGGTGGGGTGGCAGCAGCAGTACCAGCTCTATCAGCAGCAGCCTGAGTCTAGATTCGCTGATGAGCAGCTTTCTTCACCCGCATAGTGAAGAAACTACTCACCAGCAGCAGCAGCAGCTAGACCTGGAGCAGGAACGAGCAGGTGGTGGCATACTTGGACAGCACCCTGCCAGCCCACATTGAAGATCCGCTGGACTACTGGGCAGCTAAACTGGATTTGTGGCCGCAACTAGCAGAGTTTGCCCTGGAAAAGCTGTCCTGCCCAGCCAGAAGTGTGGCATCAGAGCGGGTGTTTAGTGCGGCGGGGGCATAGTTACCCCAGGAACTCGCATGCAGTGTTCTGATCCCTTTGCTGCATCAGCCTCAGGGAATGAACTGTGCATGCGCTAGCTGGCGCATTGCGAGATTACGGCACAGTAACTTTGTAAGCAAGGAAGAGATTCCTGGATACAGGCGGTGCTAGGCTCCTTCACAGGGGGCGTGTCTGGGCTCCTTAGGGTACTTTCACACTAGCGGAAAAGAACTGATCAGTTTTATCCCAATGCATTCTGAATGGAGAGAAATGCATTCAGGATGCATCAGGATGTCTTCAGTTCAGTCACTGTCAGGCGTTTTGGATGGAGGAAATACCGCAGCATGCTGCGGTATCATCTCCGTCCAAAATGCCTGATCAGTTGCCGGAATGCCGGATCCGGCATTAATTTACATTGAAATGTATTAGTGCCAGATCCGGCATTAAAAATACTGCAATGACAGATGCGGCATTCTGGTCTGCACATGTGCAGACCTTTAGAAATGTGAAAAAAATAAATACCGGATCCGTTTTGCCTGATGATCCGGCATTAAAAATACTGCAATGACAGATGCGGCATTCTGGTCTGCGCATGTGCAGACCTTTAGAAATGTGAAAAAAATAAATACCGGATCCGTTTTGCCTGATGACACCGGAAAAACGGATCCGGTATTGCAATGCATTTTTCTGACTGATCAGGCATTTTTCTGACTGATCAGGCTTTTTTCAGACCTTATCATTCTGAAAAATGCCTGATCAATCAGAAAAAATGACATGCGTTTCAGGCAACGGAACTGCTTGCCGGATCACACTGCCGCAAGTGTGAAAGTACCCTAAACCGTCAGTAACCACGCCTTGGGCACCTTACTTGGTAATTTACATATCTATAAAATCATTTTTTAAACGAAATAAAACCACACAGAGCTATGAGACAGGTACATTGCGGACATGCTAGCGGAGATCTATCCGTGCATGTCCGCAGCTTTATAAGCTTTATATGTGACAGATTCCTTTTAATCTGTATTTTGTGGAAGCAGGTATATCACAGGCCTCAATCAATATTTGGTGGAAGCAGGTATATCAAACCCCTTTATCGGTATTTTGTGGAAGCAGGTATATCGCAGCCCTCAATCAGTATTTTGTGGAAGTAGGTATACTAAACCCCTTAATCAGTATTTTGTAGAAGCAGGTATATCACAGCCCTCAATCAGTATTTTGTGGAAGCAGGTATATCAAACCCCTTAATCAGTATTTTGTGAAAGCAGGTATATCGCAGCCCTCAATCAGTATTTTGTGGAAGCAGGTATATTAAACCCCTTAATCAGTATTTTGTAGAAGCAGGTATATCGCAGCCCTCAATCAGTATTTTGTGGAAGCAGGTATATCACACCCCTCAATTATTATTTTTGCCACAACAGTTACATCACACCACCCTGTTTATTTGGGGCAACAGGTATATCGCAGCCCTCAATCAATATTTTGTGGATGAAGATATATCACACCCCTCAATCAGTTTTTTGGGGGCAACAGGTATATCACACCCGTTGCAAATAGTTGTTCCAATAGCGCTTGTCCCTCTATATACCTGCGGTATCACAGCAGAACCGCACACAACTGCTGCACAATACAAATGCACTATATACTTTCTATGTTAGAAAGTATATTATAAGTATATCTCACCCCTCAGTATATCACACCTATCGATAGCACACCTATACCAGTCCTTAAAAGGACTTTTGTGGCACTATTAGCTAGCGTTTGGTGTTCCTAACAGCCTGTCCCTGCTCCACAAAGCAAACTCTTCCTACACTGGCAAAACACAGAATGTAAAATGGCAGCCAAATCGGGTTCTGTTATAGGGTGGGGGTGTGTCCATGTGCTGAAAAGTCTCAATTGGCTGTCCTGTCCCACCTGATGGATGTGTAATGGGTCAAAGTTCGGCACAATTCAACAGAATATGGCGCCGGCGGACATCACCATATGTTGGCATGTTTGGCGAATTGCTATGTGCATGTGATATTATGTATATGCAATGTGTAAAATTCAAGTGAATGAGTCCACGATTCGCATACGGCTGCCCCACAGTCGTGCCCGAGCATTGCGGACTGCACTATGCCCTAAAGGCTCATGCACACGACCGTATGTATTTTGTGGCTCGAAAAACACAGATCCGCAAAATAACAGATGATATCCGCGTTGCCTCCGTTTTTTTACGGATCCTTTGTAACAATGCCTGTCCTTGTCCGCAAAACGGACAAGAATATGACATGTTCTATTTTTTTGCATAACGGACATATGGAAACGGAATGCACACAGAGTCATTTCAGGTTTTTTTAAGGACCCATTGAAACGAATGGTTCCGCATACGAACGTGGAAAAAAACTGAAATTAAATCCGTTGAACCCTACTCCTTAATGATCCGAGGCTGCCACAACAATGTCCCTATGGAGACACTGCCTGAGGAAGGCTCCATAGGAACAGAAGGGGAGATTTATCAAACTGGTGTAAAGTAGAACTGGCTTAGTTGGCCATAGCAACCAATCAGATTCTACCTTTCTTTTTCCAAAGGAGCTGTGAAAAATGAAAGGTAGAATCTGATTGGTTGCTATGGGCAACTAAGCCAGTTCTACTTTACATCAGTTTGATAAATCTCCCCCATAGTGAAATTCTCACTATGGCAGAAGCGATTTTTAAAAAGTGTAAATAAAAGAAAAAAGTTTTTAAAATGTTAAAAAGGCGGTTTAAAAATTTAAATAATTACCCCAAAATAAAATACAAATAAATGATTAAAAAAATAAACATCATAGCCATTGCTGTGTCAAAAAACGCCCGTACAGTCACGGAGCCAAAACTGACCAAATAACTCAAGTATCAACTCAGGCTTACAAGTCAATGTTCGTGTCAAGAAGAAGCGCACTCCTTTAACCACTTCAGCCCCCCTAGCTTAAACACCCTTAATGACCAGGCCACTTTTTACAATTCTGCACTACACTACTTTCACCGTTTATTGCTCCGTCATACAACTTACCATTGAAATGAATTTTACCTCCTTTTCTTCTCACTAATAGAGCTTTCATTTGGTGGTATTTCATTGTTGCTGACATTTTTACTTTTTTTGCCATTAATACAAATTTAACGATATTTTTGCAAAAAAAAATGACATTTTTCACTTTCTGTTGTAAATTTTTTTTTTAAAAACTACATTTCTATATAAATTTTTCTCAAAATTTATTGTTCTACATGTCTTTGATAAAAAAAAAAATCCAATAAGTATATTTATTGGTTTGGGTAAAAGTTATAGCGTTTACAAACTATGGTGCAAAAAAGTGAATTTCGGCATTTTGAAGCAGCTCTGACTTTCTGAGCACCTGAAAAAGAAAGATTCCAGCACTCCAGTAAATTCAGTTTAAAAAGCCTTGGCATCCTTTATTTTCGGTGGACGTAATCAACATACAAGGATAAGTTTTTCCAGCATAATTACACCTGTGCAGCGGTCTACGCGTTTCGAGCGTTACCGCTCTTACTCATGAGTCATGAGTAAGGTCATGAGTAAGAGCGGTAACGCTCGAAACGCGTAGACCGCTGCACAGGTGTAATTATGCTGGAAAAACTTATCCTTGTATGTTGATTACGTCCACCGAAAATAAAGGATGCCAAGGCTTTTTAAACTGAATTTACTGGAGTGCTGGAATCTTTCTTTTTCTGCTACTTCCAAGGATCTCCTGGATCCATCCGTGCACCCTGGGAGAAGGACATTCATGTGCAGGTGAGCTGGACAACCACACTTCTTCTTGTTTCTGAGCACCTGTCATGTTTCTTCAGGTGCTAGAATGGCAGGAAAGTATAAATACCCCCCAAATGACACCATTTTAGAAAGAAGACACCCCAACGTATTCACGGAGGGGCATGGTAAGTTCATGTATAATTTCATTTTTTTTACAAGTTAGCGGAAAATGACACTTTCTGAGAAAAATAAAAATAATAAAGTTTCCATTTCTGCTAACTTCTGGCAAAAAAAAAAAAATAATCTCAGACGGACTCACTATGCCCCTCAGTGAATACCTTGGGGTGTCTACTTTCCGAAATGGGGTCATTTGTGGGGTGTGTTTACTGTTCTGGCATTTTGGGCAGGGCTAAATTGTCAGCAGCCATGTAAAACCTAAAGGTACTCGTTGGAATTTGGGCCCTGAAAGGGATTTTTAACCTTGCTATTAGATATATATTATATCAGGCACTGCTACTTGTTACAAGACAGGTCATTTCCTCAAAGAACACATCCCCCGGAGGTTAATTCCTGTATGCGAGCCCACCCCAGCAGACATTGAGATTACAATACATGACACACAGTTATCACTTGGAAATACAATGGATAGCAGGATCCTCAGGTACATGAGAGCAACCTGTAACGACTTTAACTTATTAGCATCTAGACTACCATTGTAATATGTAAAATACCCTTTCATGTATTGTATATGGCAGATACCAGTATTGTTTACCGACTTCCCTAAATTAACCTGTCATCTGCTGAACTCAAGTTGGTACTCCCACCCCCAATGTCCTATAAATACATGTACTATGAAATAAAGACTTCAGATTGTAACTGTCTAAGATTGAGTTCTGACTTTTACTATCTCCCAGCTGGAGGAAAAACTATTCACTGAAGGGGAAAATATACCGGTGGAGGTCTGATGCCTCATTGTATGAACATCTCATAACCGCCTCAAATTGGAAAGAGCTATCAGGCCCCTTTGCGCACCCAGGCTGCAAAAAAGTGTCACTTATGTGGTATCGCCGTACTCAGGAGAAGTAGGGCAATGTGTTTTGGGGTGTATTTTTACATATACCCATGCTGCCTGAGAGAAATATCTCTGTAAATTGTCAACTTTGTATAAAAAAATTTAAAACGTTGTCGTTTACAGAAATATTTCTCACACAAAGTATGGGTATATAAAAATACACCCCAAAACACATTGCCCTACTTCTCCTGAGTACGGCGATACCACATGAGTGACACTTTTTTACAGCCTGGGTGCGCAAAGGGGCCCTAAAACCAATGAGTACCTTTAGGATTTCACAGGGCATTTTTACGCATTTGGATTCCAGACTTCTTCTCACGCTTTAGAGACCCCTAAAATGCCAGGGCAGTATAAATACCCCACATGTGACCCCATTTTGGAAAGAAGACAACCCAAGGTATTCTGTGAGGGGTATGGTGAGTTCATGTAAAATTTTATTTTTTGTCACAAGTTAGCGGAATATGAGACTTTGTAAAAAAAAAAAAAAAAAATATCAATTTCCGCTAACTTGTGCCAAAAAACAAATATTCTGTGAACTCGCCATGCCTGTAAGTTGTCATTTACAGAGATATTTCTCACACGCAGCATGGGTATATATAAAAAATACACCCCAAAACACATTGCCCTACTTCTCCTGAGTTCGGCGATAGTGACACTTTTTTGCAGCCAAGATGCGCAAAGGGGCCCAAATTCCAACGAGTACCTTTAGGATTTCACAGGACATTTTTACGCATTTGGATTCTCACGCTTTAGGACCCCTAAAATGCCAGGGCAGTATAAATACCCCACAAGTGACCCCATTGCGGAAAGAAGACACCCCAAGGTATTCTGTGAGGGGCATGGCGAGTTCACAGAAAAAATAAATTTTTGCCACAAGTTAGTGGAAATTGATATTTTATCTTTTACAAAGTCTCATATTCCACTAACTTGTGACAAAAAATAAAAGTTTACATGAACTCACCATACCCCTCACGGAATACCTTGGGGTGTCTTCTTTCTAAAATGGGGTCACATGTGAGGTGTTTGTACTGCCCTGGCATTTGAGGGTCTCCGCAATCATTACACGTATGGCCAGCATTAGGAGTTTCTGCGATTCTCCGTATATTGAGCATACGGGTAATGAGATTTTTTTTTCCGTTCAGCCTCTGCGCTGAAAAAAAAAATAAAATGAACGGCACAGATTTCTTCATTCGCATCGATCAATGTGGATGAAAAAATCTCTGCCAAAATCAGTGACTGCGGTGCGGTGGGCTGGGCGCTAACTACCTAACAAGTAGCTAGCTAACTGGCGGTGATAAGGGACCCTTATGCCCCATTCACACGTCCGAAATTCTGTTTGCGGAACGGATTTGTGGACCCATTCATTTCTATGGGGACAGACTCTGTACCGCTCGGATCCGGAATTACGGATCCGCGCTTTCAGGTCTGCACTTCCGTTCCGCAAAAATATAGAACATGTCCTATACTTGTCCGCAATTGCGGACAAGAAAAGGCATTTTCTATATAGTTCTGGCAATGTGCGGATCTGCAAAATGCGGAAAGCACATTGCCGGTGTCCGTGTTTTGAGGATCAGCCGATCCGCGGATCAGATCCGCAGATCTGTGGATGCACGGATCCGCAAAACACATATGGACGTCTGAATGGAGCCTTACAAGGGGTGTGATCAATGACAGGGGGGTGATCAGGGAATCTAGATGGGGTGATCAAGGGGTTAACAAGGGGTTAATAAGTGACGGGGGGGGGGGGGTAGTGTGGTGCTTGGTGCAACTTTTCATAGCTACCTGGTCCTCTGGTGGTCGATCCCAGCAAATGGGACCACCAGAGGACCAGGTAGCAGGTATATCAGACGCTGTTAACAAAACAGCGTCTGATATAGCTCTTTGATGCGATTTAATTCGCATCTACAGCCTGCCAGCGATTGATCATCGCTGGCAGGCTGTAGTTAAACTCCTGAGACGCGCGGCACTGTGAACGCGTTCTCGCGAGATGACGCGCCGATGCGTCTAGTCAGAACTACAGGACCGCCCGCATCCGTGCGTTAGGCGGTCCTGTAGTGGTTAACACCGTCGTCAGCTGATTCCACATAGATGTACACAGAACTAGAGATCGCCTTGTAGTTTTGCCCGGCGGCGAAAGTAGACAAATTGTGGCGCAACTCACCACTCAAAACAGAGACAGAAAAATACGCCAGCCCTGGGGGCTTTTTGCATTCCGTACACGGAACCATTCATTTCAATGGGTCCGCAAAAAAAACGGAAGGTACTCCGTATGCCTTCCGTTTCCGTATTTCCGTTCAAAGATAGAACATGTCTAATTATCATCCGCATAACAGACAAGGATGGTACTGTTCTATCAGGGGCCAGCTGTTCCATTCCGCAAAAACGGAATGCACACTGACGTCATCCGTATTTTTTGCAGATCTGTTTTTTGCAGACCGCAAAATAGTGCAAAAAGCCATACGGTCATGTGCAATAGGCCTTAGGCCACTTGCACACATTGCGGAATACGTGCGGCATGTCAATTATGTTTGCAGTTTTAGGGCTCATGCACACGGAACGGACATGGAATACACACATTCCGTTTTTGGGTGGCCCGTATCCAGATCCATGCATTTCAATGGGGCTGCAAAAAAGGTAAATGACTTAGTGTGCATTCCGTGTCTGTTCTGCAAAAAAATAGAACATGTCCTATTCTTGTCCATTTGTGAACAGGCATTGTTACAATGGTTCCCCCCAAAAATGGATGCAACACGGACATCATCCTTTTTTTTTGCAGATCCATGTTTTTCAGACCGCAAAATACATACGGTTGTGTGCATGAGCCCTTAGCTGCAAATTTAACCCTTTTCAATGGAAGGTTGAGATCTGCGGCAAAACCACATCTAAAGCCTCATTCACACGCCAGTGCTTCACGGACGTGTGCTGTACGTGTTCTCCACGGACAGCACACGCCCCATTCATTTGAAGGTGTGTATTCAGCCATCAGTGTTTTAGCTGCCATCCGCGTTGCATCCGTGTTTCACAGATCATTAAGAAGAGATGGTTTGAAAATTATTTTTCAGCTGTGCAGTGTCAGTGAAACATGGACAGCAAGAAAACGGACACAGAGATCCTTCACGGACAGCTCATTGACCACCTGCTCACGGATTTGAGCACGGACGTGTGAATGCGGCTTAATCCACATGCTGCAGAAACGCTTAGGCTTCCTTCACACACGGTAGACTTTGCTGTAGAAAATTTCTGCGACTGATAATGTTCCATTCATCTGAATGGCTGCAAGCACATGGATTTCTACCAGCCCCATTCAGATAAATGGAACAGATTTTCAGTTGCAGCAATTTCCGAGGGACTGCTTGGAATGTCAAGTCCCCCGAAGCATAAAAAAAAAAAAAGTTAGTCAATAAAGTTTTAATAAAAAAGGCCCCTCCCTCACAAAAAAACAACTGTTTCACCCAAAAAATATATAATTTATAGTTCTTACTGTTGCAATGGCAATAATTAGGGATGAGCGAACTTTGTGTTTCAAGTTCGGCGTACAAGGTTCGGGTTATCTAAGAAATCCGTTATGGATTCCGCTATCACGGACCACAAAGTTCGCTCATCCCTAGTAATAACATTATTAATATTATAATTATTTATACCACACAGCAAAAAAAAAAAAAACAGCACAGACTTTTTTATTATTATTACTTGCTCTTTTTGTGGCTGACGCTGAAAAGACTGTAGGGCACATTTACTAAGAACGTCTTTTTACGCTGGTCTTATTTCCCCCTTTTTACTGTCGCTAGATACGTCGAATTTATGATGAGGCGTGAGCTTGGTCATAAATTAGGTGTATCTGTGGCAGTCTGTGCCCCTGGGTGGCGTAGTTTTTAGCTTACATTTCCACTTTTTTCCAGGGGTAAATGTAAGTAGATTTGCAGGGTATCCAGCCCCAGCACAGCCGCCGACACGCCCCCACCCCTGTCATGCCCAACATGTGTAAAAGGCGCAAAACTGGCCGTGTGCCAAAATTGTGTTGCACCGCCAGACTTAAAAGGGGACTTGTGACACTTTTTACATGTAAAAGTGTCACAAGTCCATTAGTAAATGTGCCCGTGTCTGTAAATGGGTAATGGGGCACAGTGGATGGCTCAGCACTTTATTATGAGAGCCTTTTCATCATACATCCTAAAATCAAAGATATATGCTAGTCCGCCTGTAAAGCGTTTTATTTTCTCCTTGTACAGTAATAAACCGCTGTAAGAAGCTACAATTACGCCTGCCACCAACGTAAAAGAAATCGGAGCTCACAAGCTTCGCGCTTGCACGAGGTTTGACCCGCACGCGGCTCCGTAGCTGAGTGTTTAGTTATGATGTGGGCCTCGCGCCGAGCACTATACTCGCTCGTAAACATAGCGCTTCATGTCGCTTCGCGGCGTGGCCGTAGTGACGTCATCAGAGGGTCCTCGCTGAAGTACGGAGTGACGTTCCGGGCCCCTAAGCCTATGGAATATGGCCCTTTATCTGCCCAGCCCCTGCCGGGAGAACGGGGCTCGGAGCGGGTAGGAGAAGCAGGTGCGAGCGCCGCTGTGTATACCCGTCATATGCCCACGTCGTGACGTAAGGAGTCACATGACCTCTCCAAGTTGGAGACTAGATTTAAAGGAATAAATCCTAACTTCCTGATACCCTAATATTACACGCTCAGTTGTGTTCTCACTTTGCGTTAATGGGCTCTTAACCAGCGCCGTCTGCAGCTTTAAATTAAGACTCCATTAAAATCAATAGATCATTTATCAGCAGTATCTGGTTGAAAGATGTGAGAAAGCCTGCCACGGGGTGCCCAGTCCTGTATGAAGGCAGTTTTTAGTGCCCACAGCTGGCGGTCATTTTACAAGCTGGCCACGTTTCTCCAAGTGGACCATGTGGTGTAATATATAGCGAACAACCAGTGCTCCCAGCAGAATAAAATGCCGCACCCCGTGTACTGGATTTTCAAGCAGGGCCGCCATGGACACTAGTTTAGAAGGTCTTGGGTTGTCTCACTTCAGTAAATAGCATTTATCAGGTAGAGAAAGTTAATACAAGGCACTTACTAATGTACTGTGATTGTCCATGTTGCCTCCTTTGCTGGCTGGATTCATTTTTTCCATCACATTATACACTTCATAGAAGGGAAAGGAGGATTCTGGGAGTTGTAGTTTCAGAACAGCTGGAGTCCTGGAGGTTGCTGATCTCTGCCTAAGGATATATTCATGCTGACAGACTTAGGGCTCATTCACGTTTCAATGGGGCCGCAAAAGATGCGAACAGCATACCATGTGCTGTTACAAAGTTACATGAAGTTACCGCATCCGTAGTTCCGTTCTGCGGCCTCACACAAAATATTGAGCGTGTCCTATTCTTGTCCGCAATTTGGATAGGATAGGCATTTTCTATGATAGAGACGGCCATGTGCGCTGCGCAGATTGCAGAACGCACATGGTCCGGTATCCACGTTTTGTGCATCTGCAGAACACTATGGTTTTGTGAATGCGCCCTAATAGTTATTGATTGGAAGGTCTCTTTGATTAAAGGGACACTTCCGTCAGAAAGGGGTGTGTTTTTTGTAACTCACTAGTCATAGAAAACATTTTTTTTAAAGAATGTTCGGCTTTTTTTTTTTCTTTTTCGGCTGTACTATGCCTTTGAAAATTAATATAAAATATTGTCCTTCTGTAGCAGTCAGTGCAGAGAGATAAAACTCCTATATGGATCAGGATCCCATGTCAGTTTACTGCTGCTGTGAGGGATAGGTGCTGTCTGTTAGTATAATAGTAGATTAGTAGAATTAGGATAAGGACCCTATAGTTCTGCTGCGAGGGAAAGGTGCTGTCTGCTAGTATAATAGTGGATTAGTCGAATTAGGATAAGGACCCTATAGTTCTGCTGCGAGGGAAAGGTGCTGTCTGCTAGTATAATAGTGGATTAGTCGAATTAGGATAAGGATTCTATGTCAGTTTACTGCTGCTGTGAGGGATAGGTGCTGTCTGTTAGTATAATAGTAGATTAGTAGAATTAGGATAAGGACCCTATAGTTCTGCTGCGAGGGAAAGGTGCTGTCTGCTAGTATAATAGTAGATTAGTAGAATTAGGATAAGGATCTTATGTCAGTTTACTTCTGCTCTGAGAGAAAGGTGCTGTCTGCTAGTATAATAGTAGATTAGTAGAATTAGGATAAGGATCCTATGTCAGTTTACTGCTGCTGTGAGGAAAAGGTGCTGTCTGTTAGTATAATAGTAGATTAGTAGAATTAGGATAAAGATCCTATGTCAGTTTACTTCTGCTGTAAGGTAAAGGTGCTGTCTGCAAGTATAATAGTATATTAGTAGAATTAGGATAAGAATCCTATGTCAGTTTACTTCTGCTGTGAGGGAAAGGTGCTGTCTGCTAGTATAATAGTAGATTAGTAGAATTAGGATAAGGATCTTATGTCAGTTTACTTCTGCTCTGAGAGAAAGGTGCTGCCTGCTAGTATAATAGTAGATTAGTAGAATTAGGATAAGGATCCTATGTCAGTTTACTTCTGCTGTGAGGAAAAGGTGCTGTCTGCTAGTATAATAGTAGATTAGTAGAATTAGGATAAGGATCTTATGTCAGTTTACTTCTGCTCTGAAAGAAAGATGCTGTCTGCTAGTATAATAGTAGATTAGTAGAATTAGGATAAGGATCCTATGTCAGTTTACTGCTGCTGTGAGGGATAGGTGCTGTCTGTTAGTATAATAGTAGATTAGTAGAATTAGGATAAAGATCCTATGTCAGTTTACTTCTGCTGTAAGGTAAAGGTGCTGTCTGCTAGTATAATAGTAGATTAGTAGAATTAGGATAAGGATCCTATGTCAGTTTACTTCTGCTGTGAGGGAAAGGTGCTGTCTGCTAGTATAATAGTAGATTAGTAGAATTAGGATAAGGATTCTATGTCAGTTTACTTCTGCTGTGAGGGAAAGGTGCTGTCTGCTAGTATAATAGTAGATTAGTAGAATTAGGATAAGGATCTTATGTCAGTTTACTTCTGCTCTGAGAGAAAGGTGCTGTCTGCTAGTATAATAGTAGATTAGTAGAATTAGGATAAGGATCTTATGTCAGTTTACTTCTGCTGTGAGGAAAAGGTGCTGTCTGCTAGTATAATAGTAGATTAGTAGAATTAGGATAAGGATCCTATGTCAGTTTACTTCTGCTGTGAGGAAAAGGTGCTGTCTGCTAGTATAATAGTAGATTAGTAGAATTAGGATAAGGATCTTATGTCAGTTTACTTCTGCTCTGAAAGAAAGATGCTGTCTGCTAGTATAATAGTAGATTAGTAGAATTAGGATAAGGATCTTATGTCAGTTTACTTCTGCTGTGAGGAAAAGGTGCTGTCCGCTAGTATAATAGTAGATTAGTAGAATTAGGATAAGGATCTTATGTCAGTTTACTTCTGCTCTGAAAGAAAGATGCTGTCTGCTAGTATAATAGTAGATTAGTAGAATTAGGATGAGGATCTTATGTCAGTTTACTTCTGCTGTGAGGGAAAGGTGCTGTCTGCTAGTATAATAGTAGATTAGTAGAATTAGGATAAGGATTCTATGTCAGTTTACTTCTGCTGTGAGGGAAAGGTGCTGTCTGCTAGTATAATAGTAGATTAGTAGAATTAGGATAAGGATCTTATGTCAGTTTACTTCTGCTCTGAAAGAAAGGTGCTGTCTGCTAGTATAATTGTAGATTAGAAGAATTAGGATAAGGATCCTATGTCAGTTTACTTCTGCTGTGAGGAAAAGGTGCTGTCCGCTAGTATAATAGTAGATTAGTAGAATTAGGATAAGGATCTTATGTCAGTTTACTTCTGCTCTGAAAGAAAGGTGCTGTCTGCTAGTATAATAGTAGATTAGTAGAATTAGGATGAGGATCTTATGTCAGTTTACTTCTGCTGTGAGGGAAAGGTGCTGTCTGCTAGTATAATAGTAGATTAGTAGAATTAGGATAAGGATTCTATGTCAGTTTACTTCTGCTGTGAGGGAAAGGTGCTGTCTGCTAGTATAATAGTAGATTAGTAGAATTAGGATAAGGATCTTATGTCAGTTTACTTCTGCTCTGAAAGAAAGGTGCTGTCTGCTAGTATAATAGTAGATTAGTAGAATTAGGATAAGGATCCTATGTCAGTTTACTTCTGCTCTGAAAGAAAGGTGCTGTCTGCTAGTATAATTGTAGATTAGTAGAATTAGGATAAAGATCCTATGTCAGTTTACTTCTGCTGTAAGGTAAAGGTGCTGTCTGCTAGTATAATAGTAGATTAGTAGAATTAGGATAAGGATCTTATGTCAGTTTACTGCTGCTCTGAAAGAAAGGTGCTGTCTGCTATTATAATAGTAGATTAGTAGAATTAGGATAAGGATTCTATGTCAGTTTACTTCTCCTGTGAGGGGAAGGTGCTGTCTGCTAGTATAATAGTAGATTAGTAGAATTAGGATAAGGATCTTATGTCAGTTTACTTCTGCTCTGAAAGAAAGGTGCTGTCTGCTAGTATAATAGTAGATTAGTAGAATTAGGATAAGGATCCTATGTCAGTTTACTTCTCCTGTGAGGGAAAGGTGCTGTCTGCTAGTATAATAGTAGATTAGTAGAATTAGGATAAGGATCTTATGTCAGTTTACTTCTGCTCTGAAAGAAAGGTGCTGTCTGCTAGTATAATAGTAGATTAGTAGAATTAGGATAAGGATCCTATGTCAGTTTACTTCTGCTGTGAGAGAAAGGTGCTGCCTGCTAGTATAATAGTGGATTAGTAGAATTAGGATAAGGATCCTATATCAGTTTAGTTCTGCTGTGAGGGAAAGGTGCTGTCTGCTAGTATAATAGTAGATTAGTAGAATTAGGATAAGGATCCTATATCAGTTTAGTTCTGTTGTGAGGGAAAGGTGCTGTCTGCTAGTATAATAGTAGATTAGTAGAATTAGGATAAGGATCTTATGTCAGTTTACTTCTGCTCTGAGAGAAAGGTGCTGCCTGCTAGTATAATAGTAGATTAGTAGAATTAGGATAAGGATCCTATGTCAGTTTACTTCTGCTGTGAGGAAAAGGTGCTGTCTGTTAGTATAATAGTAGATTAGTAGAATTAGGATAAGGATTCTATGTCAGTTTACTTCTGCTGTGAGGGAAAGGTGCTGTCTGCTAGTATAATAGTAGATTAGTAGAATTAGGATAAGGATCTTATGTCAGTTTACTTCTGCTCTGAAAGAAAGGTGCTGTCTGCTAGTATAATTGTAGATTAGAAGAATTAGGATAAGGATCCTATGTCAGTTTACTTCTGCTGTGAGGAAAAGGTGCTGTCCGCTAGTATAATAGTAGATTAGTAGAATTAGGATAAGGATCTTATGTCAGTTTACTTCTGCTCTGAAAGAAAGGTGCTGTCTGCTAGTATAATAGTAGATTAGTAGAATTAGGATGAGGATCTTATGTCAGTTTACTTCTGCTGTGAGGGAAAGGTGCTGTCTGCTAGTATAATAGTAGATTAGTAGAATTAGGATAAGGATTCTATGTCAGTTTACTTCTGCTGTGAGGGAAAGGTGCTGTCTGCTAGTATAATAGTAGATTAGTAGAATTAGGATAAGGATCTTATGTCAGTTTACTTCTGCTCTGAAAGAAAGGTGCTGTCTGCTAGTATAATAGTAGATTAGTAGAATTAGGATAAGGATCCTATGTCCAGTTTACTTCTGCTCTGAAAGAAAGGTGCTGTCTGCTAGTATAATTGTAGATTAGTAGAATTAGGATAAAGATCCTATGTCAGTTTTACTTCTGCTGTAAGGTAAAGGTGCTGTCTGCTAGTATAATAGTAGATTAGTAGAATTAGGATAAGGATCTTATGTCAGTTTACTTCTGCTCTGAAAGAAAGGTGCTGTCTGCTAGTATAATAGTAGATTAGTAGAATTAGGATAAGGATTCTATGTCAGTTTACTTCTGCTGTGAGGGAAAGGTGCTGTCTGCTAGTATAATAGTAGATTAGTAGAATTAGGATAAGGATCTTATGTCAGTTTACTTCTGCTCTGAAAGAAAGGTGCTGTCTGCTAGTATAATAGTAGATTAGTAGAATTAGGATAAGGATCCTATGTCAGTTTACTTCTCCTGTGAGGGAAAGGTGCTGTCTGCTAGTATAATAGTAGATTAGTAGAATTAGGATAAGGATCTTATGTCAGTTTACTTCTGCTCTGAAAGAAAGGTGCTGTCTGCTAGTATAATAGTAGATTAGTAGAATTAGGATAAGGATCCTATGTCAGTTTACTGCTGCTGTGAGGGATAGGTGCTGTCTGTTAGTATAATAGTAGATTAGTAGAATTAGGATAAGGATCCTATGTCAGTTTACTTCTGCTGTGAGGGAAAGGTGCTGTCTGCTAGTATAATAGTAGATTAGTAGAATTAGGATAAGGATCCTATGTCAGTTTACTTCTGCTCTGAGAGAAAGGTGCTGTCTGCTAGTATAATAGTAGATTAGTAGAATTAGGATAAGGATCCTATGTCAGTTTACTTCTGCTGTGAGGGAAAAGTGCTGTCTGCTAGTATAATAGTAGATTAGTAGAATTAGGATAAGGATCCTATGTCAGTTTACTTCTGCTGTGAGGGAAAGGTGCTGTCTGCTAGTATAATAGTAGATTAGTAGAATTAGGATAAGGATCTTATGTCAGTTTACTTCTGCTGTAAGGTAAAGGTGCTGTCTGCTAGTATAATAGTAGATTAGAAGAATTAGGATAAAGATCCTATGTCAGTTTACTTCTGCTGTGAGGGAAAAGTGCTGCCTGCTAGTATAATTGTAGATTAGTAGAATTAGGATAAGAATCCTATGTCAGTTTACTTCTGCTCTGAGGGAAAGGTGCTGCCTGCTAGTATAATAGTAGATTAGTAGAATTAGGATAAGAATCCTATGTCAGTTTACTTCTGCTGTGAGGGAAAAGTGCTGCCTGCTAGTATAATTGTAGATTAGTAGAATTAGGATAAGGATCTTATGTCAGTTTACTTCTCTGGAGGGAAAGGTGCTGCTAGTATAATAGTAGATTAGTAGAATTAGGATAAGGATCCTATGTCAGTTTACTTCGCTGTGAGGAAAAGGTGCTGCCTGCTAGTATAATTGTAGATTAGTAGAATTAGGATAAGAATCCTATGTCAGTTTACTTCTGCTGTGAGGGAAAAGTGCTGCCTGCTAGTATAATTGTAGATTAGTAGAATTAGGATAAGAATCCTATGTCAGTTTACTTCTGCTGTGAGGGAAAGGTGCTGCCTGCTAGTATAATAGTAGATTAGTAGAATTAGGATAAGGATCTTATGTCAGTTTACTGCTGCTCTGAAAGAAAGGTGCTGTCTGCTAGTATAATAGTAGATTAGAAGAATTAGGATAATAATCCTATGTCAATTTACTTCTGCTGTGAGAGAAAGGTGCTGCCTGCTAGTATAATAGTAGATTAGTAGAATTAGGATAAGGATCCTATATCAGTTTAGTTCTGCTGTGAGGGAAAGGTGCTGTCTGCTAGTATAATAGTAGATTAGTAGAATTAGGATAAGGATCCTATATCAGTTTAGTTCTGCTGTGAGGGAAAGGTGCTGTCTGCTAGTATAATAGTAGATTAGTAGAATTAGGACAGCAGTACATCAGTTCTATTGTTCTCTTGATAGGTCTATATATAGATGCCTATAAAGAGCAGTGCACTTATCAGTGTGATGCTTTAACAGTCACCCATCCCCCTTCCCTCCCTTGCCGCAGTGAATGGTCTGATGTAAGAAAGTCAAGTGAGGTTGTTTGCCCTCCTAAAAGTCCAAACAAAGGAAGAAGTTAAAGAGCCAGGAGAGGAAGCAGAATACATGGAGTGACTTCAAGGAATTCTACTCAGAAAACCATCCACCTGTTATATAAATATTCACATACAGGCTGCTAATATGATGTAAAACAATCGGATGATCGTGTCCCTTTACAGCGCCTTATAGGACTGAGCTCCCAAGCAGCACAAACCGTTCTCCGCAGATTTGTGTGCAAAATTGTGTTGAATCTGCTGAAAAATCTGCATTGTAAAGTGTGAACTCCGCACATGCAGTATGCCACATACAAAAACTGCACAGATTTCTCCTGCGTTTCAGTTGTATTTTCTCTTGTTATTGCGGAATTTGCTTTGATTACTCCACTCATAAACCCAGCATAACAGATAAAACAAGGCTAATGCATTTCGGTAATTTGTCAGGCAGTATGTATCATATATTATTGATACAGAATAATGGTTTTACAGACACTTTACTCTTTTTTAATTGTAGCCTGTGATAATGAAGCTGCAGAGAAAAATCAGCAAACGAGAACAGCCCCCCATAAGAAAATTCCAGGCTCAGCGGAGTCTCTGCTGACAGAGCTGCCATTTGCAGGTGCAGACATTAGTTATGTCTTTGAAAGTAAGTATGTTTTAGCGTATTGAACGGCAACCCCTGTTCATAGGCTGTGATATGGACATCATGTAGCGGGTCCCTTGCATTGATCTATGAGCCAGAACAGGGATCGGATCTGCGAGAGCGACTCCTGTTCAGGCAGACTCTAAGCATTCTTGGTTTGAATTCCTTAAAAATGGATTCCATATAATGCTGGCTGGCCATGGCTTTCCCTGTCGTGACCTGCTGTGGTCGTATTCAAAGAGGGGTTGTCTTGCTGAGACAGTCCTTTTAAGTAGAGATGAGCGAACTTTAAAAAAAAGTTCGGCGTTCGGGTTGTGGTAATCGCCGCATCCCGTTATGGATTCCAGTACCGCGGACTATCGCCGCATATGGAATCCATAAGGGGCGGCTTCCACCAACCCGAACTGTTGAACAGCCGAAGGACCTGGGGTGACGTCACCGTCATGTGATCAGTGCAGGGGGCGTGGCTCAGCACTGGATTTGATCCCGTGCTGAGCCACGCCCCCTGCACTGATCACATGACGGTGACGTCACCCCAGGTCCTTCGGCTGTTCAACAGTTCGGGTTGGTGGCAGCCGCCCCTTATGGATTCCATATGCCGCTATAGTGGAATCCATAACGGGATGCGCGACTTACCACAACCCGAACGCCGAACACCGGACTTTTTTTTAAAGTTCGCTCATCTCTAATTGAGACCCTATGACAGATCTCAATACCGGAAAAGTAGCCTTACTAGGCAAAGGCAAGCATTCACCACAGGAATGGCTCCTGTAGAGATCTGGCAGTCTGTCGTTGTGTCATTGGAATAGTGAGAAGAGACTGGTCGCCCTGTTAGAAGGATTTCTAACTTTCGACAGTGTACTGTGTTGTAGTACATGGCATCATGGTAGAAACATCTGTTGGTGGACGCCTTCAGAAATGTTCTAGATGGCTTTATTTATTGACAGGGCCATGTTCCAGATTAGTCATCTTGCTTGGCCCTGTCAATCAAGATGGAAAGGGATGAGCTGGCAGAAGAAGCGAGGGTGCAAAGAGTGGCTTAGGCCCACCTTCGGTGCACTTTTTCTCCAGAATGAGGCAATGGATCACTAAGTGAAAGGTCTCGCTACATTCGTCTAAGCTAGTCCTACACGCCATTGTGCCTGCTTTACCAGTGAATTTCCTGGTGCTAGATTACCTTTAGGAAAAATGTGCATTTCTCATAAGACCTACTGTGCCTTGAAAAAGTATAAATACCGCTTGAACTTTTTCACATTACGCACACAAACTTAACCCCTTCACATCTGCCCATAGGATATAAACGTCCTATGGGTGGATGTTTAACTCTGAATGGACGTTCTGGAACCTCCATTCAGAGACAGCAGCTGAAAGCTAATCGTGCAGCTGCAGAGCGGGTGGCCCACTGTCAGTGACATCAGGGCAACCCAGAGAGAAGGCAGGGACAGTTCCCAGCTCACCGAGCGCAGTGTATAGAGAGCAGAAAGCGCGATGTGTGTCATGTGACCACCGGGGCTGGGAGAGTGCAGGAGCTGTCACAGGTCTTTCACAGACCATGATCAGCCCTTCACTGAGGCTGTACAGCATTGTGTTCTGCCGTACAGCCTCTCCGGAGGGTGTATTTCGCCTGTAACTGGGGCTACTAAGTCAGCCACAGTTACCTGAGAAATCAATAGTGAAAGAAAAAAATAATAAAGTCAAATATCCTCCAGAGGTCTTGTATGACCTTATGGGGGACACAAAGTGTAACATAAAAAAAATAAAATAAATAAAGTGTTTCACATGTAAAAAAAAAAAAATAATCCTAATTAAGTAATTAAAAAAATTAATAAAATAGACATATTTGGTATTGCCGTGTCCGTGATGGCCGGCTCTATAAAGATATCACATGATAAACACCATAAAAAGTGAAAACTGTGTCAAAAAAAGCAATTTTTGTCACTTTTACATCACAAAAAGTGCAACACAAAGTGATCAAAAAGGCATATGTCCCACAAAATGATACCAATAAGTCATCTCATTCAGCAAAAAATGAGCCCCTACGTAAGAAAATCGCTAAAAAAAAAAAAATATAGCTCTCAGAACGTGAAGACATTAAAACATACCGTATTTTTCGCCCTATAAGACGCACCGGCCTATAAGATGCACCTGGGTTTTTGAGGAGAAAAATAAGAAAAAAAATATTTTTAACCAAAAGGTGTGTCCTGTTCCCCTTATTGTGAAGAATAATTCGACAGGTAGTTTACTCGCCCTTCAATCACCACACTGTTAAAGTTCCGGTAACTTGTTTAATGTGTATGATCAAAAGAAGGTAAAACTGTGAATACAGACAAAAGCATAGTATCAGACCATACATGCAATGCAGGAGTGTGTATTAATACAGTAACGCATACATCAAAGAACAGTGATGCATAATAATACACTATGGAGCATCTGACATAAAATGCGTCTGCAGGTGAGAGAACTATAGCATCATGGCAACTACACAGATCTAGGAGCATGTGACAGGAATCTACTAACATAGATTAGCTAATACCTAACTCTAAAGCTCTAACATAATGCATGTATACAACAAAGTATGCATCCTACACTGCAGATATAAGTAAATGATAAGGTTTGACATACCAACGATGCTTGAATGGCGTGGATAAAGGATAGATGCTTGTGGATGCAACAGTACAGTGTGAATCTAGGAAATATGGCAGCTGGAATAAAGAACAACCTGCTTCCTGATCACAGAGTCTACTTCCTGCAGTGTCACATGACCTCAGGACAAAACAGAAAAGAACAAATGCAGTCTTAAAGGTGTCCACTAGAGGGAGTAGAATTCAGCAATGTAGATTAACATAATCTGGCTGTGGACAGACAGCACAAGGTGTGCTTTTGAAGTAATGGTGGTCTGTGCATGACAGTATTATGGGGGGGATCTGTGGATGGCACTGTTATGTGGGGGAGATGTGGATGGCACTGTTATGGGGGGATCTGTGGATGACACTGTGATGGGGGGATCTATGGATAGCACTGTGATGGGGGGATCTGTGGATAGCACTGTGATGGGGGGATCTGTGGATAGCACTGTGATGGGGGATCTGTGGATGACACTGTGATGGGGGATCTGTGGATAGCACTGTGATGGGGGCATTTATGAATGACACTGTAATGGATTGGATCTGTGGATGACACATATATAGCATCTTATGCTATATGTGTCATCCACAGATCACCTCAATTACAGTGTCATTCATAAATGCCCCCATCAAAGTGCTATCCACAGATCTGGCCCATAGTGACTGCTTAGGGGCGGAGCCTGGCAGCACATGGCGGGCGGCCCACCGCTCACAGCGTGACTGCTTTCATAACATTTATAATCTTTAATCATGTCCCCTTATTCCTATAATCCCAGTACAGTAGCGCTCTGCTAACCTGCTATACCGATCCTCTAGCAGGCAGAGCGGTGCGGCGGCAGGCTGCTGTGTAACGTCCTCACTGACGTCATCTGCCTGCTCCTCCTGCTTCATTCATAAAGTGAAAGGAGCAGGCAGATGACGTCAGTGAGGACGTTACACAGCAGCCTGCCGCACCGCTCTGCCTGCTAGAGGATCGGTATAGCAGGTTAGCAGAGCGCTACTGTACTGGGCTTATAGGGAATAAGGGGACATGATTAAAGATTTAAAATGTTATGAAAGCAGTCACGCTGTTAGCGGCGGGCCGCCCGCTGCGTGTTGACAGGCTCCGCCCCCTCCTCCTTCCATGCTGATACATCGCATGCTGTGCGATGTATCAGCTTTAACTATAGGAAAATGGTAGCATTCGCCATATAAGACGCACTGCCATTTCCCCCCCACTTTTTGGGGGAAAAAAGTGCGTCTTATATGGCGAAAAATACGGTAATTTTTTTGTTTCAAAAATGCTATTATTGTGTTAAATTAAGTATCGCCGCGTCCGTAACAACCAGCTCTATAAAAATATCACATGACCCAACCCCTCAGGTGAACGCCGTAAAAAAAAAATATATATATAGAAAGTGCCAGAAAAAAGCCATTTTTTGTCACCTTACATCACAAAAAGTGATCAAAAAGTCATATGCACCCCAAAATAGTGCCAATCAAACTGTCATCTCATCCCGCAAAAATTTATACCCTACCTAAGACAATCGCCTACAAATTAAAAAAAAAATGATTTTTTTGTTTCAAAAATGATATTATTATGTAAAACTTAAATAAATAAAATAAAGTATACATATTATTTATTGCCACATCCGTAACGACGGCTCTATAAAAATATCACATGACCTAACCCCTCAGATGAACACCATCAAAAAAATTAAATAATGTGCTAAAAAAAAACACTTTTTTTTGTCCCCTTACATCACCCAAAAATAAAAAAAAACTATGGCTCTCAGAATACGGAGACACTAAAATATAATTTTTTGGTTTAAAAAATGCTGTTATTGTGTAAAACTTAAGTAAATAAAAAAGTATACATATACATATACAAAGTATACATATACATATACATAATGTATCGCCGCGTATTTTTTGTTACCTTGCCTCACAAAAAGTGTAATATAGAGTAAGCAAAAATCATATGTACCCTAAAATAGTACCAACAAAACTGCCACCTTATCCCGTAGTTTCCAAAATGAGTCACTTTTTTGGAGTTTCTACCCTAGGGGTGTATCGGGGAGGCTTTAAATGTGAGATGGTGTCAAAAAACCAGTCCAGCAAAATCTGCCTTCCAAAAACCACATGGCGCTCCTTTCCTTCTGCGCCCTGCCGTGTGCCCATACAGCGGTTTACAACCACATATGGGGTGTTTCTGTAAACTACAGAATCAAGGCAATAAATATGGAGTTTTGTTTGGCTGTTAAACCTTGCTTTGTTACTGGAAAAATGGATTAAAATGGAAAATTTGCCAAAAAAGTGAAATTCTAAAATGTAATCTCCATTTTCCATTAATTCTTGTGGAACACCTAAAGGGTTAACAAAGTTTTTCGGATCAGTTTTGAATTCCTTAAGGGGTGTAGTTTCTAAAATGGGGTCACTTTTTTGGAGTTTCTACTCTAGCGGTGCATCAGGGGGCTTCAAAGGGACATGGTGTCAAAAAACCAGTAGAGCAAAATCTGCCTTCCAAAAACCATATGGCGTTCCCTTCCTTCTGCGCCCTGCCGTGTGGCTGTACAGTAGTTTCCAACCACATATAGGGGGTTTCTGTAAACTACAGAATCAGGGCAATAACTATTGAGTTTTGTTTGGCTGTTAACCCTTGCTTTGTTAGCAGAAAAAAATTATTAAAATGGAAAATTTGCCAAAAGTGAAATTCTGAAATCTCATCTCCATTTTCCATTAATTCTTGTGGACACCTAACGGTTAACAATGGTTGTCAAATCAGTTTTGAATACCTTAAGGGGTGTGGTTTCTAAAATGGGGTCATTTCAGACCTGAACTGATCCTTAAAAAGTGGGTTTTGGAAATTTTCAGAAAAATTCACTTCTAAGCCTTCTAACGTCCCCAAAAAATTAAATGACATTCACAAAAGGATCCAAACATGAAGTAGACATAAGGGAAATGTAAAGTAATAACTATTTTAGGAGGTCTCACTATCTGTTTTAAAGGCAGAGAAATTGAAATTTTGAAAATTGCGAATTTTTCCAAATTTTTGGAAAATTTTGTACTTTTTTATAAATAAAAATACAGTACAATATTTTGAGTCAAATTTATCACTGTCATGAAGTACCATATGTGACGAGAAAACAATCTCAGAATGGCTTGGTTAAGTAAAAGCGTTCCAAAGTTATCAGCACAAAGTGACACATGTCAAAATTGCTAAATTAGGCCTGGTCAGGAAGGGGACAAATGGCCCGGATGCAAAGTGGTTAAAAGGGTTTTCCAAGACTTTAGAACTGATGACCTATCTTCTGGATAGGTCATCAGTATCTGATCGTTGGGGGTCCTACACCCGGGACCCCCGACCATTAGCTATTTGAGAAGGCAAACACAGCGCCGTACATTGTATAGCGGCTGTACTTGGTATCGTGCTCAGGCCTATTCACTTGAATGGGGCTGAGTTGCGCATAGGCCACGTGACAGATGAACGTATCATCACTGGCCAATGAAAAGCTGAGAGATGACCACAGTGCTACTGCTACTCAAACAGCTGATTGGTGGGGGTCCCGGATGTCGGACTCCCGACATGTTGCCTCCTAGACCGGATAACACCCATAAATGAACAAGGTGAGCACACGTTTGCCATGTGGGTCTAGCCTTAAAGGGGTTGTCCAGCTTCTAAATGGGTTTTAAATAACCCCCAAATTAGCAGGACATGTCAAGGGAAGTAAACTTACCTACTTCTAGCTCCGTGGGTCCACCTCTGTCTTCAGTATGCTTCAGTCCCAACATTTAAACCTCCTGCATGTACGGGAGTGTGTGCGCCGCTGCAGGCAATGACTGCGGTGTCATGTTCATGTCCACCGGTGAAGACAGTGTTGGACCAGTGGAGCTGGAACAGAGTATCAGGGAGAGGGTATGCTTCCACTGGTTCTGCTGGCTGTGTGGGGGGTGTTATTTAAAACCCACTTAAAAGTTGGACAACTTTAAAATTGAATGTTACATATAATCCATTAATGTAATTTCTTTCAGCAAAAAACACAAAAGTGGACAAAAAAGTGAAAAAGAAAAGGAAACGACATCAGCTAGAAAGTGATGAAGATGATGGTAAAAGTAAAAAGCAAAAGAGGGCTAATTATTTCTGTATCTCTGCCCATTACAAATATAAAGGTAATTGTATTTATTTTCATTGCACTTACATAAGGATATGATCTTTATCTTTTCCGTTAGGCCGTGTTCTCATTAGGTCTGAGTTTTCCATCAGGTGAATATTTTGGGAGTGTTCCCCAAGTTATACCTCCAAAGTAGGACTCCTACATGTGCCATTGTAAAGTTTGGTTACAGTCTGCTGTGCTTTCCTATACAGTAAAAAAATATGGTGTGCTCAATTTGCCAGCCTGACACAGGCTAGTATTATTGCCTGCTTATAATATACTGGTGCTTAAGGGGCTTTTCCCATCACATAGAATGGGGGCATATCTGATAGGTGCTGGTCCCAGAGAACGGAGCGGGGAAGTGAATGGAGGGCGCACTGCGCATGTGCAGCCGTCCTCCATTCATTTCAATAGGGCCGCCAAAAATAGCCGAGCTGGCTCAGCTATTTCCTTCTGCTCCATAGAAATGAATGGGAGCAGGGGCCACGCGTGCACGGTGTGCTCTTGTAGGGGAGCAGCTCTTAGTGGTGGACAGACCCTGGGAAACCTGGGATTCTCCAGCCACAGCTCCCCCGCTCCGTTCTCCTTGTAGGTGCGGATCTCAGAGGTGGGACCCGCACCTATCAGACAATGGGGGCATATCCTAGCGATATGCCCCCATTCTATGTAATGGGAATACCCCTTTAATTCAGACCCATGATTGCCCTGAGATTGCATCGCTGGTGGTATTGGGCTCACAGTGGAAGTCCCCTCCCTCTGTCAAACACCTTAGATCAGGCATGCTCAACCTGTGGCCCTCCAGCTGTTGCAAAACTACAACTCCCAGCATGCCTGAACAGCCTACAGCTATCAGCCTACAGCAGGGCATTGTGGGAGTTGTAGTTTTACAACAGCTGGAGGGCCGCTGGTTGAGCATCCCTGCCGTAGATGCTGCAGTTGTTATCTTTGATCTTGGCCATTACGGTGGGAGCCTGGCTCTCACAGTCTACGTGTCTCATGATGTCTCTGTATAAAGAATCCATTACATATCTGAAAGAGATATAGAGAATTATAGAGAATGGCTTTATTTTAGAAAAAAAACATCTGTGTGCGTAAACAGCCACCTCAGTCCATTCTTAAAGGGGTTCTCCCATTACAACTTAACACGTATCCACAAGATAAGGGATAAGAGTCTGATGATTGGGGGTCCGACTGCTGGGTCCCCTCCAGTTATGAGAACAGGGTCTTGCATTCTTCCAGTTCAGTGGAGCTGAGTGCTTGTACTCCGCTATCTCCAGCAGTCCCATAGAGTTGAATGGAGTGGCAGACATGCATGTGGGGGAACCCCATTCTTGTGATCAGCAGGGGCCCCATCAGTTGGGCCTCTGTCGATCAGACACTTATCCTCTGTCCTGTGGATAGGGAGTAAGTTGTTGTAATAGGACAAACCCTTTACTGTCTGTCAGATTGGTGAGAAATCTGCATGCCCAGATTTTGTGATTGTACAATAATTAAAGGGGTTGTTCACCTGTTTAGCACTTTTCTACAGATCCCACTGTGTGGTTGGACCTGCAGTGTTAATCATACTTATGTGATCCCCACCGTTGGGTTCTGGCATCTTCGCTGGCTGACCGGCCCTGCCGGTCCCGGGTCTCCCCGCGTCAACATCCGTTTTGAGGCAGGGCATGTGACCGCCGCAGCCAATGACTGGCCACAGCTGTGAAGTCTCACTGTTGTGGCACATCACTAGGTCACCAGGTACCCTGCAACAAACCGGATGTTGACACAGATAGACCCGGGACCTGCAGGGCCGGCGTGGCAGCAATGGAGCTGGAACCCAGAGTTGGGGATCAGGTAAGTATGATTACCACCTCAGGTCCGCACATGCTATGGGGTGTGTAGAAAAGCGCTAAAAGGTGAACAACCCCTTTAAGCCTCATTTACAGAAGAAGGCATCTTTTATTACCGTTGGATTGAAGATTAACTCAGTTTGAGACCAACAAAACAACTGAATTGGAGTGAGATATCCTGTTGCCTTCTTTCTCCTATGTATAGCCCTGATTTTTTTTTTTAAATCAGATAATTTTTATTGAAAATTTTCAAAACAATAAGAGACAAGACATCCCTTAACCCCCTGCCCCCCTCCCATCCCACCCACCAAAACTCCCTTGAAACATGAGCAGTTAAAAGCAATCTCGTTCACAGGGTCCGGTATCATGACATAATATTAGCACATATCTCAGTAGGCAGTAGAACAGATGGACATACATGTACGGATAGCAAAATATCTCAGTTGGATAGGTGGACATATAAATTCCCCGTTACAGGAAGTAGTCAAACCCCATTTCAAACATCGCTTTAAAGTAAAAGATTCATTTGGACACAGACTACATAATTCTTTGTCCCCCTGCACCCCATCCCACGTATAAGAACCATACATTCACATATTCATTCCTTCACACTTGGATATTATAATATTGAATCCACATTGACCATATCTTCTCAAATTTTTTTGCGCTGTTTCTCTTCTGGTATACATATTTTTCAAGACGTACTATCATATGTACTTTATTTTCCAATTCGCACACCACTGGTGGTTGTCTATCCAACCAATGGTACGCTATCACTTTTCTGGCAAGGTATAGTACTCGCAATACAGCAAGTCTCCGTTCAGGTGTCAGAGCTGGTATATCTATACCTCCTAATATGCACGTCACTATATCCATATCAAGAGTAACATCAAATACATTTTTCACTATCCTCTCCACTTCCGTCCAATACCTTCTCAGTCTAGGACAGTTCCACATTAAGTGTATAAGATCTGCATTCGCTACATCACATCTCGGGCAACAGTCATCCGTTCTGTATCCCATTCTCTTTAATAGGACTGGCGTCTTATACACTCTGTGCAATAACAAGAGTTGAGACACCCTATGTGCTTCGCTGACTGCCACCTGGGTAAATTCCTCCAGAATAGTGTTCCACTTTTCCTCCGTTAACTCAGGGGCATCTTTCTTCCATCTATTGTATAGTGGGAATTCCAGTTTTTTAAACTGTGCGTCCATTAGGCACGCATAGTTCAAAGATATAACTCCCGCTGTAAGCCCTGATTTTTAGAGTCATTCAACAGGTTCATGATGAAAAGTTAAAGTCGCCTTTCAGACATCGACCTTATTCATAAAGTGGGATTAAAGAAGGTTTGTACCTATGAAACTGGCTGACCTGTATGGAAGGTATTGGTGTTGGTCCCATGTTCATATGTGTCCGCGTTGCTGAGAAAAGTGATGTTTTAATATATGCAAGTTAACCTCTAGGAGCAACAGGGGCGTTGCCATTACACTTAGAGTCTCAGCTTTTTTTGCAACTAATGTACCCTCCCAATTTGATTGACAGGGCCGGGTGTTATGATGTTTTCACTGCCTGGCCTCGTCAATCAAAGTGGAGAGGGCGCAGCAATTGCAGAGAGAGCTGAGCCTCTAGGTGTAACGGCAACGCCCCCTTTGCTCCTAGAGGCTCATTTGCATATAATATAACATCACTTTTCTCTGTAATGCAGACACATATGAAGATGGGACCATCACATATGACTTTAGCTGCCAAGCGCACATGTAAGAGATCAGCCAGTTTCATAGGTACAAATCTGCTGACAGATTTAGTTTATGGCCAAATGTATTTTACATGAAGTTTCTTTTTAACAGATTCCTGTGTCAGTTAGTTTAGGCAACATTTGTCATGTTTATTTCACAGAAATATGTTTTTTTTCTGATTATGACAAGATTCTTGATGACATCCATACGATTCAGAATTCTGTGTTGCAAAAAGATGACAGACTGTCTAAGGCCATGATTCCACGGGGTCGTTCCATCTGACGCTCTTCGTGATGCATTTAGCCAGTGAAGAGGAAGTTACTGTGTAAGTAGAGTCCAGGCCTTAAAGGGAATCTGTCACCAGGTTTGAGCCCTGTCAGCTAAACATATGCTGACGTTCAGGGTCTCATTAGCATGCCTAATATGGGCTCATCTAAACAAATGGTAGCGTTATTTTGTCAAAAAACAGGTTTAACTAACCTGTCAATCACACATATAAGGAGCCCAAGGGGAGGTCCAGCGATGCAGGGTGCGCACAGGCATGCACCCGCGCGGACTTCTTGGATCGGCTTCTTCAAGTGAAGTGCGCACGCGCCGTGTGCGTACGAGCCAGCGCTTACAGCAGGAGGAGGGGGAGGGAGAGGCGGCACGGAGCATTAGGAGGCGGCGCTGGCCACATACAGCGATGTCTGCGGCCGGGCACCCTGCATCGCTGGACCTCCCCTTGGGCTCCTTATATGTGTGATTGACAGGTTAGTTAAACCTGTTTTTTGACAAAATAACGCTACCATTTGTTTAGATGAGCCCATATTAGGCATGCTAATGAGACCCTGAACGTCAGCATATGTTTAGCTGACAGGGCTCAAACCTGGTGACAGATTCCCTTTAAAGAGGACCTTTCACCACTCCTGTCATGCCTGCTTTAATAGCTTCATGCGTTCGCCATATAATAACAATTCTGGAGCATCTATTCTTATGGCTCTATGTTGTGCCTTTCCTTTATTATTTCTGCTAGAGGTTATGATAGAATTGCTAGCAGTCTGCAGTAAGGGTACAGAGGGGTGGTAACCAGTTGGGGGTGTGTACCTGCACAGACTCACTCTATCCAATCAGTGCTGCCATTTTCAGACTGCAAGTACACACCCCCAACTGGTTCTGTACCCTTACTGCAGACTGCTAGCAATTCATTCATAACTTCTAGTAGAGACAGGATCTCAGATCTAGACCACAGGGTCTAGCAATGTCACTGTAAAGGCAAGAAGCGTAAACTACAGCAGAGGGGCGTTATTATGGAGCACCAGAGGCATTCTTCTCTGTATAAGCTTACCTATAGATATCAGTCAGTCACTGATAGTACAGCCCCCTGGACTCCTTTTGTAAAGTGGCGAGGCCTAGAAGTAGGGACGTGGTCTCCTCTGGCCCACCAGATTTACTATAACTTACACCAGAAACCTGTAGCTCAATTGTACGCCAGACCACAGCAGCCGTAGATTTGAGTTTCTGGCGCATGGAGGGCCAGAGATGCGGCTCATTTATTAAAGGGAGTCTGTCACCTAATTTTCACCAATATAACTAAGAGCAATGCCCCACAGAAGATTGCAAACACTTTCCAAGCATACCTGTGTGTACTATGTGTATGTATTCCATGTCCAGGAAAAAGCACTTTTATTGTGCCGAAAAACTGCTCCTAAGTGCCCTGCTGAAAGTGAAAGTAAGAACAGCTTTCACTCCTGATTTCTAACAGCTATATCTTCTGATATAGTGGATATAGTGCTATGATTCTGGTATCGTTTTAAAGGTTGGAATTAGGGATGTCCCGATACCAGTATCGGTATCGGGAACGATACCGGACATTTGCACGAGTACTTGTACTCGTGTACCACTGCCGATACCTGCTGGCCTGCAAGCGCGGCGCTTTCAGCAGATCGGCGTGGGGGCGGGACTTCTGTACAGGAGCTGTGCCCGCTGTGACTCACATTCCCGGAACCCGACCTCTGACAGGACGCTGTGATCTGTGCAATTAACCCCTCAGGTGTGGCACCTGAGGGGTTAATTGCGCGGATCGCAGCCCTGTCAGAGGTCGGGTGCCGGGAATGTTCTTCAATGTTTGCATTGGTGGTGCAGTGCGCCCTCAACCCCCCCTCCCTCCCTAGTATTAATCATTGGTGGCAGTGGCCACAGGGTCCCCCTCCTCTCCCCCATCATTGGTGGCAGCGGCAATTCCGATCGGAGCCCCAGCAGTGTAATGCTGGGTCTCCGATCGGTTACCATGGCAGCCAGGACGCTACTGAAGTCCTGGCTGCCACGGTCAGTTAGTCTGCAGCATTATACTCACGTGCGCCATGGCCGCCGGGCTCTCCTTCTTCTAGTAACTCATAGAGGGGGCTGATACGAGGGAGAGGCTGAGGGGTACATGAGAGGCTGAGGGGCACATGAGAGGCTGGGGGGCACATGATAGGCTGAGGGGCACATGAGAGGCTGAGGGGCACATGAGAGGCTAGGGTGCACATGAGAGGCTGAGGGGCACATGAGAGGCTGGGGGGCACATGAGAGGCTGGGGGGGGGCACATGAGATGCTGAGGGGCACATGAGAGGCTGGGGGCTGTTCTGTTTTTTGGACTTTTGGTTGGTCAGTGGTCACAAAATAAATGTGTTATTTATTTCATTGTTATAATTGGTATCGGTGAGTACTTAAATAAAAGTATCAGTACTCGTACTCGGTCTTAAAAAAATGGTATCGGGACATCCCTAGTTGGAATGCCAGATTTCAAACAAGGCCCATATTTCTAGCAGGTACCAATCCCAAGATATGAGCAACTAAAGCAGCCCTCCCCTCTTCAGTCTGGTTTGCTTTGGGCACTTGAAGCAGCAGAGCCTCTTGCACACAAACGTTTATTTTTCCGTTTACATTCCGTTTTTTGTGTTCCATATACGGAACCATTTATTTCAATGGATCCGCAAAAAAAACGGAAGGTACTCCGTATGCCTTCCGTTTCCATTTTTCAGTTCTGTTCAAAGATAGAACATGTCCTATTATTGTCCACATATCGGACAAGGATAGTACTGTTCTTTAGGGGCCAGCTGTTCCGTTCCGCAAAAAACAGAATGCGAACGAACATCATCCGTATTTTTTGCGGATCCTTTTTTTACGGACCGCAAAATGCTGAAAAAGCCATATGGTCATGTGCAAGAGGCCTAAAAGTACTTTTCCTGGACATGGAATACATACACATAGTACACACAGGTATGCTTGGAAAGTGTCTGCAGTCTTCTATTGGGCGGTGCTCTTAGTTATATTGGTGAAAAACAGGTGACAGACTCCCTTTAAGAGGCATGTGCCTTTTAATAAACTGGGTTCATTTTACAGGAGATGAAGCCTGACATAGGAAATGCCAGTCATAAATCTTTTGTATATCAATCTGTTCCGCTCCTTCTGCTCTGCAAATTGGACTACATTTTCAATGGGACAGGTTAGGAGACTGAAACTACATGAAAGCTCATAACAGGTCAAATATAGCCTTTCTGAATACCATGCCAGGATGCCATGGAGCTTCGCCCTGCCCAGGCCATATACAAGTCGTGACGTCACTGGGCCTGCGGTAAATAGCAAAAAGGCCGCGGCGCTATTGCCATCACTGCTGCCTTCTCAAACAGCTGATTAGCGGGGGTCCCGGGTGTCGGACCGCTGCCGATCAGATGCTGATGATCTATCCAGAGGATAGATCATCAGTTTAAAAGAACTGCAGAACCCCTATAATACTGGGGGCCACTACTTGGGCATTATTAACACTAGGGGCCACGAATAAGGGTCTCATTAATACTGGGGGCCCTTAACAGGGCATTAATACTTGGGGCCACTAATGGGGCATTATTAAAACTGGGGGCCACAAATGGGGGCCTTATTAATACTGGGGCCACTACTGGGGGCCACTAACGGGGCATTATTAATACTGGGGGCCACTAATGGGGCATTATTAATACTGGGGGCCACTAACAGGACATTTTTACTACTAGGTGTGCCACGGGGGCAGTCATTTTACTGGGGTCTGTGTTAAGCCATGCTCCCACAGCTTAACTTGGTCGGTATTTTTCAGTATCCATGTTGGCACTTTGCAATAAATCAGTGGGTTTTGGGTTGCAGTTTGGGCATTTAGGGGCACTGGCGGTCATTCTGCCAAGTGAAGCGGCGCCAAGTTATGAAGCCTTCCCCGTCCATGCTACGCTTACAATTTTAGTCCTGGCGTGAGCTGGGCGAAGTTGCAGATAGCAGCGCAACTAACCATTGTGCTGCTATCTGGGCCTGAAATACTCCAAATTTAGGCATATTTCAGCACAGTAAATGACCCCCTTAGTCTCTAAAATGTTCGCCATCACTTATTTATTGTTATTTGTTCTTGTTTGATACATAAACCCCCCCAGCAGCACACAAATACGGTATCTCTGGTATCGTCTCCCCACGTGGTTTGCCTCTTCTTTCATTTGAGTTCCTGTGCGCAAATTGTGAGGTTCACCTGTTGACAATGGCTCCAGATTCTCATATGGGTTCTTGGATGATTTGTGGGTACAGACAGTCAAATCTATTAATTACATTTTGGGAAATGCGGTTTCTTAGATGTAAATGACATACTGTTGGCTTTGTACAATTTAACATATGAAACGTATGGCAAGCCAGATGTGTTCACAGGATTTCATGTCTAATATTTGGACATTTAATGTGGAGCTGTCGGTTCTCCTGACGTGCTTTAGTAAATACCATTTACTAGAATAGACACGTCAGGAGAGGCGACAGGCGCTGTTTAAAAGAAAGCAATGATAAAATATTTTGTAAATAATTTAGAATATCTTCTGTGTTTTAGCACTGTAGGATTCCTGGATGTGTTTTCAGTGTCCACTCTTGGAAACATTTCAATAGTTGACGCATTTAACCACTTAAAGGGAACCTGTCACCAGGAAATTCACTGATAAAGCAGGCATGCTGCCTTCTAGGGCTCACTCTGCTGAATATAATGATACCTCTCACTTGGTGATCTGGTGCTTTATTGTGGAGAAATAGTACTTTTAATCCATATGCTAATGAGCTGATTTGAGTCCAGTAGTTGATATGAGTCCAGCGTTTTTTCTATTTAGAGCTATAGCCACTCCCCTATTCACTTCTTAAGTTGTAAAAGGGGCGTGGTTTATTACATCATTTATTCATTTTAATAACTGGAGGGAAAATGAATAACAGGGAATGCTTAGGTAAAAAAAGGGAGAGGAATATACTATTGAAGTTAGTAATTATAATAAGGGCTAGTTTGTTCATGGGGTGATAAACACATGATGGCTGATAAGGGACATGTCGCCGTGGGTATGGCAGTTAGGCTTTAAAGTGAAAGGCAGCAAGGCTTGTATTGGCTATAATGCAGGTCATTTTTTAAACCACGCCCCTTTTACAACTGAAGAAGTGAATAGGGGAGGGGCTACAGCTCTGAATAGAAAAAATGCTGGACTCATATCAACTACTGGACTCGTATCAGCTCATTAGCATATGGATTAAAAGTAATATTTCTCCACAATAAAGCAACAAATCACCAAGTAAAAGGTATCATTATATTCAGCAGGGTGAGTCCTACAAGGCAGCATGCCTGCTTTATCAGTGAATTTCCTGGTGACAGGTTCTCTTTAAGCCCCCCTAGCTTAAACACCCTTAATGACCAGGCCACTTTTTACAATTCCGCACTACACTACTTTCACCGTTTATTGCTCCGTCATGCAACTTACCACCCAAATGAATTTTACCTCCTTTTCTTCTCACTAATAGAGCTTTCATTTGGTGGTATTTCATTGCTGCTGACATTTTTACTTTTTTTGCCATTAATACAAATTTAACGATATTTTTGCAAAAAAATGACATTTTTCACTTTCTGTTGTAAAATTTTTTTAAAAAAAATACATTTCTATATAAATTTTTCTCTAAATTTATTGTTCTACATGTCTTTGATAAAAAAAAGTCCAATAAGTGTATATTTATTGGTTTGGGTAAAAGTTATAGCGTTTACAAACTATGGTGCAAAAAAGTGAATTTCTGCATTTTGAAGCAGCTCTGACTTTCTGAGCGCCTGTCATGTTTCTTCAGGTGCTAGAATGTCAGGATAGTATAAATACCCCCAAATCACACCATTTTAGAAAGAAGACACCCCAAAGTATTCGCGGAGGGGCATGGTGAGTTCATGTATCATTTCATTTTTTTCACAAGTTAGCGGAAAATGACACTTTCTGAGAAAAAAAAAAAAAAAAGTTTCAATTTCTGCTAACTTCTGGCAAAAAAACGAAATCTCAGACGGACTCACTATGCCCCTCAGTGAATACCTTGGGGTGTCTACTTTCGAAAGGGGTCATTTGTGGGGTGTGTTTACTGTTCTGGCATTTTAGGCGGGGCTAAATTGTGAGCCGCCATGTAAAACCTAAAGGTACTCGTTGGAATTTGGGCCCCTTTGCGCACCAGGCTGCAAAAAGTGTCACTTATGTGGTATCGCCGTACTCAGGAGAAGTAGGGCAATGTGTTTTAGGGTGTATTTTTACATATACCCATGTTGGAGTGAGAGAAATATCTCTGTAAACTGACAACTTTGTATAAAATTTTTTAAAAGTTGTCGTTTACAGAGATATTTTCACACACAGTATAGGTATATATAAAAATACACCCCAAAGCACATTGCCCTACTTCTCCTGATCGGCGATACCATGTGTGCCACTTTTTGCAGCCTGGATCGCAAAGGCCTAAAACCAATGAGTACCTTTAGAATTTCACAGGGCATTTTTACGCATTTGGATTCCAGACTTCTTCTCACGCTTTAGGGGCCCCTAAAATGCCAGGACAGTATAAATACCCCACATGTGACCCCATTTTAGAAAGAAGACACCCCAAGGTATTCTGTGAGGGTATGGTGAGTTCATGTAAAATTTTATTTTTGTCACAAGTTAGTGGAATATGAGACTTTGTAAAAAACAAAATAAAAAATAAAAAAATATATCAATTTCCGCTAACTTGTGCCAAAAATAAAAATTCTGTGAACTCGCCATGCCCCTCACGGAATACCTTGGGGTGTCTTCTTTCCAAAATGGGGTCACATGTGGGGTATTTATACTCACCTGGCATTTTAGGGGCCCCTAAAGCGTGAGAATCCAAATGTGTAAAAATGGCCTGTGAAATCCTAAAGGTACTCATTGGTTTTAGGGCCCCTTTACGCATCTTGGCTGCAAAAAGTGTCACTTATGTGGTATCGCCGTACTCAGGAGAAGTAGGGCAATGTGTTTTGGGGTGTATTTTTACATATACCCATGCTGCGTTTGAGAAATATTGCTGTAAGCGACAACTTTTTACATTTTTTATTCAAAGTTGTCAATTTACAGAGATATTTCTCACACAAAATATGGGTATATGTAAAATACACCCCAAACATATTGCTACTTCTCCTAGTGCGGCGATACCACATGAGTGACACTTTTGCAGCCAAGATGCGCAAAGAGCCCTAAATCCAATGAGTACCTTTAGGAGGGCATTTTTACGCATTTTTCTTCTCACGCTTTAGGGCCCCTAAAATGCCAGGGCAGTATAAATACCCCACGTGTGACCCCATTTTGGAAAGAAGACACCCCAAGGTATTCTGTGAGGGGCATGGCGAGTTCATAGAAGATTTTTTTGGCACAAGTTAGCGGAAATTGATTTTTATTGTTTTTTCTCATAAAGTCTACCTTTCTGCTAACTTTTGACAAAAAGTAAAATTTTCATGGACTCACTATGCCCCTCAGCGAATACCTTAGGGTGTCTTCTTTCCAAAATGGGGTCACATGTGGGTGTTTGTACTGTTCTGGCATTTTGGGCGAGGCTAAATTGTGAGCAGCCATATAAAACCTAAAGGTACTCGTTGGAATTTGGGCCCCTTTGCGCACCAGGCTGCAAAAAGTGTCACTTATGTGGTATCGCCGTACTCAGGAGAAGTAGAGCAATGTGTTTTGGGGTGTATTTTTACATATACCCATGCTGGGTGAGAGAAATATCTCTGTAAATTGACAACTTTGAATAAAAAAATTTAAAAAGTTGTCGTTTACAGTGATATTTCTCACACACAGTATGGTATATGTAAAATACACCCCAAGCATTGCCCTACTTCTCCTGAGTACGGCGATACCCATGTGTGCTACTTTTGCAGCCAAGATGCAAAGGGACCTAAAACTAATGTGTACCTTTAGGATTTCTGAGCCATTTTTACGCATTTGGATTCTCACACTTTAGGACCCCTAAAATGCCAGGGCAGTATAAATACACCACATGTGACCCCATTGTGGAAAGAAGACACCCCAAGGTATTCTGTGAGGGGTATGGCGAGTTCACAGAAAAAAAATTTGGCACAAGTTAGCGGAAATTGTTTTTTTTTTTTTTTACAGTCTCATATTCCACTAACTTGTGACAAAAAATAAAATTTTACATGAACTCCCCATACCCCTCACGGAATACCTTGGGGTGTCTTCTTTCTAAAATGGGGTCACTTGTGAGGTGTTTGTACTGCCCTGGCATTTGAGGGTCTCCGCAATCATTACACGTATGGCCAGCATTAGGAGTTTCTGCGATTCTCCGTATATTGAGCATACGGGGAATGAGATTTTTTTTTCCGTTCAGCCTCTGGGCTGAAAAGAAAAAAAAATGAACGGCACAGATTTTTTCATTCGCATCAATCAATGTGGATGAAAAAATCTCTGCCAAATATGCAAAAAAAACAAAACGGCACAGATTTTTTCATTCGCATCGATCAATGTGGATGAATAAATCTCTGCCAAAAATGCAAAAAAAAGTAGTAAGGCCCCATTCACACGTCCGCAAAAATTCTGCGGAATAGATGCCTACCCATTCAGTGTGAATGGGGCTGGCGGTGATGCGGAGAGCACACTATGCGCTCGCCGCATCAGCATTCTGCGGAGCTGCGGCCGCAAACTTCCGGGTTTCGGCCCCCAAGCATCCGGCCGCAGCTCCGCAAAAGATAGAGCATGTCCTATTCTTGTCCGCAATTGCGGACAAGAAAAGGCATTTCTATATAGTTCTGGCAATGTGCGGATCCGCAAAATGCGGAAAGCACATTGCTGGTGTCCGTGTTTTGCGGATCCGTGGATCCATGGATCCATAAAACACATACGGACGTCTGAATGAGTCTTACAGGGGGTAATTAGTGTCAGGGGGTGACAGGGGGTGACATGGGGTGATCGGGGGTTAATCAGGGGTTAATCAGTAACGGGGTGGGGGGTGGGGTGAATGGGTGGGGGGTCTGTGTGGTGTTTTGGTGCACTTACAAAAGTTTCTTTGGTGGTCCCAAGCAAAAGGGACCACCAAAGGAACGATCAGCAAGCATATCAGACGCTGTTAACAAAACAGCGTCTGATATGCCATTTCCCTGACTTCTACAGCCTGCCAGCGCACGATCAGCGCTGGCAGGCTGTAGCTTACCTTCTCCCCGACGTGATCCTGTGAACGCGCGCACGCGCGTTCACAGGAAATCTCTCCTCTCGCGAGATGACGCACGGGCGCGTCAACGAGGAACAGACCGACCGCCCGCAGGACGCAATCCTGCGTGAGGCGGTCGGCAAGAAGTTAAAGAGAGACTGTCACCATGAAAGTTACTATGAAACCAGGCACAATGCCTTGTAGGACTAGCTCAGCTGAATGTAATAATACCTTTCACTTAGCCATCCATTGCTTTATCCTGAAGAAAAAGTACTATTAATCCATATGCAAATGAGCAGTTAAAGGGATTGTCCAGCCATTAACGAGTGATGGCCTATCCTCACCCCACTGATCAGCTAGTGATGGCCTATCCCTTGGATAGACCATCACTTAATAAAGGCAGCTTGACAACCCTTTTAAGTGCTCTGGGGTGGTCCCAAGCAACTCTGTGCACTCTTGCTCCTCCTGCTTTCTCTGCAAGCCCCTCCCTCTCCTTCTTGATTGACAATGCCAGGTTCCTAATCATAATACAAATGTTAAAGTGTAACTGTCCTATGGTTTTTTTATTTGCTAGTTTATTAGAGCTAGGCATGTATCACCTGAGTTAGTCTGTCAATGATTGCCAAAAGATCTGTAATTTCTTAATAATAACAGCTTTCATTATTGTCCCCTGTCCCTTTTCACTGGTCCCTTAAAAGACCATTGCTATGGCTTGTCAGTCTTCCCTTTAGTGTAAACAGAAGACAGAGGAGCGGTCCTCTACACTGCATGCGTGCATTAGGCTTCAGAGTGAGGAGGCGTGTCTCTTAGTAGTACAATCTGATTGGCTGGCAGGAAGCTGTTGGCTAAAGCAAGTTTGTTTGTGAAGTGAGGGAAGGCAGTTTTGGCCTCAGAGAACTGGCAGAGGAGCCATCTTGAGAAGATCCTCCAGGGCTCCAGATGGCGACCAAAATGGTCGCCAATTCGACAAGGAATTTGCGAATGGCGATAAGAAATTTAAGTCTTATCGCCATTTGCGACTTGTCCCACCGCCGCGCTGCAGCTTTAAGAAAAAAAAAAAAAAACTTCTTCAGCAGACGCACCACGCTACGGCACAGGCAGCGCAGCCTGAAATAACCAATAGCAAAGCTCCATACAGTAAGGAGCTTTGCTATTGGTTAGTTTAGGCGTGCGCCGGAGCCATACATCGCCCTGCAGCAGAGAAAGCCGGTGGGAGATGAAAGGAGGTGGGGCCGGCTCTGGGGGTGGCTGAAGCACGGAGTGCTGGGCGCGCTGAGGAGCTGAAGAATCAAGATGGGGCCGCAGAAGAAGGAGACAGCGCAAGGTGTTGTGTATCCATGTGTGTAATGTATGTAGTGGAGTGTGTGATCATCACATACATTATACAGTACACATGTATACATCACTACATACATCACACATCACTACATACATCACACACTGCACACACGTGTATACATCACTCACTGCACTACATACATCATACACTGCACTACATACATCATACACATGTATACATCACACACTGCACTACATACATCTCACACTGCACTACATACATCATACACATGTATGCATCACACACTGCACTACATACATCATACACATGTATACATCACACACTGCACTACATACATCTCACACTGCACTACATACATCACTTACTGCACTACATACATCATACACATGTATACATCACACACTGCACTACATACATCATACACATGTATACATCACACACTGCACTACATACATCTCACACTGCACTACATACATCACACACATGTATACATCACACACTGTACTACATACAGCTCACACTGATGTATGTAGTGCAGTGATGTATGTGTTGTAGTGTGTAGTAGATACACAGCAGGCTATTATAGCCAAGTGATACCGTACAGGGAAGGTCCGCCATATTGGACTGGACTTTATCACGTCGCTATAATTGCTTCATGTTATTAGACCAGTAATGGTTCCCTGCATACCCACCTCTTAGGCCCCGTTCACACCACCACTATTTATTTCTGTTGTTCTGCTCCGTTTGATGAGCAGAACAATGAAAATAATGGAAGTGTTGGATTTTTGTCATACGTTTAACATATACAACAAAAAAAAACGTATGTTGACGGACGCCTCAGACAGATGCCATACTGTGGCATCCATCTAATAGAGTTCCATTGTACAAAAAACCATATATGCTAATTTATACGTTTTTTTTGCAGAATGGGAGATCGTAGTGTACCACGTCTTACCATCCTGTAAAGTCCAGAAAAAATATATACATTTTTTGTACAATGGAACTCTATGGTGAGGGATGCCGCAGTATGGCATCTGTCTGAGGCGTCCGTTATGTTTCGGTCATAGTACAATATAACATATGACCGAAACATAATGTGAACCCGTGTGTGAATGAGGCATCAGTGTTCGGTCAGTGATTTTTGAGCCAAAACCAGTTGCGGCTGTGAACACAGAACTGGTGCAGATCTTTCCCTTATACCTTATGTCCAATCCTGGTTTTGGCTCACAATCACTGTTGCAAATACAGTGACGTGTGAATGAGGCAATTTTTTCTATCATAAATATATATCTATTTAAATTTGGCGAATTTTTTTTTTATTTGGCTCCTAAATTTTTCAGTTTAGGAGCCAATGGCTCCTAGGTAATTTTTTTAGTCTGGAGCCCTGTCCTCACATTGTAGAGGTTAAACCAGCTGTAACTAAGGAAAAGGCTCAAGGAAAACAGTGGGATGTGAAGAAACTAAAGATTGCTTTATGCATAATGCTGCAGCAGCAGTAACATATGCTAAAATAGATTTTTTTTGATGAAAACATGACAGTTACACTTTAATTGAATGAATGGATGGATGGTACCTGTTTAATGTCAGCTCTTTCTTGACTTTTAAGGGCAACAAGCGCACTTTTGGACAGCAAAAAGCCAATTGAGGAAATCCTTCAGAGAAATGTTTTAGTTCTGTCATTTATTGGAATCTCTGACTTTAAGCATGAAGTTGTATATGTAAATTTGACAGATGAAGCCTCCATAGCTGCTCTCAAGCAAATAACTGGTAAGAAGCTCCCCTTTTTTGTACTCTTTTTGTTTTTGTATTTTAAAATTAACAAGTGCATTCCAGCTCTATGCCTATTCAGCAAACATAGTAACATTGTATATAAGACCGAAAAAAGACATTTGTCCATCCAGTTCGGCCTGTTTCCTACAAGTTGATCCAGAGGAAGGCAAAAAACCCCTGTGAGGCAGAAGTCAATTTTCCTCACTTAAGGGGAGAAAAAATTCCTTCCCGACTCCAATCAGGCAATCAGAATAACTCCCTGGATCAATGACCCCTCTCTAGTAGCTATAGCCTGTAATATCATTACACTCCAGAAATACATCCAGTCCCCTCTTGAATTCCTTTATTGTACTCACCATCACCACCTCCTCAGGCAGAGAGTTCCATAGTCTCACTGCTCTTACAGTGAAGAATCCTTTTCTATGTTTGTGAACAAACCTTCTTTCCTCCAGACGCAGAGGATGTCCCCTCGTCAAACTGGTCTTTACAGAGAAACACTAGTAGACAGGGAAGCCATAGCCACCACGCCGTAACCTAGCCCAGATTATATCAGTTTCTTTCATTTGCAGCCTTTAAAGGGTCACTGCGTTTTCAGAAAACTTTTGATATGTCATAGAGATGTCACTGTTGTCATCAGAAGTTTTGATCGTGGTGGTCTGAGTGCTGTGAAACCCACCAGTAACTAGAACAAGGAGAGAAGCTGGTGCAGAACGTGCTCTTCAGGAGAAGGAAGTGAGACAGCCCCATAGACTTTCTTTTGAGTCTATCTCGCTTCCGCTCCTGCAGTAAGGAGAGGGAACGGAATTGGTGGGGGTCTCAGCACTCGCACCCCCGTTGATGACAAAAATGACATGTGTCACATGATATATGACAAAACTGACATCTCTTTGGCATATCAAAAGTTTTCTGAAAACTCACTAAACTTTTAATAACCTTCATTTTCAAAGGAATAATATGCAACCAGCTGCAGTCTCTAGGTCCTCTCTAAAGGGGGATTGTGCCATCTCAGACTTTGTTTGCATATCACTAAGATATGCCATGAAAGTCCGTTAGCTGTAGTTCCTACATCTGAGACCTGCACCTGTCTCCAGACTGGGCCCCCGAAAGTGAAGGAGAATGCAGCATACATGCGCTGTGTGCTCTCTATTTATTTCTATGGGAGTTCTGAAAATAGCAAAGCGCGCGTGATTGACCATTTTCGGAAGTCCCATACAAATGAATGTAGAGCACACTACTCAAGCACTGCCACCGATCCATTCACTTTCTTTTTATGAATATGGGTTCCACCATTGTGGAGTTATGCCCTCCGAGAATTGCAGCGCCACATATAAAAATCCGGAGCGAGTAGTCTCAGAGGTATAGCCAGTTACTCCTCTTGTTTGCTAGGGGAGGTTTTTCTCCACTGTGACGGTCTCTGTCACAGAGAATCCAATTTCAGGGTGATCTCCAGAACTACCAGTTCTTTCAAGACCACGCTGCATCATAGCTGCTTCTCTGCGGCTGCTAGGCTCTTCTCCGAGGCAGCTGGGCTCTTCTCGCTTGGATTTTACTCCCATCTGATTGAGATGCTGTCCGATCGGAACTATGATGCAGTGAGATCATGCTGTAATTGGACAGAGATTGTCACGTGGGGCAGAAACCTCTGCTAGCAGAAAGGAGTGACTGAACCCAGCTCCGTGGCTAGTCGCTCTGGATTTACCTACAGTATATGGTGCCGGAATTCTTGCGGGACATAACTCCACAACAGGGGGACCCATATTCAGGGGAGCATGTCCAGCAGGAGTCTATATGTATATTACATTTTTTGGTGACAGGTTCTCTTTATATCAGGGGACTGTAAAGGCCAGGACATGTTATGCAGCACTCTCATTCTCCACCTTTTTAAATGGATATGTGCTTGGATCATTTCTTTTATTTTTTTATGCATACTTAAAAATTAATAAAATCCATTCTTTCTATTTGTCTTAATGACTAATTTCAAGGCATTAAAGAGGATCTGCCACCACAAAATGAAATGCAATCTGAAAGCACCATCTTGTAGAGCAGGAAAAGCTGAGCAGATTGATATATATTTTTGTGGGAAAAGATTCAGTATAACCTGTAATTTATACATTTCTATCTGCTTTTTCCACCTCCTGTGAACAGCTATCGGTACAGGAGGGAGGTGTTATCAGTGATTGATAGCACTGTGTGTATAAGTGAGCATACAGAGGTATCTGTCAGTCACTGATTACACCTTCCTCCTGTAACTGTATGAATTAAACATTTTACGGAATCTTTTCCTAGAAAAATATACCGTATTTTTCGCCCCCAATAAGACCCCCCTTACAGTGTGAGGTCACAGCCGCCAACGTCCTCATGCTGTATCAGCGCAGCCAGCAGCCGAGGACCAGGAAACGTCGAGTACAAAGCCCAGGGGGGTGCTGCATTCACCGCCTCCCAGGGCCTCCTGTACTAATGAGCGCTTCCTTAATGAAAACGCTCATTAGTTGTTGCCCCATAAGACGTACTGACATTTCCCCCCCACTCTGGGCGAAAAAAGTGGGTCTTATAGGGCAAAAAATATGGTGTATCAATCTGTTCAGCTCCTCCTACTCTACAACATGGTGCTTTCAGTCTATGGGAGTTTTGGAAAAAGCCAAGCCCACATTTTGAAGAAAGTGACAGTTCCTGGAGTATTCGTTTTGGTATTTTGCCTTCCTCTGAATCAATGCAGCAACATCTTCTGTGAGCTGAAATTGAAGTCTCTTTTTATCAGCCTACCTGCAATTATTGTATTGTTTAATGTTATAAACCACCTATTGCGCTGTCAGATTTTTTTTTACACCTTTGGGGGCAGTTTTTTATCATTACGTGCTACTCGTTTGGGGCTAAAATTTATATGTGATTGTTTTTGATGAAACATTTTCAATGGTTTTCCCTCTACTGCTTTCACTTTTAGCGCATTTGCAGATTGTTGCTTTCTCCTTCATAGTGAATCTGTCAGAGAGCTGCTCTGATGGTTTGATCTGTAGCCTTTACCTCGGAACTGACACCAGAGCCGCTGTGGAGCAGAATGCAACAGTTTGCAGTTTTACTGAAAGTGAAAGCTGTAGAGGAAAAACAGTTTAAAATGTTTAATAATATGTCAATAGCTTTTAATTATAGTTTGAATTACTGTATACCTAAATGAGTGTAAAAAAAAGGTATTTCTATTTTAAAAGTTTTTTTTTCTATCTTAACAGAAGCCACCGGGAAGATATTTATGGAAAAAGGCATTTCTGTAACTGGATGTAAAGATTTTGTACCACATTTGACTTTCATGAAGTTATCAAGAGCACCGAAGCTACGCAAGCAGGTAAGTTCTTCTTAGGCTACTTTCACACCAGCGTTTTTGCAGGATCCGTCATGGTTCAGAAAAAACGCTTCCGTTACTGATAACACAACCATCTGCATCCGTTATGAACGGATCCGGTTGTATTATCTTTAACATAGTCAAGACAGAACCGTCATGAACTCCATTGAAAGTCAATGGGGGACGGATTCTATTCTATTGTGTTCGCATCCCAGGATGGAAAGCAAACCGCAGCATGCTGCAGTTAGCTCTCCGGTATGAGAACGGAACAGAATGCATTTTGGAGCATTCCGTTCTGTTCAGTTACATTTTGTCCCCAATGACAATAAATAGGGACAAAACGAAAGCGTTTTTATCCAGTATCGAGACCTTATGACGGATAATTCCGGAAAATATTGACCCTAGTGTGAAAGTAGCCTTACTTGTTCCACAACTGGCCTATATAATAGTAGACATAAGCATTTCTGAGAAAATAGAAAAAAATGATTCTTTTTTTTTTGCTGTTTCTGCAAGTAAAGCCGGGTACATAAATGAATGATGCGGTATTAGAAGAATGGACTCAATTTCAGTGCTCCTATTTCTCTGCCTCTCTTAAGATATAACTGGACGGAAATAGATAAATGTCCACCATAGACTGATGAGTGATGGCATATCACTTGGATATTCTAGAATAAAAGCTTTTCATTTTGACTGTGTATAGCCCAGTTGTAACAAAGCATATAGAAATTCTCATGTTTGGGCAGCATGGTTAGCACTGGTGGCTTGCACTGGGTCCTAGGTTCAAATCCAATCAAGGACAACATCTGCACGGAGTTTGTATGTTCTCCTCCTGTTTATGGGACTTTCCTCCAGGTACTACGGTTTACTCTCACACTCTGAAAACATACTAGTAGGGCAGGGCTTGACAAATTTCCTTGGAATCTAGGATCCAGCTAAAAAAGTTAGGAGCCAGGCGGAGCCGCGTCATAAAGCCCCCAATAGATGCCCCCATAGTGCTCCCCCCCCCACTTCTCCATAGAGCCCCCCAATAATGCATGCCAGTACATAGGGCCCCCAGTAGATGCCCCCATAGTGTTCCTTCCCCTGTTCTCCATAGTGCCCCCCATAATGTGCGAGTATATAGGGCCCCCCATAATGCTTCCCCTCTTCAATAGGTTATATGACACGTCAGATGCTGCCAGCGTCTAAGTGATCGCCACTTGCGGCCGCCATGACATGTGGATTACAGGGTCTGGAGGGGAGGGCAGAGGGGTCCGGAGGGGAGGGCAGAGGGGTCCGGAGGAGAGGGCAGAGGGGTCCGGAGGAGAGGGCAGAGGGGTCTGGAGGGCACAAACACAGCGTGCACCATGACATTTTACTGAGCACTACAACCCCCAGCTGGCGCTCAGCCTCTGCAGTCCCCGCATCACTACAACGCCCAGCTCTTTCCCCCTCTTGTCATTCACTCTCCCCCCTTGTCATTCACTGTCTCCCCTTGTCATTCACTGTCTCCCCTTGTCATTCACTTTCCCCCCTTGTCATTCACTCCCCCCCCCCCTGTCATTCACTTTCCCCCCCTTGTCATTCACTCCCCCCCCCTTGTCATTCACTTCCCCCCCCCCCGCCCTTGTCGTTCACTTTCTCCCCCTTGTCGTTCACCCCCTCCCCTTGTCATTCCCCTCCCCCTTGTCATTCACTCCCCCTTGTCATTCACTTTCTCCCCCTCCCTTGTCATTCACTTTCTCCCCCTCCTTGTCATTCACTTTCTCTCCCCCTCCCTTGTCATTCACTTTCTCCCCCTTGTCATTCACTTTCCCCCTCCCCCGTCATTCACTTTCCCCCTCTTGTCATTCACTTTCCCCCTCTTGTCATAACCCCCTTCTTGTCATTATCTTTCCCCCTCTTGCCATTCTCCCCCTCCTCCCCGCCTCTAGTGTAGCGTGGCCGAGCTCTGTATAGTCCGCGGGTACAGGAGCTTCAGTTTCCTGTACCCGGGCGGACTGATAGGAAGATGCACACTGTGTGCGCACTTCATGTCAGTCCGGCCGGGTACAGGAGACAGATGCTCCTGTACCGCGGACCATACAGGGCTCGGCCACGCTACAATGAGGGAGTGACAGAAGGGAGCGCTGAGCGTTTCCCTCCTGTCAGTCCCTTTCTTCATGCTGCGCCCGGGAGGTGCGCCCTCATGGACGCGCCAGCCCGGGCAGTGCTGCAGCCGCCTGAGGCTCTATATAGAGCGCTCGGGCGGCTGCAGCATGACGAGGGACCTTTGTAAACAGGCTGACAAATACCCAGGCGCCAGGACCAAATTCCTGGTCGCCATGGCAACCTGGCGCCTGGGATTTGTCAAGCCCTGTAGTAGGGAATTTAGATCGTGAGCCCCTTTGGGGACAGCAAGTGATGATGATGTCTGTAAAGCGCTGCTGAATATGTCAGCGCTATATGTGTAAACTAAATACATATTTGCAATGTACATGTACAGTGCGCATCACATTTCACCCATGTTGCCGACAAAAACCTAAAATGTACAGATCCTAAATTGCAGTCTGCATTAACAGTTCTGCAGGCTTCATAGCTGAAATCTTCCAGCATTCCTTCCTTGTAGGAAAAACTAACTGTTCCAGTGCCTTATAGGCGGTTGTTACAGTTAGTAGAGTCTTTGATAGGTCTATGTCTGTTACATTTGTAGATAATTTGTCTAACTCTGAATTAATGCAATGTCTTAATTCTTTTGTAGCCTTTTCCAGCTTCATGTGTCTATATAACACCTCTGAGGTCTACAAAACATTGTTTACATTGAGGCATGGTTACTACTACTAACTAAGGGTCCTTTCACACTTGCGTTGCTGGATTCCGGCAATCTGTATGCAAACAGACAGCATTAGTAGGCGGATCCGGATGCCGATCCGTCTCACAGATGCATTGCAGTACCGGATCCGTCTCTCCGGTTGTCATCAGGATAAAGGGATCCGAGATTTATTCTTTTCACATTTTTAAAGGTCTGCGCATACGCATTTCTCTCCATTCAGAATGCATTAGGAGAAAACTGTGCAGTTTTTTCCCCGGTATAGTTTAACGTAAGTGTGAAAGTACCCTAACACAGTTACCGGGCATTGTGTGCCTTTATGTAATAGGGAAAGCATCTCTGAAACCCACACTTCCAATCTCATCTTCTTAACCGAAACACCTTTTGCCTGTTAGTTCTTGGATAAGTCTTGGAGGTTCACTTATTTTTCTCCCTGCACTGGCATAAACTGTAGTGCAAATCTGTGCTTGCTCATAATGGGACACGGGCTTATTTCCGCGCATTTCTGGTTAAGACTGGCTCAAGAAATGACAGTATTAAAGAATTGTCCCTAAAGCCTTTGAGACCCACCAGACTTTTTCAATTTGCAATTAGGGTTGGGCGATCAATTGAATTAATTTGATTAATTTGCCCTTTTTCAAATATCATTGCATAGATTATTTTTTTTCTTCTGGGCCGCTGTATCAGTCCCTGCCGCTTCTGCTATTAATCCTGATGCAGGCTCCAGGGACTGAGACCCCGGTACATGCTGCACTGATGCAGAACTTCAGATCACAGTGGGAGCCCAGCATTGAAGTAGTCAGGCTCCTGCTATTTATTTTATTTTATGCACTTGTATAGCGCTGACATATTCCGCAGCGCTTTACAGACATCAGCATTGAACTGTCCCCAATGGGGCTCACAATCTAACTTCCCTATCAGTATGCCTGCAGGGCAACCATCAGGGCAGTACCAGTAGTCCGTCCCACCTCTTCTCCTCCCGAGCTATTATTTATACTGCAGTGGCAGGATCAGGACTGGAGCCTGTAGAAGCAGCAGCAGACACCGTGAATGAGGCGTGCCTGTATCAGATTGCTGCAATTATTCCTCTGTGTCGGACGGAGGTGAAGGAGAGCTCCGAAAACTGTAGTCTGCTCTAAGTTCTGTATAGTCAGGCTGCAGCTTCAAGTAGTCTGTTCTGCCAAAAACTGTTCCCCTACCCATCAGCCACAGAGCCTAAACTTCTCCCTGCCATCTTCTCTGCCACCTCTCATGTCATTTACATTGTGCCACCCTGTCAGGCCCTCCACCACAGAATACCTGTGCCTTTGCCATCTCTGCCACTATTATTCCCCCCCCCCTTTGCTTCCTTGCCTTTCCAACCTTGCAACTGCTTCCCTACCCTTAGACAGTGGACATGCCCCCATTTACAGTGCACCCTTCTATTTACAGTGCACCCGACAGAAAAATAAAAAAGTTATTGCTAGAAAAATAAAGTAATAAAGATTATAATTGATAATTGTCCGTGAAGTTGAAATAATCATGATCATTTTTTTGCCGTAATCGCCCAGCTCTATTTGCAAGCATATATACCTGCTGAATTACTGCCTCAAACACATGATATGCTTTCTAGGGAATTAAAAAGATTGATGCACATCTGTATAAGGATTTCCAAGATCACTGCTTTGGAGAGGAGACACTTACGAGATTGGATCTTTGCTCCATGTTAAAGAAGAAACAGCCAAGTGGTTATTATCACACAGAAGCATCCATATTGTTTGGTAAGTAAATGCGTTCGCTCAGTTTCACTTCTGAAAGATTGGCAGAGTGTTTATTGGTATCCTGTTTTGCAATGTTTCCAGACTTGCAATTTGTCACTGTGGAATTTTTTAAACCAATACAAAAATGACTACTTAAAAACTGTTTATCTTCACTGCTGTTTATTGCACTTTTATCATTGTACATTTTAATTTGTTTATTGTACTTTATCGTTGAAGTTGTGCTTTATGTTGTAATTGATTCCATACGTTATATTCCGTTTCTGCTGATGTTTCTGCTTATTTAAATTCAAATATAGTGCAAGTGCAAAAAATAAAACGTAACACAATTTTATATACAGTATGATAATTGGGTGGTGTCTTGAAATGAAGTGGTAGAAACCTGTGAGGTAGTCATCAAAAAGCATACATACATCAATAATTGAAATGCATAGCTCACTCTGCCACAAAAATCAAAGGCTTCAGAAAAAATACATACACCCTGCAGGGTGTTGGTGTTGAGATCATAGAAGCTTTCGAGAAAGGTTAGCCAGAAGGTGGCAGTAGACTCTTAACCTAGTTGATTCATTACTTTGTAAGAATTTTTTTTTGGTATCCGTAATAGTTATTTTTAAAATATAAAAAATAAAGTGCTGCTTATAAATGAAAAAGAGGTGTTGCTCTGCGTGCAGCGACGACAAGAATTTCAAGAGTTAATTTTTTGAAGCTCTGCTTATTATATCTATACAGAGTAATCTCTGTATAAAACTGTGTTGTATTGTACTGCATGACTCTTAAAGGGAGTTATCCAGCCCTTATAATGCCCCATAAAAACCTGGGCCCCTCATACTGGTCTTACTTACCCTGCTCCATGGCTCCCACGTCCTGATGCCCACAAAGCCGCCGCTGCTGCATCTCCGCATCGCACGGACCAAAGCATCCGGTGAAAGGGGGTGAGGTGGCATTATAGCCAAAAGCAGACTGCGAAGGGAACGAGCCTCCCTAGCGTCACTCGCGAACCCGCGCCACGGGGAGATGCAGCGGCGGCCTTTCAGGCATTAGAAGCGATGCAGGTGCTGAGACTGGGGTAGTCTCAGAGACTGTTGAAGTATCAACAGTATGAGTGGCTGGGGCATTATAGGGGTTTTATAACCCCTGTTAACAGGTTTTCCACTATATCATTTTGATATTTTTTTAGGTTGGCAGGTTTTATTGAGAACATATTTTGTAAGGTGTTGAATAGTATGCTTCATATTTCCCTACTTCCCTTATTACTATGAAAACGTTAAAGGGATTTTCCAAGATTTTGGATACGTCATCTCATCTCCATAACCCCTCCGATCAGCTGTTTGATGAGGTCGTACTGCTGTGGTGAATGCTACAGCTTCCATGTAACTTACCATGCACAATGCTGTCCATTGGGTAGCAGCTGTGCTTGGTATTGTAGCAGAGCACCATTCATTTGAATGGGACTGAGCTGTGTCTAGGCCATGTGACCAATGAATGTGATGTCCCTGGCCTAGGAAGAGGCTGGGGCACTCATCGGAGTGCCGTGGCCTCTTCAAACAGCTAATCGTTGGGGATCCTGGGTGTCGAACAACCGCCAATATTATATTGATGACCTATCCTGGGGATGGTCTCAATATCAGAATCTCAGAAAACCCCATTAAATATTACAATTCTGGCTGCCTGCAGGCACTACTAGGTTGAGATCATTACAAATTGATTTATACATTGAACTTATTTGGGATTGTCTGCTGAATTTTATGGCGAATAGAAAGAGTGAGAGCAGATCAGAGCCGCTGGGCCCTCTCCTACCCTTTGACTCTCTGTACACCAGTTGATGGAGTCCCCCATATATTGTACCACCACAATGTGCTCTTGACCAAACTTTACAGTTTCAGGCCCAGACACATTTTTACCATATTACTGGTATTCAACTCTTTCCTATACAGAGAGGTCATCAGCAATAGCTGTCAGTTACCAAGTAGGACCATCCCATGACTTCTCAGCATAGAAAGAACAGTGATTTATATGAATGTAATACAAGTTCTACTGAATCTTCTTCTAAAAAATGATATATCATTCTGGCCAGCTCCTTCTGCTCAATAACACGACTACAGTAGATTGGACAGCATTTTAAAATTGTAGGTTTCCTTTAAAGGCTATGGACACCAGTTTGGGGTCATTTTTTGTGATTGCATTGTGGGCTAAAAATCATATTTTCAGTTAGTCTTGTTGAACAGTTTCCCTCTACAACTTTCACTTTCAGTGCATCTAAAAGCTCTTGCTTTCCCCTTGTCAGTGATTCTGTCAGAGAGCTGCTGTGATGGCTCGATTTGTAGCCTTTATCTCTAAACTCCTGACAGTTCATAAACACTCATTACTGATAAGAATTTAGCTATAATGAGCTGTAAGGAAAGTACAGGTAAGTTCTACAGATCTAGTACAGCATCTCTCTAATGGATCTACTAAGAAGGGGTAAGCAATAGCTTGTGTGTTACATTGCGGCCCATGTCCACCGCTGTCCTTGCTACTTCTATTAGGAACATTATTCATTGAATTACTACTATTCCTATTTTTGCCTTCACCACCACTCCCCTCCTTCCCTTTCTCTGTGTGCACGGGTGCTTCTAATTGTTAATCATCTTCTGCTGTAAATTTTGGACTACCCTCTCACTCCTTGCTTGAAGTTAGGTTCCTAGTTTACCAGTGAAGGTGTGCTGCTTTGATTGTCTGCCCATGTACCGAACTTCTGCCTATTAACCGACTGATACTCCGCTGCCTGCCCTGACCTTAGCATATCTACTGTACTGCCCAGTGCTGCCTGCCCTGACCTCTGTTTGTTTCACGGAACAGCACAAAGTCTACCTGCCCTGATCTCTGCCTGTTTACCGACTACGAGTACTGTATGACTGCCTCTTGCTTAGCAATGGTTACTCTGAGCCCCGTGGGTCCACTGCCAACTACACCAGGACTATTCCAAAAAGTAGCGGCTTGTTGGGTTTTCTGCAGCAAAGGCCATATTCCTGTATAGGGGTTAAAATCATGGGATGGCCAGGTTAACACCCTTAGGACTAGCCCAAAGTCAGACTGGTGTGTTGGTTCAGTGGGCTCACACCCGTTACACTGTGTATGTACTGAAAGGAACGGTGGAGAAGAAAGACCAGTTAGAAAAAATATTTTTCAGCCCAAAAAGAGAATGCAATGATAAGAAATTCCCACAAAGATGTCCTAAGCCCAATCAGCTACATTTTTGTGTTTTTGCCTCTCCACATTTCCACAGCCATAACTTTATATTTTAATTGGTGTGGCTGTATGAGGCCATACCTTATGTGAGAGAAATTGTAAGTACTGTACCATAAATTTCAGTACAAATACAATATTGTGTAATTTTGAATATAGAAAAAAAAAATATTTTTAAAATTGTTTTTAAGATTTTATACAGTTTTCCTTTGATGCTGAGTAACAGTTAAACTACTGCTGTATAGATACCTAATAATATGTCGTTTTTTGTAATGTATGCACAATAAAATATATTTTATAATAACCAATGTAAAAACTGAAACAACCTCTGTAAACTGCCTAAAATGGCAAAAGAATGTATACTCTCACCCTCTGGGCAGCAGATTGTGTGGTCTAAACAGCGATCTGCTGCCCAGAAACAATGCAGCTGTATGGGGACGAGCGATTGCAATAGCGATTCCTCATACTGTGAAGGAGATTGCTGCCTGTAAATGCAGCGGCCTTCTTCACTGAATGAGTAGCCGTTGGGAAGGAACGCTTCCATTCGGCTGTTACATCTGGACATGTAAGGCTAGGTCTACACGACGACATTTTGTCGCGCAACAATTTTTATATTGATAGTCTATGGTGTTGCATTGCGACATGCTGCGACTACAACACGGCCGTCGCAAAAAATCTCTTCAAAATAGATTTTTCTGTGACTGTCGCGTCGCCGCATGTCGTAGACTATCATTATAAAAATTGTTTTTTTGAAAAATGTTGCAGTGTAGTTGTGCCCTATGTGTCGCGCGACTTATTGTCACGAGACACATGTCGTCGTGTAGACCTAGCCTAAATCCACCTTAATGTGCCACAGGAAAGATGCACTCACCCGATTATCGGATGGTCAGTCACACTTTTACACAGGGCAGTTATAAGGAACCAGCATTCTATTATATCCATTATACTCTGAAGATAATTTCATATATATTAAAATGTAGTTGTTAATTACATTTAGCATCATTTTAATCAGTGTAGCTGACTTCCTTGTGTTTCGGATGGCTTAGTGGATGTGTTCTTCTAGTAAGTTAGATGTGTTTTTAGAAGCCTTGCTGATGCAACATTCCTAATACATTTTTCATATAACAATATCTAAATTGATTTGTGTAGATTTACTTTTGTGCTCCTGGCTTTGAACCAGCAGTACTGAGAAAGCATGCTTCGTACCCTGTTCTTGAACTGTGTATTTGCCTTGAACATGAGCTGTAATGATAGGATTACCTCACCTGCCATGATTTATTAAGCTACAAATGGTACTGTTTGGTTTCTACCTCTGCAAGTAAAACAAAATAAATTGCCATTTCATTTGTAACGGAGTTGAAAAAATATACCGTATTTTTCGCTTAAGACGCACCTGATGATAAGACGCACCTAGGTTTTTGAGGAGGAAAATAAGAAAAAAAATATTTTTAACCAAAAGGTGTTCTTTTGGTGGGTTTTGAGCTAATAGTGGTCTTTGGATGATACTATCATGGGAGATCTGTGGATGACACTGTTATGGGGGATCTATGGATGACACTGTTAGGTGGATCTGTCAAAGACACTGTTATGGGGATCGGTGTATGACACACTGATATGGGAGGAGCTGTGGATGACACTGTTATGGGGATCTGTGGATCATACATTGATATGGGGGGAGCTGTGGATGACACTGTCATGGGGATCTGTGGATGACACTGTTATGGGGATCTGTGGATGACACTGTCATGGTGGATCTGTGGATGACACTGTTATGGGGGGAGCTGTGGATGACACTCTTATGGGGATCTGTGGATGACACTGTTATGGGGAGATACTGTCATGGGATCTGTGGATGACACTGATATGGGGAGCTGTGGATGACACTGTTATGGGGATCTGTGGATGACACACTGATATGGGAGGAGCTGTGGATGACACTGTTATGGGGGATCTGTGGATGATACACTGTTATGGGCGTGGATGACCTGTGGATGACACTGTCATGGGGATCTGTGGATGACACTGTTATGGGGATCTGTGGATGACACACTGATATGGGGGGAGCGGTGGATGACACTCTTATGGGGATCTGTGGATGACACTGTTATCGTGGATCTGTCAAAGTAAACTGTTATGGGGATCTGTGGATGACACACTGATATGGGAGGAGCTGTGGATGACACTGTTATGGGGATCTGTGGATAACACTGTTATGGGGATCTATGGATGACACACTGATACGGGGGGGGTCTGTGAATGATACTGTTATGGGGATCTCTGGATGATGCACAGTCATGTGATTATAAACCCCATCATCCTAAAGAATTGGTGTATTCTTAAGGATGAGGGGAGTTATAGTCACATTAAATATAACCAGTGTCCAGGTACTATTCAGTAATTGGCATGTAATAAGACTATAAACCCCCTCATCCTTATAGTCATATTTAATATGAACACATGTCAATTACAGAACAGTCCCTGGACAGTGTTTATATTAAATATGACTATAACCTTATCCATAGGAATCCATGTATATTGGTGGATTCCTATGGATGAGGGGAGTTATAGTCATATTTGACACACATTTTATTTTAACTGTATATTGCCCCCTGAGTTGCACTCACCCATGGACTTTAGGTCACAGACAACACAGGACCACATAACCGCTCCAGGAGCAGAGCTGGTACGGCGGGGGGAGCTGGAGCAGTTCCCGCCGCACTCAACAACAATCAGATGAATGGCCAGGTACAGCGCAGAGGAGCAGGTGATTCTCTCTCTATCCTCACATGTCATCTATCAGCCTCCCCCATGTAACATTGCGCTCACCCACGGCGAGGCATCAAAAGGAGGCACGGGTTGGCAGCTTCACTAAATGCTATTTGCTGCTACCAGCCCGACTGCTTAATTGTGGAGCTCCTTCAATATTGCACGGGATGGCGGCAGAAGTTAGCCTTCACTGAAGCCGCCAGCCCGCCCAACAGTTTAATTGCAGGCTCAGGAGCTGTTAGTAAGAGCTCCTGAGCTACTTCAATAGTACTGGCCATCCTGCTTTGCCTCACCTTCGCTTTATAAGACGCATTGACTTTTCCCCCTCACTTTGGAGGAAAAAAGTGCATCTTATAAAGTGAAAAATATGGTAAATCTGCTTGTTCTCTCTAATCTGCTGTATAAATGCATTGTGTGACTACAAAAGTACATAAATAATTATATACTATAGCAGGGCTCGACAAATCCCAGGCGCCTGGGTAGTTGTCAGCCCGTTCTGTCAGGTGCCCGGGCGCAGGGCCGGCGCGGACTAGGAGCGCCGGCCCCCTTCATGCTGCAGCCGCCCGAGCGCTCTGTATAGAGCCTCAGGCGGCTGCAGCACTGCCCGGGCTGGCGCGTCCATAAGGGCGCACCGCCCGGGCACAGCATGAAGAAAGGGACTGACAGGAGGGAAGCGCTCAGCAGAAATGCCTATTCTTGTCCGCAAAACGACAAGAATAGGACATGCTCTATTTTTTTTGCGGGGGAACGGAGCAACGGATGCGGCCCCATTGAAGTGCATGGGTCCGCGCCCGAGCCGCAAAATATGCGGCTCGGACGCGGACTACAACAACGGTCATGTGCATGAGGCCTAAGTTCTTTTTCTCAGCTCTGTTCATGTTTTAACATTTTTGCTGTGGAGAGGAGGCATATGATCGATGCTGAGTCAAATTCAGTTTTGAGAACTGCAAAAGTAAACCAAGCATCTGTGATAATATCTTGTAGGCAGAGAAACTGCCCAATAATCTTACAAAAACCTCTGGAAGAGCAGGACATTGTGAATGGATTAATGGAATTTATTTGCTAAAAAAATCAACATATCAAGCCTTATTCTACATAATTAAAAAACTAATCTTTATTTCATGATGGAATAACCTTTGGATGGTAATATAATATATCCTCAAAATCCAATTTAAATAAAAAAAATCTGATTTAAATAAAAAAAATCCGATTTAAATAAAAAAAAATCATTGATTTTTATCCACCCTGCCTGACACATTTATCTTTATTCATGCCAGTTTTCTGGCATAAATGCAGACAGAAATGTATGACAACTAAGAGTCTGCTGTATATTTTAGTCTCGCGCATGGCCTGCTGGTGGATGCGCCAAATCTATGATGAGGCCTGCACCTCAGCAAAAATTAGGCACATCCTCTGACTGTGCGGGAAATCAAGACCGGCAAAGAAGATGCCAGTCTTGATAAATGTCCCCCTATGTGTCCTCAGAGAGGGTACCAAATGGGACCTGACAGATTCTTGTAAGGTTTTACATACAATGCCGTGTCCATATTTTGGTCTGCAAAACACAGATACCTGCCCTGTGGATTCTGTATTGTTCTCACTCCTATCAATAGAAATGGCTATTCTTACAATATTGACCATAATAGGACATGTTCCATAATTTGTAGAATGGCCACATGTATCTTCGAAAAATACCGATGTGCTTATGGCCCCATAGAAATGTGGATAGTGTGCAGATGAAAAATTTGTTTCTGTGTATGAGGCCTTAATCATTTATCAATTTTAGTAGTATCACAAGTTTTTTATGGTGTTGCTCTACTCCAAGGCTTCCCACCAAAAAGTACCTCAGTTCGGATGTTTCAGTCTTTGGTTCTCCTTCATAGTAATGTTTACTTCGCCTATGACATGAGGTACTATAGAATAGAAGGTTATTATATTGATGTCAACAATTTTGTGGGGACACTTGTAAGACAAAAGTTTAGGGTAACCTTACTGTAATTTGTAGGCAACTTAAAGAGGACCTTTCACCACTCCTGACAGGTCTGTTTTAATAGCCTCATGCATTCCCTATGTAATAACAATTCTGGAACATCTCTTATGGCTCCTTGGTGGGCCATTGCTTTATTATTTCTACTAGAAGTTATGAATGAATTGCTAGCAGTCTGCAGTAACGGTACAGAGGGGTGGTAACCAGTAACCAGGTACACACACCCAACCAGTTCCAGAATTGTTATTACATGGGGAATGCATGAGGCTATTAAAACAGGCATGTCAGGAGTGGTTAAAGGACCTCTTTAGTTGTTTCTGTATATTGAAAAGGTAGGGTAGTGTCTACCTAAATTATTTGTACCCCCCAGAGGCCTCTTGTGTCAAGCTGCCATCATTTAGGTATGGTGTATACTACATGTGAAGGTATTATTGGAATATTGACCTGTTGTTACTTGATGAAAAGAACATTAGTCATTAAATTTATGGACATGTGTTATTAATTATTAAATGCCTTGCTGCAAGATATTGTTTTTCTTAAGCGGAGCCCACACATTGTCAGTGCCGAAAAACGATGTAAATGCCAGCTATACACTGCTCAGTTCCACGATTGGCTTTTATTCTAATTTGCATGTCTGGAAGGCAAAGATTTGAATAAGATGTAATGCAAGATTGATTCTCATTACAGAGATTGACTCAGAAACATACAGATGGAATAAACTGGCTCTATTACTGGGAACCAACAGAATGTGACGGTTTTAATAGATTCACTCATTAGAGTAGTATTTACAGTGTTATAAACAGAAGATTGTATGAGAAAAGATCAGAATTATTTGTCTCATTAATGTTTGGTATTAATAATTATCTCATTTTAAATTAATATTAGTTTAAAAAGGTTCTGTGAGACTGGGAACCGCTTTTGATATTGCCAGTATTTAATGGTCCCCGGTGGACTGGAAGTGTGACATGCAATCCGTGACATCGGCGGTGATGTGGGCAGGCATGACATGTCACCTCTGCCACTGCTGAGGCGATTGATTGACCAGCAGTGGTGACATGCGTGTATTCGCCATATCACACTTCCAGTGCATTGGAGACAAGAGATCACTGCTGGAGGTCTTTTTTCAAATAGAAGAGAGAATTCCTGGTCGGAAATGGAATGGACCCCATCATAGCCAGTGTATTCAGTTATATGCTGATCTAGCATTTCCATTATTTCCGTTGTTGTGCTTCTCTAATGGAGCAGAACAGTGGAAATAGCTAGCAGTACTGTGGACAAGCCCTTAGCACTTATTAATCAAATTCTCAAAAACGATTTTATAATCTATTCTCCCACATCTCAGAGCTAAAGAAAATCCTCTCTCTAACAGTGCAGTAAGAAAGGAGAAAGGGTAGCCAAATGTTAAAGTAGCACTTCCACAAAAATGTTTATTCTCTGACCTGTTAAAAAAGGTGCATGATGCAATTTGTAGTGGAGGTAATCTTCTCACAATGACTGTATTTGTAATTTATAACCTCCCTTCTGATCCTTAGCCGTGTCATGTGACGAACACCCCGATCTCCAACTGACACAGGACAAGAAGTCAGTACTTCTCTATTCATTCCTATGAGGCTGACATTGAAGCTTCCAGAAGAATACATAGAGAACTGGCTTCCTGTCCACACATAAGATGCTGTGTTATTTGGAAAGTCTGACCACGGGTTCCATGACACAGCTGAGGATCAGAAGGGAGGTTATAACTCACAAATACAGTCGCTGGTAAGTTGATCTTCACTACCGTTTGCATCATGTACCTTTCTAACAGGTCAGAGAATAAAAAAATGTGTGGGATTGCTACTGTAAACATGTTCCTACAACGTCTGTGACATAGTTAAAGAAGTTGCCCCATGAAAAATAATCTACATTTTTCAAAACAGCACCTGGATCTGAATACATTTGTAATTACATATAATTGAAAAATGAGTATAGCCACTGAGGTATTGATGTGGTTATCTGTGTGTGTGTGTGTATATATATATATATGTATAAAAATGGCAGCACCGTAACAATGTCCAAAGTCTGGTGCAAGGCCTTTCAGGGACCAGCTAGTCCCAAATATAAATCAGAAAAATAAGGCAGCACTCCATATAAAAATAATATCCTACTTTATTCACCCATGCGGGTAGTGCAAGTTTCGGCTCCAAACAACTGAGCCTTTCTCAAGCCTATATATATATATATATATATATATATATATATATATATATTTATGAGAATAGAAAGACAGGCGCTCTATATGAGGAACCAGCAGATATGAATATAAAACAAGGGATGGTGAGGATAAAATAAAGGTTGTGTTTATTCAGGTAATTATAGTAAAAAACGTGATCAATATGGATCAATCCAAAAGTAAAAAGAAAGAAGAAAAAATGGTAAAAAGGCGCTATATTGAGCTGTGAGTCCAGGAAAAATGTATAAAATAGAATTAAAATAAAATTATGGTCAATGGGTTAGGATAGGTTGGGTTGAATAGAATCAATAAAAAAATCGGTACATGAATCTAAAATATAATATAAGAGGAAGTGTATTTGCAGCAGTCCAGGCCCAATATGCAAGCTTAAACGGTTATACAGAAGTTGCTTTCAGCGAACCAGTGCCTGGTGGCGTCCCACCAAAGGTTGGCTAGCTGGTCGCTGCTACCTCTCCTGAAGTCTGCAAGTTCCTCTATGCGGGTGCTCACGACTGTCTGTGGGCTGAGATGGTCCTCTCTAGTGGCTGCGCTGTAAATCGTCGGCGCGGCTGTGAATGGAAGGAGCTAGCAGCGCGACTGCAGGAGGATGCGATGTCCGCTTAAGCCGCTGGCTATGGAGCGGTTTGTAGGTGCGGGTGCTGAGTCTGTTTCCTCCAGTCAGAGGGCGGCTGTTCAGATCTTGCGTTCTTGCCACGTGCAGCGATGTAGCGCGCGCTTTTTTGGACGCTGTAGTTCCTGGTATTCCAATGGATAAGGGCAGCCTGATGGTGCAGGAGAGTTGGAAGCGCTTCCAGAGGGCTTGGATTACCATACACGTTTCGAAGGTTCACAATACCTTCTTCATCAGTGGTGGCCCATACATCATCCTGCCAGGATTAAAATTTTCTAATCAGGTTGGATCTAAAAGCCGAGATGGATCAGAAAGCTGGGAAAAGTGTTTGGAATGATCTTATGTTCCATTCCAGTGGTGCTGTCATATAGTCCCAATGGGAGGGCATAGGTGTCTTTCTTTTGGATAATATTGTATGTAGTTGGGAGGGTAGGTGGGGGCCCGAGCCCGAGGGGGGATCGAGGTGCTGATAAGCAGCCAGACACTCGATCCGCCATCGGTCAGGGGCCTCCCTTATAGAGTGCCTGTCTTTCTATTCTCTTATATACCTACCTCTCCTACCGGGTGAGTCAGCCCAGACACGAGCACCTTACATATTGCCTATACAGGTGAGCCACCGTATTACTTATCATATATATATATCTTCATCACGCTATGCTTCAATTTTGTCTACCTTGTTGTCTACCATTTTGTACTTACCCTATTTTATTCCCCTGAAGAATCCTTAACCTAGGGGGGTATGGCGAAGTGTGGCTGAGAAACAGGGTCGCCCCTTTTCGGGGAGGGTGCTCTGTACCTTTTATAGGGCACCGAAGGTAAAGAATAGATAATACTAGTGCCTGGTCCCTGTGGTTCCCTCTCCCCATGGTCTTTGTCGCTCTATGGGGTCCCCTGGAGATACATCTCTAGTTTTTTATTTTGGTACCTTTAGTACTATGGACCAGTTTCCGTTAGTCTAATAGTGTATTTTCACTGATTTATTATGTTATGTTTTAAAGTCACGATTTTTCAGCTCCTATAAATAAACATGTCTTCCTGAGATACCACTTTTTATGAGGATTTTTTCTAATAGTTATAAAGATTACAGCTAAAGACTTCTCTGGTGAAACTTCCTAACCTTTCCTAAGGTTACTAACAGCTATTATACTTTTGTTGAGCTCTGTATATACAGTACTTTTATAAGGGTACGAGCGAGTTTTGCGTGCGGGTGCAATGCGTGACGTGAACGCATAGCACCCGCACTGAATCCTGACCCATTCATTTCTATGGGGCTGTGCACATGAGCGTTTTTTTTCACGCATCACTTCTGCGTTGCGTGAAAATCGCAGCATGTTCTATATTCTTTAGTTATATTCTATAGTTTTTCACGCAGCTCTGGCCCCATATAAGGGAATGGGGCTGCGTTAAAAACGCATTGCATCCGCAAGCAAGTGTGGGTGCAATGCGTTTTTCACTGATAGTTGCTGGGAGATGTTGTTTGTAAACCCTCAGTTTGTTATCACGCGCGTGAAAAGCGCATCAAAACGCATTGCAACCGCGTGGAAAAAACTGGACAACTGAACGCAATCGCAGGCAAAACTGAATGGCTTTGCCTGCGAAATCGCACAGTTTTCACTGAACGCATCCGCAACGCATCCGGACCTAATCCGGACATGCTCGTGTGAAAGAGGCCTTAGGCATTTTTTCTCACTGATGTGGTTTAAATCCTGCTATTATCATCTCCAGATTCCAATTATTTCTTTAGCGTCATCTTTCTGCATGTTCACTAAGAATATTCACAGGATAATGGGATAAGTATCTGATTGCTGGGGGTCTGGCATTGACACCCCCATTGTTCATATAAACTGAGGGGTGCCATGAGAATGGGGCAGTGGTGCTTATACGTGACCACTCTTCTGTGGGACCGCTGGAGATTGTGTGAGTGCTGTACACAGCAGTCCCATTGAAGTGAATGGAGTGGTTGTCATGCATGAGCACACCACTCTATTTTAATGGGGCACTTCGAGACCTCCATTCTCATGATTGCTGGGAGACCCAACAGTCAGACCCACACCAATTAGATATCTACCCTATGGATAGAATAATAATTATTGTTAGTGCAAATTCCCCTTTAAGTATGAGCCTCAGATTTCTATGCTCCCTTTATTGATCATAGACAGTCCCCAGAGTTTTCTATAAAAAGGTGGCGTCAGCAGCAATGACTTTCCATAGGAGGCTGAATCGATTTAAACATATTGTGAACTTTCAGAGCTCATATCTCATATTTCGTTACATTACTTTAGAATGTTCACATTCCTATATTTTTTTTCTTTTCTTAATCCATGACAAATTGGCACTTCAAAGCACACATATTAAAGATGCCATTGATTGAACTTCCCTATTCAGCTTGTTTCCGTGATGGAAGTTTTATAGCTTGCAGCATAGATGTGATCAGCTTATATGATGTTCTACATGATTAGAGAATGAATTTGTATTTCTGGCATTCAGTAATCCCTGTGTGATGTTCTATATTAGGATACAGCTGCAAAGGTCAGCCGTATGGAGAAGAAATAGGCAGGCAGCATCGGCAAGAGGAAAAGTGGATAAAAAGATTTAAAATTACCTAGACATGCAATTCTGAAGAATAAACTGTAGCATCCATCAAACACTTAAAACGGAGATTCAGCTTGCCTATAGTAATAGCGTGCCTGCACTAGGCTACTGATTGATATAAGTGGTTTTATTCCCGGCTACAGAGCGTTTAAAGGGGTTTTCCAGGATTTTGATACGGATGACCTATCCTCATGATAGGTCAGCAGTATCTGATGGGTAGCGGTCTGACACCTGGGACCCCCGCCGATCAGCTGCTTGAGAAGGCATCGTTGCTCCTGTGAGCGCCGCAGCCTTCTCCGTGCTTACCAAGCACAGCACCGTACATTGTATAGCGGCTGTGCTTGGTATCGCGCTCAACCCTGTTGAAATTAATGGGGCTGAGCGCGATACCAAGCACAGCTGCTATAAAATGCACGGCGCTGTGCTTGGTAAGCTGCGAGAAAGGTACGAGACTAAAAGGAGCACCAGTGTCTTCTCAAATAGCTGATCGGCGGGGGTCCCAGGTGTCAGACCCCTACTGATCAGATACTGTTAACCTACCCTGAGTAACTGAAAGAAACTGAATAAACTTAAATACAGGATGCGCTACTCAGTGTTGGTTAGTGGCATGCAAAATTTTGGGCACCCCTGGTTAAAATTACTGTTACTGTCAGTGCCTGCTCCAGGTTAATGTGGGCACTTGGGCGAGAAATCCCAGTGGGCCCCCTTGAGGCATTTTCTGACATTTACATGTCCCCCTGTGGCTCCCACACCGTATAATGACCACTACTGGCCCTTAACACAGTATAATGATCCCCAATGCCCCCCAGTTGCCCTCCATTCAGAATAATGACCCCCCCAGTCGCTACCCATTCAGAATAATGACCCCCAGTGGCCCCACACTGGGGGTTATACTGTATGGAGGGGGCACCGGGGGTCATTATATTAAATGAGGGCTCTGGGGGTCATTATACTGAATGGAGGGTCATTGGGGATCATTATACTAAATGGTGGGCACTGGGGGTCATTATACTGTGTAAGAGGCCCTCACAGTGTAATGACCCCCTCAGATACCTATCATTGCTGGAGCGCAGGGGAGCCGGCGGTCCTGTCATTCAATAACCGCAACTCAAATCCCTGCGCTCCTTCTCTCCTCAGGCCCGCTGCAGCAGTGAGACACACATCGTGACGTCACCGCTGGGCCAGACCTGGAGGAGAGAAGGAGCGGTGCAGTGATGTAGCTAGAACTGACTGGGCCCCAGAGCAAATTTTTGTACGACCATCTACATGTACTGACAGAGCGCACAACCTGGTCCTGGTGGTCAGGGGTGAGGACTGTGTTTCCCAAGGATCATTCATCTATTGGGAAATGCAGGTCACAGTAAAATTCAAATCACCAAAGGTTATAGCCAATACTGGGCCACCATGAGCCCCAGTACCACAACTGTATAACAAAACGCCTGTGGTATATAAATAAACACAACCTAAATGGAAAATACTAGACCGCGTATCATTGCAAAAACATCTTTATTTCCATATTAAAAAAGTGCATATAGCACATACAATTAAAATACATAAGGGGGGTGCATAGATGGGCGGCATCCAAGAGGAGAGACAGAGGGGAAGGAGGTTTGGTAAACAAGTCGGTTGGACAAAGTGCAAGTGCATACAATCAAAAGAATAATAACATACCCATACTGTGTCTCTCCTCCGGGATGGCGCCAACCCCGACGCGCGTTTCGGCACAAGCCTTCGTCTGGGGGTCAACACAGTAAAATTCACTAGAATCTATATACTATAAAGATATTAGCCCTACCCTGGAATAATAATACAATTAGGGGGTCATTTATTAAACATAAATACACCTATACGCCTGCAACTGTTTCCCACTCATGCCAGGTCTAAAAAAGGTGGCGTGGGCAGAGAAGGGGATACAGTTATTGCTATACAGTTATTGGATATCACCGCCATACAGTCACCGGATACACCTCCATACAGTAACTGGATAACACCGCCATACAGTGACCGGATAAAAGGGTATAAGAGGGCACAGTACAGGATATGGTAAGAGGGCACAATGCTGGCTATAAGGGGTCACAGTACGGGGTGGGGGGCACAGTCACGTGACCCTGTGACATTAAAAGGTCCTTATGGTGCATGCGGTTTACACACCACCATAATGAGAGGCAGAGGAGTGAGACAGGGTCCCAGGGCCCTGGAAGGACAGAAAGGGTGGACACAGCAATTAGGTGGAAAGGGCTCTGAGGGAGATTCATACAAGAATTAGGGGCAGGAGGTCTGTGCAGGGCAGCAATAGGAGGTTAGAACAAGAGCTCTGTATACATGAGGGAGGAAAGGAGACAGCAGGGACTCCATCAGGATGAGATAGAACAGGATATGGGGGGCAGGGGCAGGTGTCACAGAGGCAAACTTCTTAATGAGGCAGTAAAACAACTAAATAGCATGAAGCTGCTGGTCTACTACAGCATCCGGCAGCAGCTTGAAGAGTTCCCTAACCTCCCACCCCCCTCCTGTCCCACAGAGAAGAGACAGTCACAGTACAGACTCACTCACAGACTGTCTTCACACTTCTGCTCTGCTGGGGCCGTTCTCCTCCTCAGGCAGCACGCCCCGTGTAGAGGGGGTGTGTCTGAAGCTGGTTGTCACGGCCTCGGTGTTATGCGCTTGACACGTTTGCCGTGCATGCCAATTGCCAGGGGCAACGCGTTGTTTTGGCTTCTATGTGCTTTTCTCCCCTTCTCCTGGTTCCTCCTCAGTCTGGTGCGTCAGGAGTTACCTGAGCGGTCTCTTCTGGCTGTTTGTTGGCTGGCTACCTGGTTCCTAGTTGGTGGTTCCGGGGTGCTGGCAGCAGTCTTGGGAAGACTCTCTGGCACTGACACTGATTCTCCTACTTTTTTTTCTCCCCCCTGTTGTTTTGGGTGTTCCATTTAGTTTCCCCTTTTTCAGTTGGGAGGGCTTTGAGGGGTGGGAGTGTCATGGCCTTGGTGTTGTGCGTGTGACACGTTTGCTGTGCATGCCAGTTGCCAGGGGCAACGCTTTGTTTTGGCTTTTATGTGCTTTTCTCCCCTTCTCCTGGTTCCTCCCCTGTCTGATGCGTGAGGGGTTAACTTCCTGGCTGGGTGTGGCCACTAGGGTTTTATTACCTGTGGCTCCCTGGCTGGAGTTAGTTGTACTTCAGCTGTGGTTGGTGCTGGAACTCTGTTCCAGTCCTGGGCTTTTCCAGCTGCCCAGTCCTTGAGGGTCACCTAGTGGGTCATCGTTGTCTCCAGGGATGTCTTCCTTATGTATCTTCCTTGTTCCCCTACTTTACCTCTGTTGATGTTTGGTTTGGGTTTATGTTCAGGGTGTGGTGGACGTCTTGTTGTTGTTTCATGTCTGGTCAGTTGGTGTGTCATGTCCGGCTTGAATGCAAGGCGTTTTCCCGTTGTGTTGTGCCTGCGGAAGTGGGCTCGATGGTTTCCCGGAGGGGTGAACCAGAGACGTCAGTGAGCAGTTTTTGGAGTGCTGGTTCCTATGTGTGTCAGTACATACTGAGTCCGGCATTGTGTTTGGATGTCAGTACGTTTGCATGGGTTCCAGTTCACCTTGGTTTGGTCTTCTGTTGTGCCGTCCACCAGCTGCGGCAGGTAAGTTACTAAGGTTTCCGGGGGTTCTTGGTTCAGTGGTTATCCCGCCACTGGATACTTACCTGCAGTTCCATTTGGCTTTTCTTTCCCGTATTTGTTGCTAGGCCTGTTGGAGACTCTGGTACCTCCGTGTCTTGGAGGAATCGGTTGTCTTCACCTTCTGACTCCTTATTGGAGGGACCGTTAGGGTCAGTAGGGCCCAGGTTAGATGGTATGAGCCCCCCTAACATCCAGGGCGACTCATACAGTCAGGAGGTCAGGAATAGGTTTTAGGGATGGTTAGTTGGTTTCCTGCTCCATTATTCCTGATTCCAGGCCTAGTATCTGCCGACATTGTATGGTGGGGGTTTTTCCCCACCTCCCCACCGTGACATACTGTCACGGTGAGGCCACTCTGTGATGCCAGCAGGAGTGGGTGCAGTTTTTATCCCGTTTCCTTTCTGGCATACTTGCTTGGCTTGTCCTCTGGAGGGAGGATGAAAGGGGAGATCCTGTTAACTGTGCGGTTCTCTGTGACAGTGGTTGCAGTAGGTGTGAACCGTCACTTGTGTTTGTGTCTCCTCTCGTCCATTTCTCAGTAGTTCAGTCGCTTGTGTTGTGGTGGCTGGCTGCATTCCTTGTTGTACTGGCTCTGGTGTTGCTGGTTGGGGATGCATGCTGGCATTGCTTGCTTATACCATTTTTTAGGAGGGATGGGCAAAAATTGCAATTCTATCATTGTTTTTCTTTTTTTATGGAGTTTACTGTGCGAGATAAGTAACATGGTTTTATAGATGAGGTCGTTACGGACACAACAATGCAAACGGGTTGTTTTCAAAACCAATTATAAATTTGAGGATGTAGGAAAAAGCTTTAATTTTTAATTGAAAATGGTATTTATTTTTTTAACTGTTTAAGTTTTACACTATTTTGACCCAGAACCACTTGGTTCTTGAAGATCCAGTGGGTCTGATGCCTCTATAATACACTGCAGTACACTGTATAGTGTACTGCAGTGTATTGAACTCACAGTAAGCCTGATCAGGCTTAGATATACCATGGCAGGCCGGATACCTGTAAAGGGTCATGTCTGCCAGAGGAGGGAGGGTGGATTGCTGCACTGGCCATAGGAGGGGGTGTGTTACATTCTCTCTGACACAGGTGCACTGTGGATGGAGAGCAGGGGGCAGTCCATGAACATGCCCTCAGTGCTTGACTGACACGTAGGTAGGTGGTGCTGAAGCTCCAGGATCACTTGCACAATGAACGGCACATGTTCTTGTAGCAAGGAGGAAGTGCAGGGAGGGCTGTGGTCTTCTTTTTTCATTTCATGGTGTCATTTTGATAAAAAAGCGCTTTTTGTGTTTTGCAAATGAACCTCCAAGGTGCCCAGAGAGGCGTTATTCTTCTTCTCTTGATCCCAGTAACGCCCCCCTGCAGTGCCCAGCCCTCCTTGATTTCTAGCCCAAGCACGCCTCCTCTTCAACAAATATCCTATATTATGATCGCACTGGCGCAGGCAGTCGGCAGTACTGCTCCTGCGGGAGATTTATGGCGTCCCAAAGGAAAAAGCAAGGGGCGTATCTGTAATGTATGAGATGACGTAGCGGAGGAGGCAGCTCCGTTCACCTCGGCTGTGGGAGGATATTTCTTGATGAGGAGGTGTGCTTGGGCTAGAAATGAGGGCGGGCTGGGCACTGCAGGGGGGCATTACTGGGCTCAAGAGAGGAAGAATAACTTCTCTCTGGGCACCTTGTAGGTCCATTTGCATAGCACAAAAAGCGCTTTTTTATCAAAATGACACCATGAAACGAAAAAAGAAGACCACAGCAGGAAAGAAGGTAGTTTATTGTACATGGCAATGGTAACAGCTTAATATGCTAAAACCTGGTGACAAATTCCCTTTAACAGGAATAGAGGAGGTCAAGAGAAGGTCTGGAAGACCAAGAAAAATTTCTGAGACAAATGCTTGTAGGATTGCTAGAAAGGCAAATCAGAACACCCGCTTGACTCTGGAGTTGTGGTACATTGTTATACCGTTCGACAACACCTGCACAAATGTGCAGTTTGTAAGCTTTGATACTTACTAAAGGGGTGCTACTATGTACTAACCATGCAGATTACCAAAAGTTTTGCTTCTGGCCCTTTTTTGTTATTTTGAAAATGTAAAAGATGAAAATAAAAAATATATTTTGCTTAAAATACAAAGGGAATGTGTCATCTTTAACTTTATACATTTTGAAGATAATTGCATCTTCAACTTGCTTGACTTTTTACAGTAAACATATTTTTGACCAGGAGTGCCCAAACTATTTGCATGAAACTGTATTATTTTAGACCACTTTAAGATTATTTCAGCTTGTGATCATGTCAAAATATATCTAAATTAAAAGAGTTGTCCAGATCTGGGCCAAAGGGGTTTCCGCTCCAACCCCTTTAAATGCTAATATACCAGAAAGACAATATTGTATGTGTTTCTGTTACCATATAGTTACAGGTTATGGTAAAATTACATTTTTGTTTTATCTTCAGTTGAATGAGTTCACACCCTTCACAATCCTGTTATTACTATGCAACACTTGTAGCAGTGCAGTAATAGGTTAATAGTCAGTAGCCTCAAACTTTTTACGGAGTTGTATCAATAGTCCCTCATAATTAATGACAGCACTATATACTGTAGGTGACAGAGAGAGAATTGCAGACATACTTAGAATGATTTTTAAAGTTTGACTCCAGTAGGGATCATAGAGGTATAGATAATCTAACACTGTGAGGGGGAGTACAGTCCACAACAGGCACTTTATATTGTTCACCAATGCAAGTTCGTATCCTTTATAAAATGCAATGAATTGTATATTGGTGCTGTGCAGTAGTATGTGTTGACTGGTGAGATTCAAGTATAAAAAGTTTGAGAAGCCCTGAATTACACTATATTTAAAGTATGTTTTTTTATTTCCTGACCTGCCCATGTGGCCTATATAGTGTGCTTAAAGGCACACTGCACCTTTGGGGCAGTTTTTTTATTATTGCATTGTACTCATTTTGAGCTAAAAATAATTTTTTAAATTGGCCTTTATTTAAAATATAGAATGCTTTTCTCTGTACAGAGCTGAGATTCTCTAGCATCTAGCAACCTCAGAATTTTCTCTTTTTACTGTCTGTTAGCTCCTTTTCTCTGATCTCTGACATTATAAACACTCATTATAGCTCAGTCCTTATCTTACTGGTAAGAATGTGGCTTATAGAAGTGTTTATGATCTCTTAGTAAATTAGAGATAAGAGTTATTAGATGACCGGCAGTTAACCATTTATGACAGCTCAATATTTTTAATAAAGACTAATTGAAAAAATGTTTTTTAGCCCAAAAGGAGTAAAATACAATCATAAAATTTTTGGCCTCCAAAGGTGTACGTAGCCTTTAAAATTTAAAAAAAAAAAGGCTTACACTTAATCACAAGGGCGATATAATGCACCATTTGTTTAGTGAAATGATCTGGCTAAACACTGAGTGAGTGTAATAAATAAGAAGTCTGATATCTGTAATTACTGCATTTATATTTTATTCCAGTACCATATAAATAATTCTGATCCTCGCTTCAGTTTTCTGACCATTAGTTTTATTAAAAGATTGATGCTGAAAGCAAGCAAACAACACGGATCATCCTCACCATTGCCTGAATTATTGATCTTGTGTGCAAAACTCTGCTTCTTATCTCTTAGCAATAATCAGCCCTGTTTCCTTTCAGTCTTATTGCTTCCACATTTCAAAAAAGGCAGACAAGAATTGAAAATACTAGAATTTTTCTTTTTTTTTACCAAGCGTGAAGCCAATTTTTGCCTGAATCTCTCTGAACAAAACAGCATACATGTACGGTACCGCAGGAGGGTAACTATCACATGGCTCCGTACATGTACACTGCTGGCATGCCATGCAATATGCCGTGGGGGCAGGCTGTAATACTCTGTTAGCCTCCCGATGCAGCATTCGAGATTGGATCTAGCTACAATGCCAGCTGTTAAATCTATTAGATGCAGCAGTAAATAGCAACTGCTGCATCTAAATTTATAAGAAGGTGGGGGCCCTTTACAACCGCAGTGTGATTGCAGGATCCTGATGATTTCCATGGAAACCAGAGGCCTAACAATGGCCTTCAAGTTTGCCATTTACAGAAGACTATTAGGCCCTGTCAGCATAAAACTGATGGGTGTTTGAAATACAAAAAGTATTGCAAATCTGAAGATTGGAAGCTCAAGTCCTCTAAGTGGGACTTAAAAAATAATAGTCCAAAATGTTCACAATTTTATTTAATATATATATATATATATATATATATATATATATATTTTTTTTATTTTATTTTTTTTTTTTTTTTTTAACTTAGGAAAAGTAGAATAGATACCCAGCTTGTTCACATTGGGAAGCTTGATGCAGTTTATGGATGTGTTTTTTGCCCAAGTAAAGAAAAACATTTGTTCCAGTGCCAGTTTTGGCTCAAATGGAGAAACACGGAGCAAATCTCAGTCCTTTGTCATAAAATAATGGTTGCTATAATAGAGGAAATAGTGGAGTCTGAATTCTGAAATGTGATATTATCTTCAGTTGTTTAGTTATTTTGTTGGGTTCTGTCTTTTTTCCTGCTAAATATGTTTCCTAAGATTCTTCTCATGTGTCTTCCATCATATAATATTTTGTCTCAGATATCTTACATTATCTTCTCAGATCTTCGTTTTGATCTGTGTCATGACAATTTGTATTAAAGCAAGATTACAACTTTTTGATGTTGGTGACCTATCCCCCAGTAGGTCATCAATATCAGATATCAGATCGGTAGCGATCCCACACCTGGCACTCCCTACCTTTAGCTGTTTGAGCAGACACCTGCTCTTCCTGCACTCATCGTTCCTTGTTTTTCTCCGGGTTCGCACTGCACTGTGACCTGATGTGCGTACAGCGTCCGGTGATAATGCAATCACTACGTCCTGACACTCCTCAGTCAGGACAATGCAGCACAGGCGTGGAGAGGACTAGGAAGCAGTGCGTACAGCCAGAGCTAGCGGCACTACGGTCAGCGCTCCCTTCTCCTCCTGCATGCTAGTTAGCGCTTCCATAATGGAAGTGCTCACTACTATTCACTTTATAAGGCACACTGCTATTTCCCCATCTTTTGGGAGGAAAAAAGTGTGTCTTATAAAGCGAGAAATACAGTATACCATTGCCAACAGAATGGCCGGAATACTTGCCACAAAACTAACCATTGGGCCCTAGTTGCAGTTATCAGTCTAAATATATTTCGCCATATATAGCTTTCAGTTTTGGGAATGCTACATATATTTATCAAGACCTTTTTGTTTAATCTAATTATACACAATTGTAGTCTCAGAACATAACACAGCTAGCATCTAGCCACATAACATGGTCCAAAAGAAAACTCAGAATGGATTCTTAATATTCATGGCACTTTTAGCAACAATAAGTAACAACTCCCACAAATATTTAAAAAAAAAAGATTAACAATTATATCTATAAGGATTATGATTAAGGTATAGACAACTTGACTATCAAGGGGGCATGGATTATGAAATGAAGCAAACAGCAAAGAATAAACAAAGCCTATATTAGTTAGTGCCATATAGCCATCTTACATATACATTGGTCAATAGTAACCAGAAAGTGGCCAACCCCTTTAATAATCCTGGCATTTTTGCCAACAAAAATTAACAGCTCCCACAAATATAATAGAAGATTGACAATTCCTAAATATATAATCATAATCATTATAGATATAATTGTCAATCAATTTTATTTTTTACAAAAATGCCAGGAATATTAATACAAATATAAGAATCCAGCAGTTAGTTTTTTAACAAATATTCCTGGCATTCAGTTGGCAATAGTATGTATATTTTATATTGATTTTATTAGATGGTGTGTGTGATATTCATACACACTTGCTTTATTTTTAGTTGGCTTTTCATCTGCATATTTTGGTATTGCTATATATTATAATATAGTATATGATAATGATTAGTGATGAGCAAATTTCATATTTTGAAATTCGTTCACACTTCGTTTGTTGGTAAAAGGTGAATTGCGTTATTGATTCCGTTACCACGGAGCATAACGCAATTCTATGATGGAATGCATAACAGTCTATAGGCTGCAAAACGGATCCGTCCCGTTTCCGTTATGCAGGAGAGGAGTCCCCTGCATAACGGAAACGGAATGGATCCGTTTTGAAGCCCATAGACTTCTATTATAACGGAATGACTCTAAAGCCATTCCGTTATGTATTCCATGATAGAATTACGTTATGGTCCGTGGTAACGGAATCAATAACGCAATTCACCTTTTACCAACAAACGAAGTGTGAACGAATTTCAAAATATGAAATTCGCTCATCTGTACTCACTATACAATATACATTAACCTCTTAAGGACGAAGGCGTACATGTACGCCCTTCGTCCGCACTTAAAGATGGCGCCCGCTCCCGCACGGAGCGGGCGCCCGAGCTGCGGGTAAAAGCTGATTCATCAAGCTGACACCCGCAGCTCATGTCGCGACCGGCAGCGTGCCGATCGCGGACATTTAACCCCTCAGATGCCGTGGTCAATCCTGACCACGGCATCTGATCAGCACAAAACCGAAAGTTTCACTTTCGGTTTTTGCTCGGCTCCCTGATGGCCACAAGGGAGCCGGGCATCATGTAGTACCCTAGGTTTCTGTGAATGAAACCTAGGGTACTACACAGTATTCCTATGGAGCCTATGACTGTAATAGGCTCCATAGGAAATATGCTGATTTTCTCATATATTCCAATGCTATTGCATTGGAATATATGAAATAACAATCTGATGATTGCATCTTATAGTTCCCTATGGGAACTATAAGAAAGTGGTAAAAAAAAAAAAAAAGTTTAAAAAATAAAAATTAAATAAAAAAAATATAAAAATTCAAATCACCCCCCTTTCCCCAAAATGAAAATAAAATAAATAAAAAAATAAAAAAATTACACATAATGGGTGTCGTAATGTGCGAAAACGCCCATACTATAATAATATTAAAAAATATTCACCATACGGTAAACATAAAAACGGAAAGAAAGCGTCCAAATGGCTAATTCGCCATTTTTGGGCGCTTCATTTCCTAAAAAAATGAATAAAAAGTGATCAAAACATCATACGCACCCCATAATGGTATCAATTAAAAGTTCAGATTGCCCCGCAAAAAATGAGCCCCTACACTGCTCCATACGCATAATTACAAAAAAGTTATAGGGGTCAAAACATGGCGACAAAAAAATAAAATAAAAAAATTCCCACTTTTAATTTTTTTCACTATCAAAAGCATAAGAAAAACTATACATATTAGGTATTGCCGGATTCGTACTGACCTGAAGAATAAAATTAACCAGTCAGTTTTATCGCAAATCGAACGTTGTAATTTAAAAACCCGTAAAACTGTGGTGAAATTGCTTTTTTGCAATTTCACCCCATTTGGAATTTTTCCCGTTTCCCACTACATCACATGCAAAAATAAATGGTAGCGTTAAAAAGTACAACTTGTCCCGCAAAAAATAAGCCGTCATATGGCTATGTGAGCGGAAATATAAAAATGTTATGGCTTTTGGAAGGCAGGGAGCGCAAAACAAAAACGCAAAAATCCCAAAACCCCCGGTCCTTAAGGGGTTAATTATATGGGGGGAAAAAATCAACTCTGTGTTTTATTGCTGGTTTTAGGGTCCTTTCACACTTGCGTTCTTCTTTTCCGGCATAGAGATCCGTCGTCGGGTCTCTATGCCGGGAAATCCTGATCAGGATCATCCCCATGCATTCTGAATGGAGAGAAATCCGTTCAGGATGCATCAGGATGACTTCAGTTCAGGACCGAACGCTTTTTGGACGCAGCAAATACCGCAGCATGCTGCGCTTTTGTTCCGTCCAAAATCCGGAACACTCTGCCGCAAGTGTCGGATCCGGAATTAATGCCCATTGAAAGGCATTAATCCGGATCAGACCTTGAGCTAAACGTCGCTTCGGCGCATTGCCGGATCCGACATTTAGCTTTTTCTGACTGGATTACTATGGCAGCCAGGACGCTACTAGCGTCCTGGTTGCCATAGTAGGAGCGAGAGCGGGAGCGGCATACCTACATTCCGTGCGGCTCCCGGGACGCCCAGGATGACGTCAGGGCGCCCCAGTGCATGGATCACGTGATCGCATGGATCACGTGATCCATGCGCATGGGCGCTCTGACGTCATTCAGGAGCGCCCGGAGCCGCGCGGAATGGGCATGCCGCTCCCGCTCCTCGCCTGCTATGGCAACCAGGACGCTAGTAGCGTCCTGGCTGCCATAGTAACCTGAAAGCTAGTCGAAGACTGATCAGGATCCTGATCAGTCTTCAAATGCTTTCAGGCGACTTGCGTTCTGACAGATCCGGCAGGACGGAAGTGCCCGCCGGATCCTCAGAACGCAAGTGTGAAAGGACCCTTATATCCAGTGTGTACAGCAGGGATGTGAATGTACATCCATGGGTCTGATAGCACATTTTTCTGCATAGCAAGCTGCGGTCACAGTCGGGTCCGTATAATATGACAGAGTACTGAAACGATCTGAGCTAAAATTGAAATCACTAAACCCAACCCTTATATATAAAGCTGCTTTGATGAATGCAGCTGTTTCCTAAGTTTAGATGGTTACCATAGAAATGTTACATCGTGATGATGTCAGAGGTTTCCCGATTTGGAATAACATACATTCTACATACATGGATTAATTATCATATGCTTGGTAAAGGGAAAGTTTCACCTATATTTTTCACTTATTAAAACCAGATAATTTAGCATGTTATTTTTCTCATCCGTTTTTAGTTTCTGATTATAGAAATGTTTTATTTTATTTCCTGCCCATGGAGGTCTGTGAGATGGTACAGGAATGGGGAGATGGTACAAGTGGTGACTATTATCTCTATTATTGACTATTAGGTCACTGTAATCCTGCCTGTGATCATAATGAGATGACTGTTTAAAAGTGATCTCCACAGAACAGGAAGTTTCAGTCAATTATGAGGCTCTGTGAAAAACTCAGTATTTTAAGATTTTTTTTATATAGATAGTGTCAGGATCACAACGTGGACAGGATGGGAGCTTAAAGGGAACCTGTCACTGGGCTTTTGTGTACAGAGCTGAGGACATAGGTTGCTAGATGGCCGCTAGCACATCCGCAATATCCAGTCCCCAACGCTCTGTGTGCTTTTATTGTGTAAAAAAACGATTTGATACATATGCAAATGAACCTGTCCCTGAGATGAGTCCAGCGTGAAGGATCCCAGCACCGCCCGGCAGAATCTCCTCCTTGCTCCCCGATGTCAGTAAGCCAGTGCGCCGTAATCTCGCAATGCGCGAGCTAGCCTGTCCCTGAGGCTCATGCCAGCACAGGCAAGGAACAGTGCGCAGTGATCGCCGGATTAAAAAGTCGGACCTGCAGTACTTTTAGTCCGGCGATCTCTGGCCGTGCACTGCCGTGCTGCGCCATAATTCCGCCCCTCCTCCATCATAGGCAATGGGGACGGAGCGGGAGCACTGCAGCACACGGGTACTTGCGGCATGGCGGATCCAGCGGGCTGTACACCCGCCGTAACAGCCTGTCGGATAGCCATGCTGCAAGTGTGAAAGTACCCTAAGCCACAACATGAGCTTGGTGCACGTCTTTCTATTATACTTTTTCTCTCTGCAGGTTCCACTCCTGCTTTTGACTGACAAACACTGAAGCAGAATATTGACCAAATACTGACCTTGTGAAAGCGGTCATATTCTGTTATGCGATATACCAATATATCCTTACCTCAAGTTCCACTACCTATATCCTATTGTACTTCTTTTTTCTATTATAAAAACCCAAAAAAATGTTATGGAGTTCCTTATATCCACAAAATTAAAACAATACAGAACTAGTTAAAGCTGTATCCCTTTTGTTTCAAGTTACCCCACAGGATAGGGGATAACTATTAGATCAGTGGGGAACCCCTACCGATCATGAGAATGGGGGCCCCATATCACTCGCAGCCCCCCTGAAATGAATGAAGCGGCTGGTCGAACATGCACGCAGATGCGCCATTAATTTCTATGGGACTTCCAGAGATAGCCGAGTACAACCTGTTTATCCCTTTAAACCACACCTACATAACCTGCATTGCGTGGATAGATTTGCGATAAATCGTTTGTAATGTGTGTTACCTCCTGGTTTTACTGAACCAAAGTTAGATCACCATAGGGTTCTAAAATGTGGCCATATTAAAGCCAGTTGAAAAGGCCCAGTTAGGATATTCTCAGCCAATAGAATGTGTTCCCCCATCCAACCCACTGATAAGCCAAAGCAGGGGTCAGCTGCAGAGAGTATCTCTTGATGTAGAGGGCTGGGCATATCCACCCATGCGTTACACAAGCAGTCCGTTGATTCCAATGGGAACTGTGTACTGCTTCATATATCTAGCAAGTCGTGCTATAGACTGAACGCTCTGCCAAGTTCTCCGACAGATTGCAGGTGATTTTTGGAGGTCCCTTTAGGTCAGCCTATTTCTAGAGAGAAGTCACATGCGGCAGGAAGTATTCTGATCACTCCATTTGTTTCCAATTTGTAAAGGATCTACATATTTCAGCCAAGTGGATTTTTGTCCGGGACCAGGGCCAGGGACTTTCTGAGTCACCAGTCAGAAATAGTGACAAGTAAACAATGGGAAATTCAATCATTGAAAAATATTTGATTTATTTTCAAAAAGATATTTTAAGTAGAAAGAATTTCCATCCGGGCTATACACATTTGAAGCAAAGCATGTGTAAAGTAGAAGTGATATACATGTGACAGATATAAAAAAGAACTACTGGAAAAACAATTTGATGGTGTGAGGATGATATCTTACGTGGGAAAACTGTAATTCACCATGCTAAACATTGATTCTGGCCGATGGATCTGTCACATAGAATGGCGAGGCAAGCAATACAGTTACTGGAGCATGCAATCTTATGAGAGCCTATTAAGACATATGGTAGTTCCTCAATTTATCATAGTTTTGGTGCAGGGAAAAGTGCTAAGTTATTGTAACACATTGTATATTACATAACTTTTCCTTATACAATGAATAAGCTTTATATTATTTTTAATATGCCAGAAAAATGGGTGCTCCCTGCCTATATGCATCTATAGCCTTTAATTGACCCAGGCTATCCGAGAAGTGCACTTTTTCCATGTAGGTGTAGAAAACCTTTTTCTCCTGTATTGAAAAACATAATTGACTACACTTTTCAGCACAATGAGGTCCCACAAAAAATAATACCCTCATTGACAAAAAATAAAAATAATACACTCAGATAGAAATGTCAGATTGATGCAAAACTAGGCATGCACTTATGTCTCAGGCAGGTGTGGATTAGACTCTGGGTCTTACCACAAAAGGTTGTAAAAGTGCTTTCCCAGCTGCCCTTTAAAAGAGCTCTCAGAAGCTACTTTTGGGTAGTGTACCGCTTGGTGAGAGAGATCCTTAACTGCTAGACAAGCCCTGATGATGCACTTGAAGACATTTTGCCCAGTTGAGAGACTTTGAGAGAGGATGCATATTTGGACTGAAAGAAGCAGAATTGTCGTTTCAAGGAATTGCCTGCCACCGAGCTGTTGTTGTTCAGAGTGGATATGTAGGGGCATGAACTGCCCAGACAAACCACCAGAAGAAAGGATCCTTCTTTGATCCGCCAGCAAGCACGAGCTGCTTCCATAGTTTTGTTTTTCACTATTCAGACACATGTAGCACCTTCATTATGCTTGACAGAGGTAAATTTGGTATCATAGCACCGATTATGTGTCATGCCATTGACAGCCAGCCAGCATTGCCTTCCTTTCCAGTGGGGTAGTGAACTAGAAATCTGGACTGCTACGGACTGCCACCATATTGTCATTAGTGACAAATCCAGGTTCTGTTCTACGCTTTGACATTTGTTTTCAGATTTCTCCAAGAAATATCCTCTGTGTTCCTCCTTGAAACAGATATATATATGTGTGTGTGTGTGTATATATATATATATATATATATATATATAGGTGACAGCACCTGTACCCTACGGTGTGTCTACACTTCATTTCTCCTGCTATCTTACAGCGGCATAGTGTCTGACGAAGGCAAAATTAGCTGAAAGTGCGTTAACACAAAAAATTGCCTCGTGTCACTGCGTTAAAAAACTAATTAAAACTATATAATCCAAGACATCCTTCTCTGGCTGTGATTAATATTGAAGAATTACTACTCATACGTTCATCTATTATCTTCTCATCTTTCCATGAAATTCTCATCTTATCATCTTATGAACTGACAAGAACGGCGATACAGTCTCTCCTGTTTGACTGCAATGGCATTCGAGCATGCGCTCTACTGCTCCATTCAAAGTGTTTGGGGCTGCCGAAGATAGCTGAGGGCTGTATTTGGCTATCTTTGTCAGTTCCTTGGAGATTAAATGGAGCGGCTGTGTGCATACTTGACCACCGCTATAAACTGTAGAGACGGGACTCCTGTTTCCAGCAGCCAGACCCCCACCAGTCAGAGACATCACCTATTTGAATCTTGGTACAAACCCTTTAGGGGCCAATTAGTAATACTTTTCCTGCTATTTAGACACATTTGTTTTTGTCTGGTGCTTCTGAGGCTGTGACAACTATGTGATCGACTGTGTGAGGAAATGCAAGATTGAAGCCTACAGGAAAGTCATCCTTTAAATGGCTTCTTTGACCTGACAATACACTTCCATGATATTTCCCTAATCTGGTTTTCAAGTTCAGTCCTACAACACTGTATATCATATAGAATGGCATCATGGAGAAGTGTGTGTCATAGAAAAAGGGAAGTTATTCTATCCGTTGTAAATCCAGTGTAAATGACATAGCTATAATTTGGGTAATCGAGGGTGATTGCATTTGTGTCATTATCTGTTGTGTTGTCTTCTCCCTTGGTTCTGTTTGGGATCCAACGATGGTTTCGGCTTGGAGTTTCGAGGACTTGTGGTGAGCGCTTAAATCCTGCCTTTGCTTTGGAGCAACCCACTGCCCCAACTGCCGGTGTGATGCGATAGCTCCCCAGATTCGACCGCGGTCACCCCTAGTAGTGATACGAGGGACACTGACAGCTCAGCGATATGTGCAGCCACATGTGGCAGGGCTTAGATTCGTCATTTTTCAACAGGACTGCCCTGTCACCAGATCGGCAATCAAGGATGGATACATAGGCAGATAGAGTGACATGTTTGACATGTATACATTTCACCCAGGTTCCTGTCTTATTCATGGCAAGGGTGTGTCCCTGCTCCAGTTAGCCAGTCCAGGTAGAAGCAGTGATTGTGGCTAATCACCAGCAGAGCGGAGATTTGGTTTTATAAGCTGATGTAATACACTGCTGTAGTTTGTGCACTAGGCTCAGCTGTCATTAGATAGAAGGCGTTGTTCAGTTAGGGGCTAGACGACCAATGATTTTTTTTTTGTATTGTTTTTTTTTGGTAATGCCTAGAAATTTCAATAAAACTGGTTGCAGCTAGTTGCACTACATTGGACCGGTGTAAACTGTGTTCCTGGTGTGCCAGGAGCCGACTGTCCCAGAGCTAATGAGTTTACGATAGATAGATAGATAGATAGATAGATAGATAGATAGATAGATAGATAAATTATTGGTATTATTATTAGATTTATTTTATTTTTTTACAATGGAGGTTTATATACAGCATGACCTATACAGTTAGATAGCAGATGGGTAAATACATCCAGGCTATAGATTTAGCGAGTAGGTTTGAAGATTTCCTGGCATATAGATCGCACATAGTGAAGATATGGGGGTGTAAATGGAGGACAGTGGCCATCTTCCCACCCAATCTATTTTTATTTATTTAATTAAATACATTTTGCTCAGATCTAGATATTAATATCCTCATGAATGGGACATTTAAAGGGGTTGTCCAGGATTAGAATAACATGTCAGCTCTCTTCTAAAAACAGCACCATCCCTGTCCATGGGTTGTGTCTGGTATTGCAGCTCGACTCCATTGGAGTCAATGGGGCAGAGTGCAATACCAAACACAAACTGCGGACAGGTGTGGTGCTGTTTTTGGAAGAAAGCGGACATGTGTTTCTAACCCTGGACAATCCCTTTAAATTAATGGGACGAACCTGCTATATTCTACATTGCCACTACTAAGTGCATAGCTTTCAGGTAGATGGCCTGCAGAGGCTGCAGCACCAATGTTACATCCCCTTCAAGCAGCTTAAAAGAGTTGTCTAGGATTTTACTATTACATAGTAACATAGTATATAAGACCGAAAAAAGACATTTGTCCATCCAGTTCGGACTGTTTCCTACAAGTTGATCCAGAGAAAGGCAAAAAAAAACTGTGAGGCAGAAGCCAATTTTCCTCACTTAAGGGGAAAAAATTCCTTCCCAACTCCAATCTGGCAATCAGAATAACTCCCTGGATCAACGACCCCTCTCTAGTACCTATAGCCTGTAATATTATTACACTCCAGAAATACATCCAGGCCCCTCTTGAATTCCTTTATTGTACTCACCATCACCACCTCCTCAGGCAGAGAGTTCCATAGTCTCACTGCTCTTACAGTGAAGAATCCTTTTCTATGTTTGTGTACAAACCTTCTTTCCTCCAGACGCAGAGGATGTCCCCTCGTCACAGTCACAGTCCTGGGGATAAATAGATGATGGGACAGATCTCTGTACTGACCCCTGATATATTTATACATAGTTATTAGATCTCCCCTCAGTCGTCTTTTTTCTAAAGTGAATAACCCTAATTTTGATAACCTTTCAGGGTACTGTAGATCCCTCATTCCAGTTATTACTTTAGTTGCCCTCCTCTGAACCTTCTCCAGCTCTGCTATGTCTGTCTTGTTCACAGGAGCCCAGAACTGTACACAGTACTCCATGTGTGGTCTGACTAGCGATTTGTAAAGTGGTAGGACTATGTTCTCATCACGGGCATCTATGCTCCTTTTGATGCAACCCATTATCGTATTGGCCTTGGCAGTAGCTGCCTGACACTGGTTTTTGCAGCTTAGTTTGCTGTCTAATAAAATTCCTAGATCCTTTTCCATGTCAGTGTTACCGAGTGTTTTACCATTTAGTATGTACGGATGACTTGCATTATTCCTTCCCATGTGCATAACTTTACATTTGTCAGTGTTAAACCTCATCTGCCATGTCTCTGCCCAAGCCTCCAATCTATCCAGATCCCTTTGTAGCAGAAAATGGTCCTCTTCAGTGTTAATTACTTTGCACAGTTTAGTGTCATCTTCAAAAATTGATATTTTACTGTGCAACCCTTCTACAAGATCATTAATAGATATATTGAAAAGAATAGGGCCCAGTACTGACCCCTGAGGTACCCCACTAGTGACAGTGACCCAATCTGAGTGTGTACCGTTAATAACCACCCTCTGTTTTCTGTCACTCAGCCAGTTACTTACCCACATACAGACATTTTCTCCCAGTCCGAGCATCCTCATTTTATATACTAACCTTTTATGAGGTACAGTGTCAAATGCTTTGGAGAAGTCCAGATATACGACATCCAATGATTCGCCGCTGTCAAGTCTAGAACTTACCTCCTTATAGAAGCTGATTAAATTCGTACCCTTTTTGAATCCTAATCCTGTGGAACACTCCCTGTCAGTATAGAGTCCGTAAATATCAGAAATATAGGTCTGGCTATGACATCACTTAATTCCCTTAGGATATGGGGATGTATGCCATCCGGTCCTGGCGATTTGTCTATTTTAATCTTTTTAAGTCGCTGTTGTACTTCTTCCTGGGTCAGACAGGGCACTATTGATGATACTATTCAGGATATTGATGTCGTTTTTGCCTTTGTTACATTTATGATGTTTTGTGTTTTTTGTGGTATGAGGAGACTGCGCGCACAGTGTCCACGTGCCATCTCCTCTCTTCCTAGACAGCAGCAGCAGACAGAGACGGCAGGTAGACGGCAGTGCGCATCATCTCCTCATACAGCTGATTGGCGTGGGTCATCGATTGTAAAAGCCCAGACAACCCCTATAATGGCAGGGATGCCAAGAGTTAGACCTCCACCAATATGATACTGATGGCTGATATTGATGTCATTTTTGCCTTTGTTACATTTCTGATGTTTTGTGTTTTTTGTGGTTAAAAAGAGTCTTCACAGTGACAGATTTCCAGTGGACAGTTTCATGGAAGAAATTTTTATAATGCATATCTGTTGGGGATATCACTTGTCTTTTTAGATTAAAAGGGTGAACACTCACTAAGAATTCTTAAGTGAATTTTTTCCCTCTCTTGTAGTGCCTGCGGCGATGGGGGTTCTCCAAGATTTGACAATTCATGACCTATCTTTATAATAGAGCTGTACCTCGTGGCACTCTGCTCAGTGGATGCTGGTAGTCAGGTTGCCACCGCGTTAACAGTAAAAGAAAATACTTCAGCAGTTCCATTTAAAATTGGCCCTCGGGCACATACCTCACAGTACAGGAGCACATTTCAATAGCGTACTACCTCTCCTACTTACCTCCGAATCTTCTCTCCAACAGGCACCAGTTTGAAGAAGGCCGGATGTGGTTGAAACGTCACACTTTAATTGGACAGCCGCAATTCCAATAAAAGATTCACCAATTTTCAATTGAACTGCTGGAGTATTTTCTTTTTCTATCTTTATAATAGGTCATCAGTATCAGACTGGGATCTGACACCCCTGCCAATTAGTTGTTCTGCAGTAGCTTCTCGGCTTGAACTACACATCTCTCTATTATGTAGTGGATGGAAATTACTGCAGCACCATAAAGAGGCTCTATTCCCTGGATCACCCCTATTAAACCAGGCAATAGCCTGGTAGGGGTGATCCTGCAGTTTAAAATGAAACCCTCCTCCTCTGTAGACTATTGTAGTCTATAGTATACAATTGTTTGTTCAAGTCCCCTAGGGGCACTAATAGTAAAGATAAGAAGTAACAGAATGTTTTTTTAAATATTAACTATTAAAAATTCAGGTCACCCCTTTCTCAAGTTTACATATAAATAAACAACATCAAATAAACCGATAGAAACTTCAGTTTGTCCCCAAAAAAAAAGCCCTCACATCGCCCAGTAGAAGTATAAAAAAAATTACCGGTGTCAGATTATGTCATTGCAAAAAACAATGATTAAGTAGTAGAGCTTAATAAGTCCTTTATAAATTCATTATAATAATTTATAATCGTACTCATGTGCAGAGTAAGATTGTGTCATTTTAAGTGCTCATTGAACACCGTAAAAACAAATCTCAAAAATAAATTGCAGAGTTATGTGGGTGTTTTTTATTTTTTTATTTCAACCCACAATTTTTTTCCTGGCTTTCCATACAAGATATGGTAAATTAAATGGAGCTTTTAACAAAATACAAAAAATATACAGCTACGTGAACAAAAAAGGAAAAAAGTAATGACTCTACGAATACTGGGAGGAAAGATACGAAAACACAAAAATAAAAACTGGCCTATCCCAAACTGGTTTAATACAGCAATCGTTATTTAAGGTTACTTTGACATCTGCGTCTGGTTTTGAGATTTGGCAGAGGATCTTAAAACCTGAATTAAACTGATCATTTTTGTCCCCATTTATTGGCAATGAGGACAAAACTGATAATGATGCATCATTATTCATCAGTTTCCTTTCAGTTGAGTTTTGGGGGAGACACAAAGCCGCTGCAAGCTGCGTGATCAGGTTAATTTTGAGTTAATACAACTGGATCCAGCCGACACGGAGCCATCATGTATTAAATGGAACGGATCCTTTAAATTCAGGTTTTGAGATCCTCAGATGTGAAAGTGGCCTTGAAGACATAAACTGAAAGCCTGCACTGTGCTCATAGCCTTAGTGAGACCTAAGCACTCTGTGTATGTGAGATATCTGTAGGTCTCTGGAAGCTATTTAAGAGCATCTGTCGGTCTTATAAATAACCCCCTAAATTTTTGGTACATTACGTGAAGTTCTCCCTCCTGACGTATAATCTCTAGAATGTAAGGGATTGCTATGGACAGCACCACTGCTGTACTAGTATGAGACTGACTATGCAGAATATGCAGCTGTTAGAATAGCAATCTACATATAAAAATGTGCTACTCCTTGTATTATAAATGAACTAGTATACACTACTCTATACATTGTCCATGTTTCATAGCAGTTTACTGTTTTTTTACTGCTGCGTTTATGACCAGAGGGTCCATTCACACGTCCGTAATTTGGGTCCGCATCCGTTTTTTCTGGATCCGTTTTTTCAGGATCCGCAATTCCGTTCCTGAAAAAAATAGAACATGTCCTATTCTGCGGACAGAATAAAAGGCATTTTCTATTATAGTGCTAGCTATATGCGGTCCGCAAATTGCGGATCGCACATTGCCAGTGTCCGTCCGGATCCGTAAAACACTTACGGACGTGTGAATGGACCCATGGGCAGAATATGTGGGAATGTAGTGAACGTGCAGGAACTTCTGTAATGTATAAGTGGACTATATTTTATATGTAATTGAATGTATATTGTCATCTTAAGCACTAGAAGATAATGGTCAGTTAGGCATTTTGTTGCAGTATTGACATGCGATTTTAGCAAGAAGAGACGTTCCGCCATATGTGTAAAAGATTTGGTGTGAATGTGTAAATATATGGAGTGAAGGAGGAAGTGCATGCTTCACTGGGAAAGAGGAACATTTCAGATGTGTATATACTGCACATGTTTGTAAGTTAACCCTTTCCAAGAAATATCCGCTGCAGCTCTCCTTGAAACAGATTTATATGCCTATATTTAATATGCAGTTTACTCTAGGTTTTTGTGTAAATGACACTACTAAAACGTCGGTAAAAATTTGGGGTTTTCATTGACAAAGTGGTGGAACAAAATGGCTGGAGTCTCCAAAGGGATTTTCCCATAAACAACATTACTTATCTACAGGACAGGTGATAAATGTATGATCGCTGGTGGTTTGACCACTGGGACCCCCACTGATCACAGGATCCATGTGGGAATGGGGCAGTGTGTGACCACCACTCATTTCAGTTCTTTGGAAGTACCTGAGAGCTGTAATCTGCAGTCCTATAGACCAGTGTTTCCCAACCAGTGTGCCTCCAGCTGTTGCAAAACTACAACTCCCAGCATGCCTGAACAGCCAAAGGCTGTCCGGGTATGCTGGGAGATGTAGTTTTGCAACAGCTGGAGGCACACTGGTTGGGAAACACTGCTATAGACAGTGAATAGAGTGGTGATCATGACTCTGCACTACTGCTCCATAAGGCAGGGGACCCCCTTTCTTGAGATCAGTAGAGGCCCCAGTAGTCGGACCCCCCAGCAAGCATACATTTATCACCTTCTTCTATAGGTAGAATAGGTGTAAATGCGATGTTTTGGGGGAATTCTGCACTTATCACAGGCATTTCCTTACCTGACTGTTACACAGGTGAAAATGCCGAAATGTATTTAGAGGTGTGTGCTTCAATAAATGTAACGCAGATTACTCTAACTACATCCTTTACTTATATTGGCATAAAAAGCTCCAATTTTAGTAAATGTGGCCCATGCTATAATCTTTGATGTTGGTAGGTAGCTTCCTCCTACTGGAGGACTCCTTCAGGGAACCTTGAACAGGCATGGAGGGGACAAGGTACCTTTTCAAATATCTGATATTTTCTGGATTTCTGTAGGTGTGATTTATAGGGGTGGTGAAGATTGTGCTGAAACATAAGCAGCCCCGAAGTTCAGTTATTTAAGGGCTTATGCCACAAACAGTCCTTTTTTCCAAAAACAGACTTACTATCCATACGTTCACCTATTATCTTCTGATCTTTCCACATAGTTTATCACCTGAGCCGACAAGAACGGCGATACAGTCTCTCCTGTTTGACTGCAATGGCATTTGAGCATGCGCTCTGCTGCTCCATTCAAAGTCTGTGGGGCTGCTGAAGATAGCTGACTGCTGTATTCGGCTATCTTCGTCAGTTCCTTGGAGATTGGATGGAGCAGCTGTTCACATACTTGACCACCGCTATAAACTGGAGACATGGACCCCTGTTCCCAGCAGCCAGACCCCCACCAGTCAGAGCCATCGCCTATTCTGTGAATCTTGGTAAAATTAGTAATACTTTTCCTGCTATTAAGATAAATTTGTTTTTATCCTGCTGTGAGAACTGTGTGACTATGCGGGGGAATGCAAAATTGAAGCCTACAGGAAAGTCATCCTTTAAAGGGCTTCTTTGACCTGACAATGCATCTCCCTAATCTGGTTTTCAAGCTCAGTCCTACAACACTGTATATCATATAGAATGGCATCCTGGAGAAGTGTGTGTCATAGAAAAGGGAAGTTATTCTATCCGTTGTAAATGACATGGCTATAATTTGGGTAATCGAGGGTGATTGCACTTGTGTCATTCTCTGTTGTGTTGTCTCCTCCGCTGTCAGACCTAAAGCAATTGCATCAAACAGCAGGACGGGGAGGAGGAGCTCTGCCTTCACTATAGCCTCTGGTTCCCTTCTCTTCGATTCCTCCTCTGCTCCCCTCCCTTGTCTGTGGAATAAGCAGCGTTCTGCCAGCCTGTGCACTAATCTGCACTTTAAGGTGTTCGGAGGGAAGAGGATCAGCAGAATAACACCGTGCCATGGGCCAGCTCTGCTGCTTTCCTTTTTCCCGAGACGAGGAGAAGATCAGTAAGTATCATTTTGCACAGAGTAAATGTTCTGAGCGTTGGGTTTCAGCCCATCTGTGGGGAAGGGAATGAAATTGTGGTGTCCCTGCTAGAAATGACACTGCGAGTGGGAGTTGGCACTGAGAAAGCTTCATAGCACACTGCCTCGTCTATAAATAAAAATATTAAAAATGTGTCTGCTTTCCTTCCCTCAGTCTTCTGGCAGCTTCTTTCTATTAACAGATGCCGACAAGGTAATATTATGTGTTCTTTTGCATTTGAGAGCTTTGGTGGAATCATTTTCAACTTAGTTGTGTAGTATGTGACTGTGTAGCCCCTATACTGCCTGTGTGTATTATCTACTTTCATCTGCCTAGTAGTAATTGTTCCTAGTGTAGCCCCCCTACTGCGTCCTCAAGTAATAAAGCTTATATACCGCTATTTTAATTACTATCATAATACTGAGTCATATACTTATCTGATTAGCGGCCAGTAAGCGACTGCAGAAGGAGCTTGCATTTGTGCTGCAATAATGCATATCTTGGTAAAATGATACAGTATGTGGAGGAGTGTAAAGCCCACAGTATAATTTCCACATCTACGGCTGGTGAATTTGTGTATATGGCTGGTGATGAGCTGAGGTTAATGGTCTGAACTGCCTTTCCAATATACTTGATCATTCAGTAAAAATTCTATTTGCTGCCTCCTGTATAACATTATATTACGGTATATTATTCAGTATACTCTCTAGGATCCTGGATGACACTGGCCCTTTGAATGCTGCATATCTAGGCCAAAGGATTTCTGCATGTGGTTTTACATATTTCACATTCTGCATTAAACAGATAAATATACACTGCCTGTCCCCAAAAAAAAGTTGCCACCCCAAAAATGGTCACACACTCTAATATTTCGTTGGACCGCCTTTAGCTCTGATTAGGGCACGCATTTGCTGTGGCATTGTTTCAATAAGCTTCTGCAATGTCACAAGATTAATTTACATCCAGTGTTGCATTCATTTTTCACCAAGATCTTGCATTGATGATGGTAGAGTCTGACCACTGCACAAAGCCTTCTCCAGCACATCCCAAAGACCCTCAATGGGGTTAAGGTCTGGACTCTGTGGTGGCCAATCCATGTGTGAAAATGATGTCTCATGCTCCCTGAACCACTCTTTTACAATTTGAGCCCGATGAATCCTGGCATTGTCATCTTGGAATATGCCCGTGCCATCAGGGAAGAAAAAATCCATTGATGGAATAACCTGGTCATTCAGTATGTTCAGGTAGTCAGCTGACCTCATTCTTGGAGCACATACTGTACCTCATTCTTGGAGCACATAGACCTGACCAACTGCAGCAACCCCAGATCCTAGCACTGTCCCCACAGGCTTGTACAATAGGCACTAGGCATGATGGGTTCATCACTTCATCTGCCCCTTTTCTTACCCTGATGCGCCCATCACTCTGGAACAGGGTCAATCTGGACTCATCAGACCACATCACCTTCTTCCATTGCTCCAGAGTCCAATCTTTATGCTCCCTAGCAAATTGAAGCCTTTTTTTCTGGTTTGCCTCACTGATTAGTGGTTTTCTTACGGCTACACAGCTTTTCAGTCCCAATCCCTTAAGTTCCCTTCGCATTGTGCGTGTGGAAATGCTCTTACTTTCACTATTAAACATAGCCCCGAGTTCTACTGTTGTTTTTCTTCAATTTGATTTCACCAAACGTTTAAGTGATCGCCGATCACAATCATTCAGGATTTTTTTCCGGCCACATTACTACCTCGAATACTATGGAGTCCCCACTATCCTTCCAGTTTTTAATAATGCGTTGCACAGTTCATAACCCAATTTTAGTAGTTTCTGCAATCTCCTTAGATGTTTTCTCTGCTTGATGCATGCCAATGATTTGACCCTTCTCAGACTAACATCTTTTCCACGACCACGAGATGTGTCTTTCGACATGGTTGTTTAAGAAATGAGAAGCAACTCATTGCACCAGTTGGGGTTAAATAACTTGTTGCCAGCTGAAAGATAATCACCCATGCAGTAATTTTCCAATAGGAGGCTCATACCTATTTGCTTAGTTAGATCCAGGTGGAGATTTTTTTTTGGACAGGCAGTGTATATATATATATATATATATATATATATATATAATCTCGTAATGCTTTAATGTAGATCACTTTGGGTGAATTAAAGCCTTTTGTTGCTTTTTTTAATCCTTGGAGAGTGCTGCCTTTTTGATGGATTATCTATTTGTCTGTCTATCATCTACTATCTATCTATCTGTCTATCTATCACAGGGGTACTCAACTACTTTTTGTAAATGTCCACATACCTGAGTCTGCTGTAGGATGAAGGTCTGAGCTGCAAAACAAAAAAATATATAAGGAGGGACAACAACATTGGCATGTCTAGCGCTGCACAAATTTTTTTTTTTACAATAATCCACACCTTCAAGCCCACCTAATCTCCTTTCTGCCAACCAAACAGTAAGAATGTCCTTTCAGTGCCCTCTAACAATAATGATGACCCTTTAATGCCCCTCAGACAGTATGATATCCCTTTAGTGCTCCACAGAGTATGATACCCCTAAGTGCACCCTCACAGCAGGGTGATCCTTTGGTGCCCCCCCCTCCACATTATTATGCTCCTTAGTGCCCCTGACACATTGCGATGTCTGCTTAGTATAAATACCCATTGTGCCCCTTTCACAGTAATAATCCCCATTGTGCCCACTTCACAGTAATAATCCCCATTGTGCGCCCGTCATAGTAATAATCCCCATTGTGCCCCCTTCATAGTAATTATCCCCATTGTGCGCCCTTCATAGTAATAATCCCTATTGTTCCTTCTTCATAGTAATAATCCCCATTGTGCCTCCTTCACAGTAATAATGTCCTTTAATAGTAGTAGTGCCCATTGTGTCCCCTTCAAAGTAATAATGCCCATTGTGCCCCATTCACATTAGCAATGCCCATTGTGCCCCCTCCAGAGTAGAAATGCCCATTGTGCCCCCTCCATTGTAGGAATCCCCATTGTGCCCCCTTCATAGTAATTATCCCCATTGTGCCCCCTTCATAGTAATAATCCCCATTGTGCCTCCTTCACAGTAATAATGTCCTTTAATAGTAGTAGTGCCCATTGTGTCCCCTTCAAAGTAATAATGCCCATTGTGCCCCATTCACATTAGCAATGCCCATTGTGCCCCCTCCAGAGTAGAAATGCCCATTGTGCCCCCTCCATTGTAGTAACACCCATCTGTGCCCTCTCCATAGTAATTATCCCCATTGTGCCCCTTCCATAGTAGATAATCCCCATTGTGCCTCCTTCACAGTAATAATGTCCTTTAATAGTAGTAATGCCCATTGTGTCCTCTTCAAAGTAATAATGCCCATTGTGCCCCCTTCAAAGTAATAATGCCCATTGTGTCCCCTTCAAAGTAATAATGCCCATTGTGCCCCCTTCACAGTAATAACACCCTCTGTGACCCCTCCATAGTAGAAATCCCCATTGTGCCCCCTCCAGAGTAGAAATCCCCATTGTGCCCCCTCCATAGTAAAAATGCCCATTGTGCCCCCTTCACATTAGCAATGCCCATTGTGCCCCCTCCAGAGTAATAATGCCCATTGTGCCCCCTCCATTGTAGGAATGCCCATTGTGCCCCCTCCAGAGTATAAATTCTCACTGTGCCCCCTTCACAGTAGAAATGCCCATTGTGCCCCCTTCACATAAGCAATGCCCATTGTGCCCCTCCAGAGTAGAAATGCCCATTGTGCCCTCTACAGAGTAGAAATGCTCACTGTGCCTCCTTCTGAGTAGAAATGCCCATTGTGCCCCCTTCACATTAGCAATGCCCATTGTGCCCCCTCCAGAGTAGAAATGCCTATTGTGCCCCCTCCAAAGTAGAAATGCCCATTGTGCCCCCCTGTGTTTAAAAAAAAAAAAACACGGTAACTGCACACCTTGCCCTGTTCCTGAAGCTCACAGTCCTCTCTTCCCTGCAGCACTGTTTGGGCGGAGCTTATGCAGAGTACCGGACTGCAGGCTCCGCCCACACCAGCCAGCAGTGCGATCTGTGCCTGCAGGCTGAATGGTGAAGCGGGAAGAAGTCTTCCTGCTTCACCATTCTGTGCGCCGCCAACCTGATGGAGGGGAGGAGCGCGGGGAGCTGAGCAGTGAGTGTCAGGACCCAGCTCCCTGCGCTCCAGCAATGAGCGCTTCCATCTGTATTGATGGAAGCGCTCATAGCTTCTGGGCTTTGGCACCCCTTGAGAGCAGCATCTGGGGCAGACCACCCCCCACTAAGCACACCACTGCAGGGGTCCGGACAGCTGGCAACCACAGTCCGGATTCGGACCGTGGTCCGCCAGTTAAGTATCCCTGATCTGTTATCAATCTATCTATCTTTTATCTATCTATCATATATCTGTTTATCTGTATCTATTATCTATCTATCTATCTATCTATCTATCTATCTATCTATCTATCTACCTATCATATATCTATCTATCATATATCTATCAATCTGTCTATCTGTTCTATATCTATCTGTCTGTCTATCTATCATCTATCTATCTGTCTATCTGTTCTATATCTATCTGTCTGTCTATCTATCTATCTATCTATCAAATATCTATCTGTCTATCTATCTCATATCTGTATTTATCTAGTTTCTTAGATTTACTCTAAGGCTACGTTGAAATATACTATTGTTATTGCCTTTCGCCCTGCTGCAATAGTATTGTGGTGAATGGGATTCACCCAGCATGAAGAAAAACTGTACATTTTTAGGACATGTCATGTTATCTTTCACTTTTAGCACATTTTTCCAAACAAACAGTTTCAGAAACATTTCCTAACTACTATTGAGAAACATTTCACAAAATTATTGTAAAACTGCCTATATTTTTAACACATGGAAGTTGCTTCTTTATTATGTGTGAACGTACCTTTAGATGAGTAAAACCATTTTGCATTTCCATGGAATACAGTATGAGCTGTGATACTCTTAGACAGCATGTTTTCCATATGTCTCTTGTGGATTTAGTCAGCCCACCACCAGTAACAGCCCTGTCAGAATACTTTTGGTCTGTACACTATGGCATTCAATGATTAACAAGTCTGGGATTGATTCTTCAAATACCGCTATGAATTCATGGTCTTCCTTGGAAAAATGGAACGTTTATAACAAATGTGACAATTGGTCTTTAGTTTGCAACATTTTCAAAATATTTCTTGTGTCAGGACATAAGACTGACATAGCTGAAAGACTATGAGCATGGCAAAATATATGACGTGTGATCCGCATAGCTTCACGTATACAGTATGCGTCTGCCCTTTTCAGAGCACTTCAGGTGTAGCTTAGGGTTATATTATAATGTTATCACAGCCAAGACATAACATTGTCGTGTAAGGGCTTCTGCAGATGTGTACCTATGAATCTGGCTGACCTGTTACTTGTGCGCTTGGCAGCTGAAGACATCTGTGTTGGTCCCATGTTCATATGTGCCCGCATCGCTGAGAAAAATGAGGTTTTAATATATGCAAATGAGCCATTAGAAGCAATGGGGGCGTTGTCGTTACACCTACAGGCAGCTCTCTCTGCGACTGCCATGCCCTTTGCACTTTGATTGACTTTAGGAGAAGTCAGGGCTGGGTGTGATGACATTTTCACTGCCTGGCCCTCTCAATCAAAATGCAGAGGGCGCGGCAGTCGCAGAAAGAGCTGAGCCTCTAGGAGTAATGGCAACACCCCCGTTGCTCCTAGAGGCCCAAATATTTAAACTTGATTTTCTCAGAAATGCCGGTACATATGAACATGAGACCAGCACAGATGCCTTCAGCTGCTAAGCGCATATGCAACAGGGCAGCCAGTTTCATAGGTATAAATCTGCTGACATATGCCCTTTGAAGGGACAGTTACAAAGCTTGTATATAGTTAATGCTGTTTGTTCTTAAAGGGGTTTCCCGGGACTGATATTGATGGCCAATCGTTAGGCCAGGTCTAGCATAGAAGGGGATTCTTTACTTTAAGAGGAGTGTGGCTATAGACCTCTCTGCAAGAAGAGGTTGTGAGATCAAAAGGGGCCTAGATGCATTTCTTGGGTATTTCAAGTTAGAATGACTAGATTACTGTAGATGGATCGTTGATTGCCAGATTTATAGTTGGGAAGAATTATTTTCCTCCTCAGATGAGGAAAATTGGCTTCTACCTCTTAAGGATTACTTTGCCTTCCTCTGGATGAACCTTGCAGGATGAAAGGTTGAACTGGATAGACGTATGTCTTTTTTTCAGCCCTACAAACTATGCCATTATGTTAGATGATAAGTCACATCATTTCTTAGTGTTGCATTTAGGCAAGAAAAGCTCAGTTGGATCCGTTCTGAATAAGGAGCTTTTCTGGAAGTATTACCCGTATTACTATTGTACAAGTTACAACAGCACATATACACAGTACTCACTTTAAAATATAATTCTCAAATAATATCACTTGACATTGTATTTGCCGGGGTACAAGGTATGCCTAGGACTACTTACTTTCTTGTCAAGGGTTACTTAATCGTAAGGTTTCCCAAGCATTATTTGCCGATGGTCCTCTGATCCTCTGATAGATCCACTTTAAAATGTTCACAAAATGAGTTAGTTCTGTTGCTAAACCAGAGATTGCTGCTTCTAGGGAAAGACCTGTGTAACATTTGATCAAAACTTCTTTGCCAGATGCGCCGTACTTTACTGCACCGATTGCCTTATGACCCCAACTGTCCTTTTTTGGAAAGTTTTAAAAAGTTAGCTCACCAATATGAGCTTTATAAATAAAACTTAAAGGGGTTATCCGAGTTAACTTAACCTTATGTTAATGGCTTTATTTCTCCTATACCTTATTTTTCCTAAATCACTTACTGTACTAAAATTGTGCCGTTTCTCTGCTACACTAAACTGTCATGTGACCGCCCACGTCATCAGCTGTGACGTTCCGTTGACATGGAGCTCTCTGCTTGTCGGAGTGACTAAGCCATGTCAACGGAACGTCATCAGCTTTGGCCACGCCCCCACCTCTCTGAATTACAGTCCGTGCGGCTGTGAGTTGATCGCGCATGCGCGATCCTCACTTGTGCCGCGGCTACCTCTAACTTTCTAACTGCGGCTAATAGCTGATCGCGCATGCGCGATCCTCACTTGTGTCGCGGCTCCCTCCAAGTTCCTCCCTGCGGCTAATAGCTGATCGCATATGCGCGATCCTCACCACTGCCGCAGCTCTTCATTCGGCACTTGTATGGCTGGATGTGCAGAGCAGGGTGAGGAGAAGGTCAGATCAACCCCTCCCACAAATATTCATGAGGGAGAGATGAGTCATTGTTGTTACTGCTGCATGTAAACAGCAATAACAGAACCTGGAAAAGGTGTAAGGATCGTTCTTTTTTTCAAAAAATCAAGCTTGACTATTGTATATGTATATCCTGATTAGTTTTGTTAGGTTTTATTTTTTTTCCCATAACTCGGATAACCCCTTTAATAGCCATACAGTGCTCAAATAACAGTGCCATAAAGTCCAGTCTCAATCCACGTTAGTAAATGAAACATGGACTTCAGTTTTCTCCACATTAATTGTCAATGGGGACAAAAAGTAACTGAACAGGACGGAATGCTCCAAAATGCATTCCGTTCCATTCTCATACCAGAGAGCAAACTGCAGCATGCTTTCCATCCTGGGATGCGGAGCAAAACAGATCCGTCATGACCCACAATGCAAGTCAATGGGGACGGGTTTTCTCTGACACAATCTGTCACAATAGAAAACGGATCCGTCCCCCATTGACTTTCAATGGAGTTTATGACGGATCCGTCTTGGGTATGTTAAAGATAATACAACGGTATCCGTTCAGAATTCAGAGGTGCTATAAAATGAACAAAAAAAAAAACAGCGCTGAATGCCACATAGATTAGTAATGCAATACAAAGCACCAAAGCTCCCAGGGCTTAACCCTCAGTTCACACTTGCGCGTTCATGTTTCCCTATGGGCATGGTTCTCACCTGAGCGTTTTACAGCGCGTTTGAACGCGCTGTAAAACGCCCTACGCTCAAAGAAGTTCTTGAGCTTCTTTGGGGGCGTTTTGTCGCGCGTTTGCACCCATAGACTTCAATGGGAACGCGCGTAAAACGCTCGTTTAACACGCGTTAAAGTGTAGATATGCCTTTTTCAATTGGTCTCCAGAGTCACGAACGCGCATATGACGCGCGTTTCCTATTTGCAAAAAACGCGCTGTAATACGCGCGACAAAAACGCGCGTAAAACGCGCGTCTCAGAAACGCTCAGGTGTGAACCCAGGGTAATAGATGGGTTCTCACGTAGTTGTGGAAGGCCCACAACAACCTCAAATGCTTGCAACAGACCTCGCTGCATCTTCAGGCTGCAGGTCCCTGAGAACATTACACGGACAGCTGGATGTCTAATTACTGGCAAAAAAAAAAACAAGAGCAAATAGAAGAATCCACGAGCCAAACCAGCAACTTTTTAAATTGGTTTTTCAGTGGATAAATGGGCCTTAGTGGTTGACCCCCTTGTATGATTTTGGGTCAAATGCTGTTCCATCAAGTTCTTCTACCATCATTTTTACAAAATCAATGTTTCAATTAAATCAATCTGATTTTTCTGCTTAGTTTGTGTTCTGGGCACAGACAGGTTCAGATATGCTTGTTATTTCATTTGTGGCATGTGATTAATACTGGGTAAAAAATGTTTTTTCACTTACTGTAGTTGGTTTGTAATAGACAGGGAATGTAAAAAAATATGTATTTATACAGTGCCTCCTATTTTTATATAGATATTCATTAGACAGGTCTTGTATGAGTGACATTTCTCAGACAGTTACAGGTGGAATTGCTGGAACCTGTCATTTATATGCTTGTCTGATTTTAGGTTTTATATGCTTATCTGATTTTGACCAAAGAGAAGGTAATAATATCATTCTGGATCCTGCATTAGGGTTCAAGTAATCAATGCTTAGATATATACTATTAGCCAAAGGGACTAACATTATAGAAAACTGATAGTTTAGATTCCTCACTTTCTGCTTTGTAATTTTGAACATCTCAGGTCAGGCTAGAACCAGCAATTAGATTTTTCTGTTGGTAATAATAGGAATATAATAAAAGTATTGAAGATAAATATTGAGACCCTATTTGGAGTTGTCTAACAGTTTTATAAATTTAGACAAGCCTATAAAAGGAAAAGAAAACTTAAAGGGGTTTGTGACCTTTTAGGTATTTTTCACCAATGTTGGATTGGTAGGATCAGATACCTGGCACCCCTACCGATCAGCAGTTTGTGACAGGCATCCGAAACATAACAGTGGACAGAGCCAGAAGCACAAGGGGACATCCATTGTGTAGTGGTTGTGCTGATGTACTGCAGTGCACCTCCCATTCGCTACCTGGAGAAGAATTCATCGATATCTAAAAGGTGGAAAACCCCTTTTACTCACCTTGTAAAGGCCTCAGTCTCCAGGAACCGGAAATGATGACGTCCTCTGCAGTTATGTGTGCCAGAACGGCACATGACATCTGAGACTAGTGATTGGTCACATCAAGATAGACCATCAGTTCTGGTCCCATGGAGATCGAAAGTCCCAGGGATAAGACCCACAGAATTGGAAAGGGGGACATTTAGTAGGTGAGGTAAAGGGGTTCTCCAGGAATTAAGAAAATGAAAATACTTAAATATTACTATATATTCCCAAAACCTTTCATTAGTTGAAATGGCTCATTTTGTCTGGGGAGCAATCATTAGGAGAAATAAAATGGTCGCCGTCCTATTAGTACACACAAAACCTGTCCTACTCACACAGGACGACAAGTTACACTACTTTCACATGGATCTGCAAAAACGCTTCCGTTACAATAATACAACCGCATGCCTCAGTCATGAACAAATCCGGAAGATGAGAATAATTTTCATTAGGTGCCACACTCTCCAGGGGCTACAAAAAAGCACTATAATTCTGGAAATCCCTTTTAAGGTTTCATGCACAGGGCCATAACCGTTTCTGTGGTCCACAAATTGCAAATCTGCAAAACACGGATACCAGACGTGTGCATTACACATTTTGCGGAATGGAATTTCCGGTCCATAACAGTCCTATCCTTGCCCATAATGCGGACAAGAATCGGACATGTTCTATATTTTTGAGGATGCCACGGAACGGACAAACTGATGAGGACAGCACACAGAGTGCTGTCTTCATCTTTTGCAGCCCCAGTGAACTGAATGGGTCTGCATCTGACCCGCAAAAAAGGTGGATCGGATGCGGACAACGAATATGTTCATGAGGATTATCCCTTTGTTCTTTTCTTTCTTTTGTAAGCCTGTCTGCTCCCCTGAGAATTCAAAAAAACTGTCGAACAGCCCCCTTTTAATTACCGTAAATGTGTAGGAAAGTCTACTACAAATCTAATGGACCTTGTAACACATAAACATGCACAGAGATTGACAAACAATTAAACGCCTGTTAGTCGCTGATCGCATCTTTTATGCAGACGTAAAAATTATCCTCTGTCGTTTAAGCAGAAGGATGTGCTTCCAACAATATGCAAGCTGAGATAAGGGGAGAAATTAACACTTGTACGAAGAATCGTTCGTAAGAGAAACCTCACAATAAGTATAACATATGAAAATGACTTGATATAGCATTGGTTGGTGCTTGTTACAGGCAGTATATCTGCCAATGTAAAAGGACCCTTAGCCTTTAGTTTAAATGGGGATATAACCTACTGGACTGAGTAACTTTGCAAATCCATTGCATTATTTATGTTATACTGTTCGAGTTCCAGATTGCTTCATAGTCCACGGCTGCATTCACTATTCTGCAGGCTATAGAGCACAGCATTCCTTGTTTGGTACGTGAGGAAGTCCAGACGCCCCTCTGCCACTTAGGAAGACACCAGTGTTATAAATGGCCTGTGTTACATGGGAGCCCTCTTACTGATTTTTCATTGACGTCTACAAGCTTCGGTTTATGCCTCTATTTCTAATATTTTTCAGGACAGCTTTTTTAACATCTGAAAATGTTGGGTTTGGGATGGGTTTTTCACACTAGGGTAGAAGGCACCTATTACCCATACATCCTGAATATATAAATATCTGTAGGAAAAGGCGTATGCTTGAACCTGACCTGACCACAAGAAAAAATCTGAGAAAGTAGACTTGCCAATTACACTTCCTTCCTCCAGGAAGTACTAATCCGGAGTTGTATGATTGATTTAAGTACACACTTACACTGTTATATGTATAATCTACGTATTGTTTAGACACAAAACAAGAAGTTACATCATAAGGCCATATCTCCGCCGCCTTTAATGCTAATGTCGAAAGTAACAGTTTGTGTTGTTCTAGGAAGCTTTTCCTTACGCCAAAACACAGCACTAATAGGAAAGGAAATTATTCTGTAAATGTGCTATTGCTATTTAATTTTTTTTTTTTTAGCAAAAATAGCCAGTCACTGCCAATAAAGAATTGGCATAAACAGAAACTCTAAGTGATCGGGTTAATTTCCCCAAAATAAATTATTTCCATTCTTCTTCTTCATATAATTGTGTCAACTGGGTGTGATGAATGGATACAACATTGGAAACAAGGGACCATTTAGATACATGGAACACTTTAAAGGAGTTTAGTGTAATAAAGAGTTGCTTGTTGTAGACTGGTCTCCGTGGCCTGTAGACCATAGTGGAAGAAAATGTTGCTTACGGCTATCATTTGGTAAGGAAAGTTGAACAGAGTTTGTTGTTTAATTGCAGATATTGGGATATTCATATTATTTTGTTAAAGATATTAAGCACAGCAAAGCATCTGTTCAGAGCAAGGCTAATATTAAAAGGGTACTCCAGGATTTTAATATTGATGGCCTATCCTCAGGATAGGCCATCAATATCTGATCTGTGGAGGTCTGATACCCAGCACCCCGCCAATCAGCTGTTCCCGAGTAGTCCAGCGCTAGAACTACACAACGTCGTCATTCACTACAGTAGGATCTGTGTTGCAGTAACCATCTCCATCCACTACACAGTGAATGGGATTGTGTAGTTGCAACACGGACATTGGCACCAGAGCTACTGCAGAATACTGGATCGATATGGGTGCTAGATGTCAGACCTCTGGCAATTAGATATTCATGGCCTATTCAGCATGGCAGGTAGTTTGTACTTGTTCTGTCTGTGGCCTTCACTTGTTATAGATGGTGACAATAGGGCCATACTGCATCACATTGCATCTGTAAGACCCTTTGCCATTCTGCTGAAACACAAACAAAAAACAATGGAACCCATGTAATGGTTATTTAAATCCATTCTAGTAGGACCACCGGGGTGTGAAACCAACCTAAAGTGTTAAGGTGGATTTAGGCTACTTTAACACTTGCAGTAAACTTTTCCAGCAGGGGAACAGCCTTTCGGATCCATACTACCGTTTAGCCGGAGAGGCAGCCAGACAAAAAACGGACTCCTGGCAGCACACATGTACAAAAGGTAGTATGGATCCGACCAGCCTGCCGTAAAAGTTTACCGCGAGTGTGAAAGTAGCCTTAGATGAGCAGAGGAACAGCTAATTATCTGGAAGGAAGCATTCCTTCCCGGCAGTCGGCTGCTCGTTCAGTGTGGGTGAAGCACTGCAGTTACATGCAGTGATCACCTCCACAGTATGATTACAAGTGACGGCTACTGCTGTCGCTCATCCTCATACAGCTGCATTGTTTCTGGGCAGCAGATCGCTGTTTAGACACCATAATCTGCTGCCCAGGAATGATAATTTACTTGCCTGCACGAATGACAGTTTCACCTGATGAACCAAAGTTTCACTCTTTCATTGGGTGATCTGCTGCACATTTAGAAGTGCAGATTTTAAACTATCGGGATGTGTAAACCCACCACTAGGGTACGTGGTTTTGAAGATTCTTTGGTATCTCTTAGAGGCAGGAGGGTAAAGCAATAATCTAAATGTGCAGAATACTTTAATAAAAGACAACAGTCTGTCTTTTAGGTGTTTATACGTTTTGGCCCATTTACAGCTGGCACAAAGCAGTGTAAAAACAGCAAGATAACACAATCCTGATCAGCAGCCATGATTTTTCTTAAAGGGAACCTGTCATTAACTTTATGCTGACCGTACTGAGGGCAGCATAAAATAGTGACAGAAATGCTGATTTCAGCAGTGTGTCACTCATGAGCTAAAAGTAAGAGGTTGCCAAGAAGCAGCATCATAATCATTGCAGCACAGGTCTTGAAAAGAGTCCAGGCCACCTGAGAAGAGTCATGGTTATATATAATCACCTGCTCTCCCGCCTGTCTGCTGATGATTGGCAGTTCTCTCCTAGAGAGAAAGGGAGAAAACTAGGTAGAAGACGTCAGTCATCAGCGGGTGGGCAGGAGAGCAGGAATTTATGAATAACCAGGACTCTTCTCAGGTAGATTTGACTCTTTTCAAGCCCTGGGCTGCAATGATTATGATGCTGGTTTTCAGCAACCACTTACTTTTAGCTGATGAGTGACACACCGCTGAAATCAGCATTTCTGTCACTATTTTATACTGCCCTCAGTGAGGTCAGCATAAAGTTGATGACAGGTTCCCTTAAAAGAAGCAGGCATAAAATCTGAGACCTGACATATCTATGTCATGGTTAGGGGCCTTGTTTAGAAATAAAAGATATCACTGTATCTTTTCATTCCCACGGTTATAAGTTGAAGTTATGGTTTTCCAGTCCATTTCTGCATCCATCCTGTATACAGATTTACAGTGCAGATATCCTGCAGATGTTGGACAGGATTTCTGGAGTCAATTGCAATGTGTGAACATTATCTGTTCAAGATATGTGGCTTTTTCTCATCCAATGTACATTGGTATTTGAGTAAAAGTTGAGATGAATGCAAGTGAAATAATACTTCTTGTTATTAGCAATATGATTAGTTACAAGTGGTGGTACTACAAAATACAAAGCTGTATGAGAAGGCCTTACAGTAGCGCAATGGCCTTCTCGCAGCTTACCTTAGGCCAATGATGTCATGTTCATTGGTCTCGTGGCCTAGGCGCAGCTCAGTACTATTTAAGTGAATTTAAGTATTGCAGGGGCTGATCTGCGATACCAAGCACATACACTATACAATGTACAACTCTGTGCTCACCGGAGTGCCACAGTCTCCTCATACAGCTGATTTGTGTGTGTGAGGGGGGGTACTGGTTGGCTGACCCCCACCGACCTTAGAGTGGCTTGCAAAAGTGTGGGCACCCTTGGTCAAAATTACTGTTACTGTGAACAGTTAAACAAGTAGAAAATGAAATGATCACCAAAAGGCATAAAGTTAAAGATGAAACACACTTTTCCACATGTTAAGCAATATCGGTGTATTATTTTGGTTTTGTACAATTATAGAGTAAAAAAAGGAAAGGAGCACCTTGCAAAAGTGTGGGAGCCGAAGGAGATTTGAGTCTGAGGTCTCAGTCCTTAAATAGCCTGTTAGGATTAAGGCTTGTTCACAGTCATTGTTAGGAAAGGCCAGATGATGCAAATTTCATACCTTAATAAATACCCAGACTCCTCTAAGGCTATTTTCACATCAACGATTTTTCTTTCTGATATTGAGATACGTCATAAGATCTCAATACTGGGAGAAAACGATTCAGTTTTTTACCTATTCATTGTCAGTGAGGACAAAACTCAGTGGAATGCACCAGAATGCATTCTGTTCTGTTTGGTTGTGTTCCCATGCCGGACATAAAAACTTTGAATCACAGTGGTTTTTGTGCCGGATCTATCATGGCTATTTGAGAGATAATACAACCAGATCCATTCATAACGGATGCAGGGGGTTGTATTATCATAACGGAAGCGTTTTTGCTGATTCATGACGGATCCAGAAACACAGATGTGAAAGTAGCCTAACCTTGTCCCAAAAAACAGCAGCCATCGGTTCTTCTAAGTAGCTGCCTAACACTCTGAAAATGAAAATGGTTCAGGCCCACAAAGCAGGAGAAGGCTATAATAGATAGCAAAGCATTTTTAGGTTGCCATTTCCTCAGTTGGAAATGTAATTGACAGTTAACAGGAACAGTGGCGGTAGAGAGAAAGTCTGGAAGGGCGAGAAGAATTTCAGAGACAACAAGACAAGAGAAATGAAAGAATCTTGGCTGGCTACAAAAAGCATTTACAATCTGTGTTACTTGCCAAAGAGGGTGCTACTAGATCCTAACCATGCTGGGTGCCTAAACTTTTGCTTCATGCCCTTTTCATTTTTTTGTTATTCTGAAACTGTAAAAGATGAAAATAATAAATTGTTTTGCTTAAAGTACAAAGAAAATGTGTCATTTTGGAAATCACGTCATCTTTAACTTGCTTAACTGTTCACAGTAACAGTAATTTTGACGAGGGGTGCCCAAACTTTTGCATGCCACTGTATACTGATAACCTATCCTGAAGATAGGTCATCAGTATAAAAAAGTCAGAAGACCTCTTTAACTAAAGAGAAAGTCTGTGTGCCATACAATGCCCCCTCACGTTCTGTACTAAGCATAACAACAAAACAATTTTATTAGTTTTTGAATGTACATTAATATGAAAGCTTTAAAACAGAAGAAATGCAAGACAGCATTAAACCAGTCCACCAGGTCTACATGAACAAATACATCCATATGTTGATAGTCTATCAGATAGGATGATGTATCCAATGCCTCTGGAGGAAGAACACTTAAACCAGACAAAGGTAGGGACAGAGAGAGAAAAAGTAGGGTGCTAGAGAAGAAGTAGGAGAGATTAAGAAAGAGAGGGGAAGAGGACAGAGAATAGTGTATAAACTGAAGGAGAAAGAGAAGATAGAAAGAGAGACGAGCGGAAGAAAAGGTAACAAGAAAGCCATAGGGGGACCTTAAGATCTTAATTGTGCAATTAAAAATTCGCACCTAACCTTATAAAATATATGATTTAAGTTCAAAGAGAGAAATAAGTTGAGGAGATGCAGAAAGTTATCCCAGGGGGACCAAGTTTTGGCAAACCTAGCATAGTCTACAGGCAATGAGGCGATAAGGTTCACCATCCTCTGAATCAGAGCTATCTTCTCAAACCAAGCTCATCAGGTTTTTTCAGGAGTATTCTTTTAACTAGAGATAAAAGCTTAAAAGTATCCTAATAATAATCTATAATCGGTGAGCTGTAGTGCCCCACAGGTCAAGGTTTGGGCCATCTGCGTATATTGCAAGCAATTCCTACAATAAACGCATGTATGCCCAGATCATCCGAAGTCCAAGCGATCTTAGAATATCAAAAAAATCTTTATTTCATATAATGATTAATACATAAAAGAGGGAACACTGGAAAAGGCCAGCGATGAAGCACTATATATCTAAGTAGACCAACGCCATAGTGACGTGTTGGTACCATTTGTATTGCACACAAAAACAGTCAATGTGATCAAAACAATAATATGGACAAAAAGCCTAAAGCAAAGATCTGCCTATGCCAGTCAATTGTATACCATGTACCTATCTTTCACATCTTTGTTTTAGGTTTTTTGTCCATATTACTGTGATCACATTGACTGTTTTTTTGTGTAATACAAATGGTACCAACACGCCACTATGGCGTTGGTCTACTTAGATATATAGTGCTTCATTGCTGGCCTTTTCCAGTGTTCCCTCTTTTATATAACTCATCTTCTAATGTGGACCTCTCTGTATGTTTTTTAATCCTGTATTAATTATGATATAAAATAAATATTTTTTTGATATTTTATGATCGTTTGGACTTCGAATGATCCGGGCATACATGTGTTTATTGTAGTAATTGTATTGTCATTCATCTGGCCCTCATAGGTCGCTTTAGAGGTATTCTATATTGCAGGCAAACAAAGCTCTCTACGTTGGGAGATGCATATGATGGAGCAACGTGTTTTTCTCTTGAAGGGTTGGTATGTGCACAAATAAAGATGACTATGCTATGTGACTTTTGCTTTGGCGCTCAGGCATGATCTTTATTTTTTTATTTGCTGTCTTGATTTTATTTTTCAAAGGAGACAGCCAATATTGTGTATGTCTCTGACACTTCCACTCCTCATGGGTCTGAAATTAAATATGCAAGCCTCTGTTGTATTATTATATTTCCAATTATCATTTACTTCCTAGCACAAAAAATGTCCACATATTTCTTGTAATATAATGGAACCTGCTTTGTAAAAGAGTACTCACTAAATACATTCATCAGCAAAAAGAATGCTAAGACCTGGGTTTTATTCAACTGCACCAAGAAAGCAGTGACAAGAAAACAGCTAGCCCTGCAAGAAATCTCAGTCATACGAGCCTGCAGCTACTGTATGTTACAGAGGAGTAGGAATAAAATGTAGCAGTCATAATTAAGTCGTCAGACTGAACCTGCACTAAATGACATCTGAAATGTGAACAGGGGGTGGCAGCTCGTGAGGTAGCACATATGAAACAGTGTGTTAATTGCCTGCCGTTCCTCATCTCCATTTAAATGCATGGCTGGAGCAGATGTGCGCAATTAATATACCAGCTATTAAAGAGCCTCTCTCGGTTCTCTTCCGCACTGTTAATTTCCACTGCCTCTCCTTGGTCAGGGCCCTTACATCAAGTACAGTATCTGCTTAGACAGTTTCTGATTTCAAATCTATATTCAGTATCATCTGAATAAAACCCAAAATGGACTGATTAATTGCTAAAAATACCACAGTTATGATGTATTTTCAACTGTATTGATTGAGATATGCTGCGTTCATGTTCTTTCTGGTAGACTGTGCACCAGGAAATATAGGGGGTCATTTATTAAGACCAACATTTTACACGCCGCTTTTAAAGCTCTCCACTGGCAGTGGATCTGCCAAAGTTATGTAGAGGCGCTGGCCACTACATAACTTCGGCGGATCCTCCGCCACTTCTAAATGTAAGATAGTCTCTTAGCTGTCTTACACTTAGACCCTTTTCTACGCCTAAAACAGGCATAGAAAATGGTAAATGAGGCAGGCCTGCCACACCCAATTTTTAGATCTGGCGTAAGCAGTGAGAAGCCGCAGATTGTGGTGCAAAGGTCCTTTGTGCAGCAGTCTGCACCAGAAATAAGCCTAATTTAGGCATATTTCTGTTTAATAAATGACCCCCATAGTGTACACCAGCTATGAGCTGGTGTACATTTGCGTTATAATTTAGACTCTCAAAATGACAGTATCCCCTCCCATTAAAGGGGTTGTCCGGGTTTAGAGCTGAACCCGGATATATCCCCATTTTCACCCAGGCAGCCCCTCTGACTTGAGCATCGGAGCAGTTCATGCTCTGATGCTCTCATTTGCCCTGCGCTGAATCGCGCAGGGCAAAGGCATTTTCTGCTGACGAACCGGGATCTCCATAGGGCTGCCAGGAAGCCCAGTGACATCACCGGCACTGATGGGCGGGCTTTAGCGCTGGCCTAGCTTGTAAAATGGCTAGTGCAGCGCTAAAGCCCACCCATCAGAGCCAGTAACGTCACCAAACTCACTGCTGGGCGGAAGCCTCCTCCGCAGTGTTTTATTGTAAATGAAATGCTCCTGCTCATGAGATGCTCCGATGCTAACATCAGGGGGGCTGCCTGGGTGAAATTATGGGTATGTCCGAGTTCAGCTCTGAACCCAGACAACCCCTTTAAGAATGACTGAAAATTGAAAAAAAACTAACATTTTTGTGCAATTATGGTTTAGGAAAAGCTTGATCAATAAGCATTATGTATTCCATCTCTGGTATAGACCATCCTACATTGGCTTCATTTTGACATATCTGTAGCAGGTACCCCCATTTGATGGTATACACAAATCTTTGGTTTAGACTAAAATACCTAGAAGGAAATACCCTTATTTTGCCCACTAATTCAGGTGGCACTTGAAGCAAGAGATCAGGCAGAAAAAATATCCTCATTAACTGGCATAGCAAAACAATACTGTAGTGTAAGAAAAGGAACGGTTGCACCAGCAGCCTATTGAATTCAGCGTCTAAGTCATGGCTGGAAGCTTGACAAAACAAATATAAGAGGACAGGTTTGAGATGTTTGGAAGTACGAGACATTGTACAAAACATTTGAATTGAATCCGTTTGCATTTCCTTTTTTATAAGGCTTTTGCTGTTTCCAATTTATTCACACACTTTAGTAAAACAGAATTGCCAAGCAACACACTAGATGCTTTGTACAATTTAGTTTTTTTATTTTGTTCTAACCACTAGGAGACAGTTCAACGAGTTTAATGAGGACCTGACATGCCTGTTTTAATAGATTTATGCATTCTCCATGTAATAACAATTCTGAAGCATCTATTCTTATGGATCTATGTTGTACCATTCCTTTATTAATTTCTACTAGAAGTTATGAATTATTTGATAGCAGTCTGCATTAAGGGTACAGAGGGGTGGGAACAAGTAGGGGGAGGGGGTGTAGCTGCACAGTCTGAAAATGGCAGTGCTGATTGGATAGAGTGCGTCTGTGCAGGTACACACCCCTAACTGGTTACCACCCCTCTACCGTTACTGCAGACTGCCAGCAATTCATTCATAACTTCTAAAAACACTCCCACTGCATGATACTGCCACTACGCTTTACTGTAGGGATGATTTTGGGCGAGTGATGAGCAGTGCCTAATTTCCTCCAGGCATGGCACAGAGAATTTCGGCCAAAAAGTTCAATCTTGGTTTTATCAGACCAGAGAATCTTGTTTCTCACAGTTTGAGAGTCTTTAAGGTGCTTTTTTGTAAACGCAAGGCAGGCTTTCATGTGTCTTTTACTGATGAGACCCTTTTCTTTCGGAAAACACTCTGACATAAAGACCAAATTGGTGGAATGCTGCAGTGATGTTTTACCTTTTGGAAGTTTCTCCAATCTGCACCCAGGATCTGTGGAGCTCAACCAGAGTGACCATTGGGTTCTTGCCCTTCCTGTCTTACCAAGGCCCTTCTCCCCAATTACTTTGTTTGGTGGGGCCACCAGCTCTAGGTCATTCCAAACTTCTTCCATTTAAGAATTATGGAGGACAGTGATTTTTTATTTATTTTTTGTACCCTTCTTTGTACCCTGCTTCAACACAATCCCATCTCTAAGCTCTACAGCCAGTTATTTTCTCCTCTGATATGAATTGTCAGCAGTAAGACCTTATATAGACTGGGCTTTGTCTTTCCAAATCATGTCCAATCAACTGAATTTACCAAAGGTGAACTCCAATTAAGGTGTAGAAACATGTCAAAAATGATCAAGAGAAATGAAAGGCCCCTTGAGCTAAATATTGTGTCATAGCAAAGGGTTTAAATACTTATGGTATGTGAAATTTTAGATTTTCCTTTTTAATAAATTAGTAACCATTTCTAAGGTTCTATTTTCTATGTACTTCTATGTATAATTACATAAAGATTATTATTTAACAGCAAATAAAAATTGAAAAAGCTGGTTTTACAAAGTAAGTGTTAAGTACTTCAAAATGTGTATATATATTTATCATAGCAGCATGTGTACTGAAGAACATTTAGACCTCTCATGGTTAACAAAGTGAGAATAAAGCGCTAAATATAGCAACATAATAGCTTTTTTAATTCCCCCACCCCACAAAAATAATAAAAGTTATTATTAAGTAATTTAAGTAGTTTTATAAAAAAAAATTACTCATCCCACAAAAAACAAAGCCACATATGGTCACATTGATGAAAAAATAAAAAAGTTTTCACGCTTGGAAAGAGACATAAGAACTGTTTTTTGTCCCCTGAAATGTGTTATTGTGTAAAAGTAGTACAACATAAAACATTGCATAAATATTTGGTAGCAACCTAATCATACTGACACACAGATAAAGGTCAAATTATGCCACTTGTGAAAGCTGTAGATTAAAAAAATGCCCCCCAAAAAATGGTGGAATCTGAGTTTTTCTGTTCACTGCAAGAAATATAAAAAAAATTAAGCAGCAAGCTAAATGTACCCACAATCCCCAAAAAGATATGGCTCTCAGAATGGGCTGACTAACAAAAAAAAAAATTCACTTGAATGAATTGAGTACTTGTAATTCCACTATGCCACAGATTGACAGGAGTTGACACGTAATATAATGAACAGGAAGAAGCGCTCGTATGGAGCACCAACTCCTCGTCAAACAGCTGATTGGTGGGGTGCCGAGTGTTGGCCCCCCATCGACCTGATATTGATGACCTATCCTAACGATAGGTCATCAATATAAATGGCAGGACATCCCCTTTAAAAAATTATATCCTGAACACTATCCACCTGTTTTTCTAATTATATATTTGCTGCAAATTTCATGTATGCATTGTGAAGAGTGGATTTACAGTCCACACCGCAATTTACAATACACAATATACGGCTGAGAACTCTTTAAATCTCATCCACTTTGCTGGTACTGTAAATTGCTATGGATTCACCACTTGCAAAGCTGCAGTGTATCAGTCCCATGTGTATGTAACCTAAAGGGAACCTGTCAGTCAAACCAGTTGGGAAAAAGCTGGTTATTTCTCCTAGTGCCAACTGTACGTTTCAAAGTAAAATACAGCCTGCTCCATAAACCCCTTACACATTATCACTTAGACCAACCTACACTGGCACCTATAGGTAACCACTGTGTATGACCAATTCGAATCTAACTAGCTGAAAGGGAGCAGTAGTAATTGCTAAAACATAACTTTGAATATGACTCATAAAAAGTCGGAAACTGATTAAAACATTCTCTAAAAGTGTGTCAAGCCTCAAGTACAAAAAACAAAGTCCGGATGGACCAAAAAAAGACAAACTACACATAAATCTGAAAAGATCTGTTTGTTCTTGAACTACAAAGATTTATGCTCTGTAGGAATTACTTTCTCTTTGATGGATGTTTCTACCACCAGCTCAGGGAAACTGAAGATGGGCAGTTCTTGTGAGCCATCATACGCAAATTTGCTCCTGGGCTGGTGGGAGGAGACTTTCATCTATGGAGAAACTCCCACGGAGGGCCTGGACAATGTGGTCCTCTTGGCCCGCTTCATAGACAACATTTTGGTCATTTGGAGCAAGACTGAGGTTGATTTTTAGAACTTTGTCACTGGATTGAATGTGAACTCAGTTAATCTGAGATTCAAATCTGTCATAGTGTATGATTGCCTACCATTCCTGGATATACTTATCCGTAAAAATGACCACAGTGGTTTAGAAACTACCATTTACAGGAAGCCCACCTCGACAAATTAATTACTTAGATGGGAAAGCAATCACCCGACCCCACTCAAAAGAGGTATCCCTATTGGACTATTTTTGAGACTGAGACAGAATTGTTCAGAGGACTCTGAATTTAGACATCAGGCTAAGAACCTCAGAGTGAGTTCCGTGAATGGGGTTACCCGGACAGGGTTTTACGTACATCCTACCAATGCGCATTGCAACAGATACGTACTTCTCTACTACATCCCACTAGTAGACAGGGCCAGACCACACCTGATGTGATCAGACTGATAGGAACTTTTAATGTAGCTGCGACGGAGGTCCTGAACATTATTCGCCACCACTGGGACACCTTACGGATGGACCCAGACCTAACGGACGTTGTAGGTCCTAAACCAGCCATTACTTATAGAAGGGGGAGTAATTTGAGAGATCATTTCGTACACAGTCATTGCACCCTACCAGATGGACCACATACGTGGCTTGACAGGCCAGTTAAAGGATGTTTCAGATGTGGCAACTGTAGTTTTTGCAGATTCATACAGCCTGGAAAATCCTTCACAGGAGAAGAGACGGTTGATGTTCACTATATCCGTGACTTTATTAACTGTCGCACTATAGGGATTATATATTTGATGACTTGTGTATGTGGCGCGAGATGCGTCGGGAAAACACGCAGAGAGTTCCGTCACCGTGTAGGTGAACATCTCAATGATATACATAACAATAGGGATACCTCTGTCGCCAGACATGTTAACGTGATGCATGATGGTCGTGTGAGTGCCATCTTCTTTAAGGGGATCGAACATATCAGTAGGTCACCATGGTGTGGTGATTGGGATAGACATATCCTACAAAGTGAGACTTGGTGGATATTTAAATTGAACACATAAAAATCCCCATGGTCTCAATGAACAATTGATTTTTGGTTGTTTTATTTGAGATTGCATTCCTGTGCTTCTTTTCCTATGATATCCACAGGGAGTAACACACCTGACCTTTCCAGTTGTCTTCTTTAGTGAATAGTACTACATGATGATTCATTACTTATTATTTCATTAAATATCCTATGTGCCATGACCTGCGAGTCAGGTAGCCAGCCATATAAATGCCCATCCTCTTCCCGGTGCGTTTTTGTAAAGTAATCATACAACGCCCACTAATAACTAGCCCATGACTGTAGACAGGGCTTGCAATTGAATTAAGAGGTTGCGTCCTTAACCATGGTACCGCCCCCTCATGATTATTCATTGTGTAGGCGGAGCCTTATAACGTGGTTCACATAAGCTCCTTATCATGCCTTCCTTCGGCCTCGGCCCATCGATTCGTAATACGCTCCGGATGACCGCGCCGTACGTTCCGTTGACGCGCCTACGCCACGGAGCAAGGGATGAGGCCGGACCGCCCAAGTACATTTAAACCCCATTCTATAGCGGCCCACATGCATCCGCTGATGTTACAGTGCGTCAAGTCGGGACGCTAAGACCAGGTAGTGTCCCTCAGTTGGGTTGGTGTCATCTGTACGCTGCCATCCCCGTTTTTGGGTAGGCACTGTGACTATAATTTTGTTGATGCTGGGGTATCCCACATCTCCACTTGCCAGTCTTATCAGGAAAAGGGATTTTATTATTATATACAATTGTGGTGGGATCCCCAGCTCTATAGTGTCATACAGTATTCATCTCTGTATAGTACACGTTGAGCCCCGTGTCCCCTGATGAATCTGGGGCTACAATTGGATGAAACGCGTTGGGATACTATATTGTCAGATTTACTATTTTGTGTATGTTTGTTTTGCACTATTTTTTGGTAAGAGACATCTACTTACCCGTTCTATGTTTATAAGCTGTGCAGGGCCCTTGGTTGTGTTCTTTTCAGATTTATGTGTGGTTTGTCTTTTCTTGGTCCATCCAGACTTCGTTTTTTGTACTTGAGGCTTGACACACTTTTAGAGAGCGTTTTATTGAGTTCCAGAGTCATATTAAAAGTTACATTTTAGCAATTACTACTGCTCCCTTTAAGCCAGTTCAATTTTTTGGTGGTAGATTTAGGGTGGTACACCCCTGTACCCTCCTTTTAGGGGCACTTTTTTGCAGATTTCCAATTCGAATCTACACACCAAAATTATAAATACACAGCATATTAATAATTAAATTATTCTTTATTAATTCCTTACTTAACAATCATGTGCAATTTAAAAATGTCATCAGCAGTGGCATATACTAAGAAAGAAAGCCACAATATATGTAATATATCAGTAAATCAGTATATCAGTAAAAAGAGGAAATCACAATAATGAGCCTTATATTATAGTATGGTACCCTCCCTTGAAAAGGATTAAAAAACAATAATATTCATTCTTGCATAGTACAAACCCATCTATGCAGGGCCGGTGCAAGGATTTTTGCCGCCCTAGGCCTGGGTGGGGCTAAGCTTCATTCAAGTGAACAGAGCTTAACTCCGCCCAGGCCAGTGATACTAGTTGTGACGTCACTGCACCTGCGGTAAACAGCGACAAAGCCGAGGCGCTACTGCCAGCGGCTGCCTTCTCAATCAGCTGATCGGCGAGGTTCCCGAGTGTCGGACCCCTGCCGATCAGTTTAAATAAACTGCAGAACACCTTTAACGCCAGTTCTCTCTTCCCCCCCCCCATGTTATTCTCTTACCCCCCCATGTCATTCTCTTACCCCCCCATGTCATTCTCTTACCCCCCCATGTCATTCTCTCCCCCCCCATGTCATTCTCTCCCCCCCCCCATGTCATTCTCTTCCCCCTCTTGTCATTCTCTCTCCTTTTCTTGTCATTCTCTCGCCCCCCCCCCTCTTGTCATTCTCTCCCCCCTCTTGTCATTCTGTCCCCCGCCCCACACCCCAAATGTCTTTCTCTTTCCCAATCCCCCCCTACCTCTAGTGTAGCGTGGCCGAGCTCTGTATGGTCCACGGGTACAGGAGCTTTAGTTTCCTGTACCCGGCCGGACTGACAGGAAGCGCACACTGTGTGCGCACTTCATGTCAGTCCGGCCGGGTACAGGAGACCGATGCTCCCTGTACCCGCGGACCATACAGGGCTCGGCCACGCTACAATGAGGGAGTGACAGGAGGGAGCGCTGAGCGCTTCCCTCCTGTCAGCTCTTCTCCCCTTGCTGCGCCCGGGCGGTGCGCCCTCATTGACGCGCCAGCCCAGGCAGTGCTGCAGCCGCCAGAGGCTCAATTCAGAGCGCTCTGGCGGCTGCAAAATGAGGCGGGGCCGGCGCTCCTAGCAGCGCCCCTTCCCAAGGGGCGCTCTACGCGGCTGCCTAGTCAGCCTATAGGACGCGCCGGCCCTGCATCTATGTAACCTTCAATACAATTGGGGGGCGCTATGTGCAATAAATAACATTTAAAGTTCATCAGGGAATACATCAAAATAAATGTATTTTTTATATCAGGATTCCCCTGAGGAAGCAACTTGCTAAACGTGTATTGGGGTCTGAGCTATATTGGTCTGTATAAGTTTATTTTCATGTATTTCCTGATGAACTTTAAGTGTTATTTATTGCACATAGCACTTTTGCGACCGCCCCCCCCCCCCCCTTACATGTACGTGATAATGTGTGAAGGGGTTAAAGCTTGAGGAACTATTCGCCTCAACACTTCCATTACTGATAAGGGAAATTAAAAATGCTACAGGGATCAAATATTAATATAAATTTGTGTGTACAGTATGAATAATTAATCCATGCGTGGGAATGCGGAGTGAATTACAAATGGATGATTTACTCTTAGACTTTCTAGATTATGATTGGCCATGATAAATCTTACAAAGGCAGAGGAAAACAAATTTGCCTATGCTACACGCACAATAGCGTCCCTGTGTTTGCACAGAAAGCCTTGCTTTCTCAGTGTCAAAGCCCTGATTTGTCACTTGACTGCAGTTTATGTTGGTTCGCCCTTCATTAGGATTGCCTTCCAGTTCTGTAGATAGCCTTGTTTTCAATGTCACTTATAACAAATAAATTCCACTCTACAAAGGGGAAGTGCTAAGAGTACTGTATACAGTAACATATGGCCTAATCTGAGGTTAATGTGTAACACATTTTAGCCTTGCATTAAGACCCAACCCCCATAGACGGGTTGTCCACGTTGTTGAGCTTCTCATGAAATCAGCTGCGTGCTGAAAAAAATATCTGTGCATTATTTGACATGTGATGCAAATGTTAAATCGGCAGAGTGTCAATTCTTTCTGCGGATTACAATACATAGAGTGAAATGTGCAGAACATAAGCATCAGTTGTATGTAAAACATGCCACGTTTGCTGCAAATTTTTTGCAGAATTTGTGGCAAAATCCGCAATGGATGTTTTTCCCTCCTAGGTCAATTTAGGGTGGATTCACATCAGCGTTATGGATTCCGTTATGGCTTTCCGTTATAACATTGTCATAACGGAAAATAATGGAATCCATAAAACGGAAGCCTTTAAGAGGCATTCGCTTTCCATTTTGATCCATCATAATAGAAGTCTATGGGAATCATAACGGATCCGTTATGATCCCCATAGACTTATATTATGTCGGAAAACAAAACGGAATGCCTTTTAAAGGCTTCCGTTTTGCATTCTGTCATAATAAAAGTCTATGGGCAGCATAACGGATCCGTCCCGTTTCCATTATACAGGACGGATCCGTTCTGCTGCCCATAGACTTGTATTATGAAAGACCTCTTAAAGGCTACCGTTTTGATTTCCGTCTTATAGATTCCGTTATTTTATAGTTATGGCCATGTTATAATGAAAAGCCATAACGGAATCCTTAACGCTGATGTGAATCCACCCTTACTGTAATTGTCATAAAAAAAAGCCCAGATGACAATCCTACAGCAGTCGTTAATAATTGATTCATCTAGGCTGAATCTCAGTTTTTCTTTTTGCCAGTAGTACCTTGCTCTGCTGAGCCTTGTATGGTTACACTTCACTGCATTGTTATTTAGATTTTGCATGTCCTACCCTATTATTTAGCTATTTTCGGCAAGGTTGTACCTCACTTTGGAATGAAAGGAATCACTTAGAGGAGGAGTGTGCATTTCTGGCTAAAGGAGTGCAAATAAGTTCTCCAGGCTTGGTGAAGAAATACTTACCCTTGTATGTATACTACCGGAAAATTAAAAAAGAACACCTGGAAAACTTAATGCCATTGAGCTGAAATAACCAAAGTATAAACTGCTAGTGGTACTTAGTCAATGTTCACACAACCAAGGTTTTGCACCCTTTATTTTGGGTTCTGCAGGAGGGTATTTGTTGAGGTAAGGTAATACTAGGTGGCATCTTCACTTGCTGTGATGTAGACTGCCTCTCTGGCATGGTAACACTCATACAGATGCTGGATATTCTCCTGTTCTTATGTAATTCCAAGCTCTTTCAACTTGGACCCATCGTAAGTCAATTTGGTTGTTGGCCACTGTGCATGGTAAATCCGTTGTGCCATCTACTCCTAAACATTCTAGATGGGGAAGAGGTCTGACGATCCAGCTGGTCAGAGGAGCTGTTAAATACCATGAAGAGCATGTTGTGGTGGGAGAACAGGCCATATGTTGTTGTATTTCACATCTCCTGAGTGACAAAAGTCAGTAGGACTTTTTCCACAATGTCCTGGACATACTGAAGGTTGGTCAGTGTTCCCTTAATAAAGCATGGTAGCTAATGCGCTCCACACCATGACACTTGTTTGTGTCTCTGCACTATGCATGATGGCAGTAGGTGCTCTCCAGACTCTCCAAACTCTGTTGCAGCCATTAGGGATGAGCAAATTGACTTCGGATGAAACATCCGAAGTCGATTCTAATAAAAGTTCGTTCCAATATTGTACAGAGCAGGAGCTCCGTACAGTATTAGAATGTATTGGCTCCGATGAGCCGAAGTTATTGCTTTGCAAAGTCTTGTGAGACTTCGGGTAATAATTTTATAAATTAATTTGTACTGTAAAAAAACAGGGTTCGGTTCCAAGTTACCCTAGCAGCCATCATTGGCAAACAGTAGCGTTCACTGATGAAAGCAGGTTCTGCCTTGATACTAATGTTGGCCGCATCAAAGTTCACATGACGAATCCACTAGTGCCATTGCTTCCTTTATAAAAGAAAGCAATGACGCTAATGTGAACATAGCTTTAAGTATTACTTGATATATCTGGAATGTGCTGACCATCAAACATTTAAAACAAGTTTGGGTGAATAAAGGGCTCTGTATATTAAGGATTGTTGTAAGTAACTAAATGATTGCCCTGGTAACTATGGATCATTACTGTACTGTGGGTGGGATATTCTATAGGGGTCTGTACAATTTGCACAGTTAAGTTGAATTGCTAGAATCACTGGAATGTTGCAGGATTGTAGAATCTAAGCACTGCATGTTTTCAGTATTTAATTCAAATGTAATTAGAGAGATCATAAAAGGAGTGTATTTTTAGATTTGCATATTTTAGTAGTAGAATCATGCTGGCATCAAGATGTTGTACTGTGTACTGCAGAAGATAGACCATGAATGTTTTCCCTCAATACAAAGTGGTACGATTCTTTGTTTGCAAGCGAAAGCTAGGAAATGGGCATGCATAAAACATATTTTCCACAACAGAAACGGTTATAGCCAAGTATTTTTGTATTCTGATAATGGCAGTAAACTAATTGTACTGTAGCGTACAACTAAAGTTGACCACACACATTAGATATCGGTAACTGTTCGGCCAACAGCTCTCTCTCCTGACGCCCTCCATACACATGGTTGCTCAGCTTGGCATGCTTGTGTCCTAAAAGGGAAGAGATCCATTGCCAGCCTGGCAGCTTATCTCTCCAAGAACACAAAGATTGGGCAGTTGAAATCCGACTGCAAAATCCTTATCTTCCCCAACATCTGCTGTTTAGGAGACAGGAGGTCCCCATATACATGATTATATGGCAAGCTGGTGATACTCAGTGAGTTTGTCCAACATTTATCTACTGTGTATAGTCAACTTCAAACCAATTTAGAATCCTGAAAAATAGACTTAAAGGGGTTACTGTAAAAAAATGAAAATCCGACATCATATAGTACATAAAAATCTCTTTCTAACAAAGCTAGAACTAGCCCTGTACCTCACATGGATCCAGAGATCTCCCCATTCATTGCTCTGCTAGATTTATATCAAGCTGATACCTCAAGGGGATTGTCTTTTTTGCTGCAGCTCAGAGGGCGTGTCTCAGCTCTCCCTATCACGGCTCTGGAGGCAGTTGAAGGATGAAACTGAGCATGTGCGGCCTTCTCAGTGAGCAGGACAAAGAAATAAGAAAAAAACAAACAGCAGGTGGCGCTATACTTTTTATTGAATAACTCAGTGGCTATGCTAAATTTTGAATTCTATGCAATTACAAAAGTATTTAGATCCAGGTTCGGGTTTGAAAGCTGTAGAATATTTTTCATGGGACAACCCTTTTAAAGGTGTTCTAATCTGAAATGCTGACCAACTTTTCACTCCACTTCTATAATTGGCGAGGCCTACCAAATGGCAAAAATTTGACCAGATGTCACACATGGGCATCACTAGTGATTTTTCTATGCCACAAAACTGGCGTAGCAGATTTTATGAATTACCCCCTTTAGTTTTTTACCTTAAGACCTCTTTCACACAAGCGTGACGGATTAGGCCCGGATGTGTTCAGGGTGCATTCAGTGAAACTCACACCATTTTGCAAGCAAGTTCAGTGAGTTTTGTCTTCGATTGCGTTCAGTTTTTTCCGTGCGGATGCAATGCGTTTTGATCCGTTTTTCACACGCATAATAAAAAACGTAAGGTTTACAAACAACATCTCCTAGCAACCATCAGTGAAAAACACATTGCATGCGCACTTGTTTGCGGATGCAATGCGTTTTTCACTGAAGCCCCATTCACTTCTATGGGACCAGGGCTGCGTGAAAAACGCAGAATATACAACATGCAACGTGCAAGTGATGCATGAAAACAACGCTGATGTGTTACGACCCATTGAAATGAATGGGTCTGGATTCAGTGTGGGTGCTATGTGTTCACGTCATGCATTGCACCCGAGCGGAAAACTTGCTCGTGTGAAAGGGGCCTAAAATGTTCTAATGATTGTATTGAGTTTAGCACCAGTTTTTAATGGAGCATGTGCAGCACCCAAAGCCCTTGTTATCAAGGCCAAGCGAACCAGCTGAGCAAGAGTTGCTCTCCCACAGTTGTAGGGAATATAGGGGGACATCCCTTTACAGAGTAAAAATTAAATCTAATCTGGTACCAACATTTGATAATGGTGCTGTCCAGCACCTTGATTTTTTTTTAAACCAAAGAATTCCTAGAATTCTGTAAAATGACTAACACCTTACCAGTTCCCTTTTCCTGTACTGTTCACTGGATCCTAGGGTACTTTTACACTTGCGGCAGGACGGATCCGGCCATTGACTATAATGGGGCAGGGGGCGCAGCTACGGTGTAGCACGGCAGTGCACGGCAAAGATCGCCAGACTGAAAAGTCGGACATGCAGGACTTTTAGTCCGGCGATCTCCAGCCGTGCACTGCCGTGCTACCGTAGCTCGCCCCTGCCCCATTATAGTCAATGGGAAGGAGCGTCCAGCCGCAAGTGCCTGTGCAATGCCATGCTGCCGCTCCTTCCCCATTGACTATAATGGGGCAGGGGCGGAGCTACGGTGTAGCACGGCAGTGCACGGCTGGAGATCGCCGGACTAAAAGTCCTGCATGTCCGACTTTTCAGTCTGGCGATCTTTGCCGTGCACTGCCGTGCTACACCGTAGCTGCGCCCCCTGCCCTATTATAGTCAATGGCCGGATCCGTCCTGCCGCAAGTGTAAAAGTACCCTTAGCTTTTGCCATTGTTGAGGAACCCAGGATACGGGGGCATGGGTGTGGTAGAGGATCTGTAAGGTGAGCCTTATTCACTTTGTTACTTTATAACAGCCTAAGTTTTTTTGTAAAAACATTTTACACACAAAGAGTTTGTTTAAGCAGCAATAATATACCATATAATGTGTGTGATGTCAATTATAATTCCATGATCAGTGCAAGCGTGGATCTGAAATAGGTTAAAGGAGAGGTCTCACTTTAACAAATAGCATTTATTATGTAGAAGAAGTTATTACAAGCCAATTACCAATGTACTGTGATTGTCCATATTGCTTCCTTTGCTAGCTGGATTCATTTGTCCATCACGTTATACACTGCTTGTTTTCATGCTTGCAATCCATTGGTGGTGGCCGTGCTTGCACACTCCAGGAAAAAGCACCAGCCTCTGTGGTGGCCTGGACTGTGGGGCCGCACATAGGTTGGTGCTTTTTCTTATAGTGTGCAAGCACGGCCACCACCAATGGATTGCAGGGTGGTCGTAACCATGGAAATGAGCAGTGTACAATGTGATGGAAAAACTAATCCAGCCAGCAAAGGAGGCAATATCGATAATAACAATACACTAGTAAGTGACTTGTATTAAGTTAAATTAAATGGAGAGAAATCTGTTCAGGATGCGTCAGGGTGTCTTCCGTTCAATATCTGAACGTTTTTTGGACGTTGACAAAACCGCAGCATACTGCGGATTTGTCTCCGTCCAAAAATCCGGAAAACTTTTCGTAACGCCGGATATGGAATTAAGCTAAACGTAGTTTCGGCGCATCGCCGGATCTGACGTTTAGCTCTGCGCATGCGCAGCAGCAGATCCGATTGAGGCCCCAGTGTAAGCTGAGACTCCGACCGGTTACCATGGCAGCCAGGACGCTACTGAAGTCCTGGCTGCCATGGTAAGTACTCCGCAGCAGTGTACTTACCTGCGCTGCGGCCTCCGGGCGCTCCTTCATGACGTCACAGGTCCGGGCGGCGCATTGATCTATGTGCCACAGGGACCTGTGATGTCATGAAGGAGCACCAGGCGGCCGCAGCGCAGGTAAGTACACTGCTGCGGATTACCATGGCAGCCAGGACTTCAGTAGCGTCCTGGCTGCCATGGTAACCTGAAAGCATTTTGAAGACTGATCCGGATCCTGATCAGTCTTCAAATGCTTTCAGGCGACTTGCGTTCTGACGCATCCGGCGGGCCGGAAGAGCCTGACGGATCCTCAGAACGCAAGTGTGAAAGAGGCCTAACAGAAGAATAAAGTAATGGTAGTTGATTTCAGCCAGTCATCAGCAGATGGGTGGGGAGAGCAGGAGATTATGAATAACCAGGTAGATTTCGAGGCCTGGGCTGCAATGATTACGAAGCTGGTTCTCGGCAACCATTTACTTTTAGCTCATGAGTGACACACCGCTGAAATCAGTATTTCTGTCACTATTTTACGATGCCCTCGGTGAGGTCAGCATATAGTTGATTATAGGTTCCCTTAAAGGGTTTCTGTCACCAAGTTTTGACATTATAAGCTGTCTGACATTAGCTATGTGCTAATGTCAGACCAGCTTGATAATGTCTTTTTTATAAAAATCCGCTGTATATTTAGTCTGAAAAACTTACTTTTATATTATGTAAATTAGCCTCTAGGAGCAGGGGGGGCGTTGCCCTGCTCCTAGCGGCTCCGTCCGGCAACCTGCTGGCACGCCCCTTCACACTTTGATTGACAGTGCAGGGCAGCGATCCTCCTGCACTGTCTCGTTCTGAATCGCGCGCCCGCGCTGCAGCTCTGTATTCGGCGCAGGCGCGGTGAGCAGAGGACAGCAGGCACCAGCGTCCTCTGCTCACCGCGCCTGCGCACAGAGCAGCAGCGGCGCGCTTAGAGCGGCAGTGCAGGAGGATCGCTCTGCACTGTCATCAAAGTGAAGGGGCGTGCCAGCAGGTGCGAGCCGCTAGGAGCGGGCAGCCTGCCTAGAGGCTAATTTACATAATATAAAAGTAAGTTTTTCAGACTAAATATACAGCGGATTTTTATAAAAAAGACATTATCAAGCTGGTCTGACATTAGCACATAGCTAATGTCAGACAGCTTATAATGTCAAAACTTGGTGACAGAAACCCTTTAAAGTCTATTTCCACAGTTACTGCAGATGAGAATTCAGGAGCACTAGGAATTATTTCTTTTTGGAAGGAGTTACACTTTAACGTTTCCATTGTTCAGTGATAGGTTAATTAACATGTAGTCAAAGTCACCCTATTCATTTGTATTAACTAATAAGTGGTTTGTTTGCAACTCAGTTTTAGGATATAATAGTGTTAGTCGATCAATGAAATGCCTTAAGGAGAAACTGCACTTTATTTCTGAGATTAACATAAGGCACTTAAACTTGTTACTTATTTGTAGTCTTATAATTACATTACTGTTACAGCAGCCCAACAATCATCAAATCATGTTATTCTAAACTAGATTTTCTTCTTAGACAAAAGCGTTAAACATCCGAATGATACCATGTGTTCTTTCAGCTGATTCCTGCTTTGCACATGTATCATTAGATCCAAACAGAAATAGCCTACAGTAGCTTGTTTCATCTTATAATTAGTTTATAAGCCAATGATGTGTGATAGATAATACCGATCTGCAATGATTCATTATACCATGAAAAAAATTATTTGCCAAATCTTCTCCCCATTTTCCTCATTGGGAATACTGAGGGTTGTAGTAGGCTGTGATCCCCTCTAGTGTTTCACACTTGTGTTTTCTCCTTTAGTGTCCTGTCTGTCCGGTTTGTGTAGTGCTTTCTTCCTTGTATGTGCCTCGTCCCTAGTCTGTGGTAGGGCACGCTTTCAGTATGCCACAGTAGAGCAGTCCATTCCCAAGCTCAGAGAAGGAGGAAAAGTCACCATTTTTACAGAGACACCACTGAGACACAGGTGATAAATATCATGAAGCAGGGGGTAGTGGAGTAGTGGTAGTGCCGAGAGTGAGGTATTTGTTCTCATGGCATCAGGCAAGTGTCCACTAAAGAGCAAAGCGGGATAAATCATCTCATTAAAGGGAACCTGTCATCAACTTTATGCTGCCAATACTAACTAGCAGAATAAAGTAGAGACAGGTGAGTTGATTTCAGCAGTCTGTCATTTAAAAGTGAGTGGTTGCCGAGAACCAACATCACAAACATTGCAGACTGGGCCTGGAAAAGAGTCCTGGCCACCTGAGAAGAGTCCTGGTCATTCATGAATTCCTGCTCTCCTGCCCACCTGTTGGTGACTGACGTCTTCTACCTAGTTTTCTCCCTTTCTCTATAGGAGAGAACTGCCAATGATCAGCAGATGGGCGGGAGAGCAGGAGATTATGAATAACCAGGACTCTTCTCAGGTAGATTTGACTCTTTTAAAGGCCTGGGCAATGATTATGAGGCTGGTTCTCGCCAACCACTTACGTTTAGCTGATGAGTGATACACCGCTGAAATCAGCATTTCTGTCACTAATTTATGCTGCCCTCGGTGAGGTCACCATGAAGTTGATGACAGGTTCCCTTTAAAGGTAATTCAGCACAGAAGCCACTAAACACCCTTTCATCCCCGCAATTTGAGCAACGGTTAAATCACTGTTGGAATGGTAAGAATTTCTTCCTGTAAGGGGCTATTCACATGATCGTCTCCGTTTTGTGGTTCGCAAATTGCGTATACACAAAATACGGATGCGGTCCATGTGCATCACTTTTCGATGGTCCGATTGTAATAACACCTATTCTTGTCTGCAAAATGGACCTACTTATGCCTACTTGTTTAAAGCTTACCACCCGAGGACAGAAACGGTGAGTCCACGTGAGTGGTTAACATCACAGTAACATGCACAGGCGCTAGTAGGCCTCATTAGACCACCGCTAAAGGAATAGCCTTCATACTCTTGGGGATATTGTTTGGTAATTGGTAACAACCACCATGACTTATGAAGGAGTAACCTAAAGCCAGTTGCTCCAGCACCTATGTTGCAAGCAAGTTCAATCAGTTTTGTCTGCGATTTGGTTCAGTTATTCAGTTTTTCCTGCACAGGTGCAATGCGTTTTGAAGCATTTTTCATTCGTGTGATCAAAAAATGGAAGGTTTACAAACAACATCTCTTAGCAACCATCAGTGAAAAACGCATTGCATCCGCACTTGCTTCCGGATGCAATGCGTTTTTCACTGAAGCCCCATTCACTTCTATGGGGCCGGAGCTGCGTAAAAAACGCAGAATATAGAACATGCTGCATTTTTCACGCAACGCAGAAGTGATACGTGAAAAAAACGCTCATGTACACAGACTGATTGAAATGAATGAGTCGGGATTCAGTGCGGGTGCTATGCGTTCATGTCACGCATTGCACCCGCGTGGAAAACTCACTCGTGTGAAAGAGGCCTAACTCAGTTCCTGTTACATTTCCCTATGTACTAATTTTCAGTTCCTTCATCTTTCAATATATCAGATGGTATTCATTTTTTAACTTGTTTCCCAGACTTTAGTATTTAGCTATATTGGTTTTCTTTCATTAGATATTTTGGTAACCACTTTGACTAAATTCATCCCTTAGTTGATTGAGTTTAGCTTTTCTAAAATTAGCTTTTTTCTAGGAGCTGTCAAGCCTACACATTTCATGATATATTTGGTCTATCGTACAAGAGCCAACTAAGTTTAGTATCCGTTGTATTTAGTTCATATGCAGACTGCGTAAGATAAGTGTTTTCAATAGTGGGTAAAAAATGTATGGCGTATGTATGGTTAATTTTGGAATTCTCTGGTATGTGACGCTGGTCACCAGTTAGGTATTAAGTATGACGAGTCTCTTTCATAGTTATATAGGCTGATAAAGCAGAGAAACTGGTTTTCCTCTCAGCTAGGTACACTTCATATTGTTTACCTTGCTTTCCGCTAGTGTCTGCTCTATTAAAATTAACGTCCGGCTTATGAAATACATAATGCCGGTTCATAAATAGGAAACGCAGCCCACAAATGTCATATTTTGGAAGTGAGCCAGCCTGTAAGACTGTTAAATCCACATCTAAACCCGTCAGTGCAATGAGAAATAATCTTAAGAAGAGCTTCTAGGCGCCTGTACTGAAACTAATCAAGTCTGGGAATTGTATATGGATTTACTCTATATAACACCAACCAGTTCAAACACCACATTAAAACCAATAATTCAGTCCTTTATAGTCTTGTTATTAAAAGGGTTTTCCATTTAAAAATCTCAGTGACATCACGTCAACATGTGACCACTGCAACCAGTTGCTGGCCTCAGTGGTGTATCAGTGATTGGCTGCAGTGGAAATGTATTTTTGATAAGATGTCATCTCTGCAGCTGGTGCTGGAACGACTGGGAATTTAGCAGGTAAGTACAGCATCTTTTATTACTTTATACAATCCCCGCCCCCCTTAATTAAAAATAAAAATGGAAAACCCCTTTAAATATATAATAAACCATATGTTCTGTTGTTTTCCTATTACTGCACTGTAAGTAAATGTACTGCACAGGCTAAAGTAGTTCCTGCACAAGGCAATCTGCCCTGGGGTTGGCATAGGAATGGCATGAAAACACAGGTGCCATCAGCAGTGGATGTTGGCTGTAGTAACTCCTGTCTGGGATGTTTAACCACTTTTTTACATGGCAATCTTTTTTAGTTTTAGCAAACTGCAACCTTTCTTTTGTGCCATTAGATGACAGATATAATATTTAAAAAAAAATAGTTTAGGAAAAATTTCGAAAATTATGAATTTTTTTTATTTCTCATCAATTTAAAAGATTTCGAGACAAAACATTTCAAAAATTTTTAAGAAAGCAAAAAAAGAAAATAAATGTGTGTACATTTGTATATTTTACACACATAAAGTCCACTATACTATTGCTAAAACAAATAAATATCATTTTTATTTTATTTTTTGATGAACGAAAAAGGGAGGAAAATATGTGTATACGTAGACTGCAATACTATTTTTTTTATTTTATTTATCTTTTTATTATTTTTTTATTTATTTTAACTTGTTTTACTTATTATTTATTTTTCTTTATGAAAAAAGGGAAATAACCTCTTCCTCCCACAGTCAGGGCAGGAAGGGATTATTTCACAGCTTGCAGACTTACACTTAATTTTACAGCCAGCAGGGGGTGCTGTTACATCAATAAGAGTGATCTCCTGTCGTTTTTATTTTATTTTACACTGTGATGGATTCTTGTAGCACGCTGCTACAACGATGCCATGCAGAGAGACCACTTCTTCTAATGACAGCACGGTCACAGCAATCTACAGCGCCATAGGGCGCCGGCAGATCGTAGTGTAACCTGATGCTGTTATATGTTGGGTTACAATGAAGAGTCTACCGCCACGACGTATGAAGTCATTTGACTGTAGGCAAGTGTAACTGTCATTTCAGTTTATTTTCTATATAGTCTAGGGACAGTGTAGTTCAACATTGTTAAAGGATAACTGTCATATTTTCAAAATTCAATTTTCATATATGCTGATGGCTGTCGATGCCCTTACCCTGAGGCTAAGACCTACCTCCCTAACTACCCAGAATTCATTAGGCTCATCTCGGGAACGCGCAGCCTTACCCCAACCAATCGGCTTTCTCCAGACTTAAACACGCCCTCTTCCTCCTGAGTAGTGTTGATCGTGAATATTCTAATCGCGAATGTTTATCGCAACTATTCAAATTTTTTATCAAGACTATCGACACTATCCCGATCCGATGGGAGCACGCACGCATCGTTCGGGACTGCCCACTACTACGTCCTCCGTCTTGTGTATATAGAAGATTGGAGACGGAGGACACCTAGCAGCACTGTTTTAGCCGCACCACTTATATGCCTGGGGGAGGAAAGAACATGCTGCAATTACTAGGTAATTCAATACCTATACAAAAGTATTATCTAAGGAACTAAGGTAAACTTAGGCCAATCCAATTACACAAAAAAAAAAATATGACAGTTACCCTTTAAGAAGAGTCTGTCTTCAGTGTGCAATTCTACTGAGCGCTGAAGAAGCCTGTATGTAACATGTGAGATAGGCAGGGTGATTGGCAGGGATAGTGGGGTAGTGACAAGAAGCAGTCTGGAATCCTCTTTATGTTACACACAGACATCTGCAGCGTTCAGTAGAACTAAAGACTGGATACTGGCTTTTCTTAGCAATGCTCAGAGCTTTACTAAGAAGACTTTTTTACATCCTATTTTCTAGTACAAAGAAAGCCTTTTCCCTCTTAAAGCATATTACAAAAACGTTTAACATCCCTGTCCCTACACTATATGAAAAATAAACTGAAATGACAGCTACACTTTAATCTCTTAGATGCTTCAGTTAATAGTAGCTGTGCCGCCTAAGCAGTTTGTCCCCGTGAACACCACACAATCGTGTGGCATGTATATGTCTGTTAGCCATGACAGGCATAATACTGTAGATTACAATTACTAATGAAATAATATGATGAGTATGTATTAGGCTTGGTTCACATCACGTGTATTCAAAAATGTATATGTTAACGGATGCCTCAGACTGATGCCCTACAGTGGCATCCATTCTATTGTAAAAATTAAAAAAAAAATTATGTTTTTTTTTTTTTTTACCGGACAGGATACAAAAGCATGGTGTGCTAAGTTTTTGTATCCTATTTCTCCCCTACGTATACTTTAAACAGATGGCAAAAATGTCATGTGAACCCACCCTTAAGTTTGTATCTGTTTTTTTTCCCTCGATATTTACCTGACCTCAGGTCACTTGGGATGTGTTATATTATGTACCAAGTATGGACAATGCATGGTTTTGTTAAGAGTATAAATAAATGAGTTGACCTTGTTCTATCCTTGTCATTATTATGTTGCTGCCATTATATTACTAGGCAAATTTCTGGCTCTCCAAGGCTTTCTCATTATTCATAACCTTCCACACAGTTCAGCAAAATACAGGTAAGGACAAAGGAAATAGAAATTCAAATGGATAAACTTTGACTTTCTGTTCACAAGGATGAAAGCAGAGACTCGTCAGTATCATCGGTATGAAAGTAGGGTAATAAATGAGTACTCCTAATCACTAGAATTCTGCTCTGTGTGAAATGTCTTCCTATAGGTATATTACCATTACTTTTACTTCTATAATCTACAATATTTTCTAAGGATCTTCTTATAGCCAAGGACGTATGTGCCAAAGAGGCGGACCATGGAGACACAAGGCGCAGTCTTGGTTGGTGCCATCTCCAAGGCAGAGAATTCCTTCCAGGGGAGCTATATTGTTAGCAAACAGTAGAGACGTGTTCGGCTGTGATTTTTTTACAGACCTTTTATTAAAGTAAGGTCCTTTAATTCTGTTTTTAAGGATCAGAACTAGAAAAGGGGCGGCATCAGCCTATATATGCACATCGATGCAGGCTGAACATTGTATAATACAGTACTTGCAAAATGAGTAGGGCTGCTCTTCCAATAGAACTTCACAACAATTGGGGTGTTTTACACTGGTTTGGTCCTTGTTCTCATCCAGAAACCATACCCTGTAAAGGTATCATGACCAAATACAGCTAAATTACATCAATTAGTGATATAATTATCACTAATATTCAATACCAAACTTTATAACAATAAAACAAGCAAAAAAATATGCATTTCATAACCATCAGTAAACAATGATACACTGATCATTGCTGTAACAATTAGGTAGTCACAATCTAAGTTTAGGGAATAGAAGCCACTACTGATTCAACTGTACTAATGTCTTGACACTAGGTAGATTTCAGACTGAATAAGTCTCCAATGGTATAATCAAAATGTGCTAAGACATAAACCTTCTAGTACTATAAATACTGGTTAATTTAGAACAAGTATTTGGCTGATGTACATCTAACCCATCCAGAGGATACCTGGGAACTACCTGGGAGGGTCAGTAGCCATCTTCTACCTTGGAGGGGGCTGGACACTGTTTTGAGGGTCACTACCTGTTCATCTTTTTGGGTGTGCACTCTGATTATTGCAGGTACCGCCTTATATATCCCAAGTATTATTTTTTGATTTAGCATCTATGCATTTATACCTGACTTTTTTTGCCCCCTGATGAACCCAATTTATGGGGGAAACACGTCGGGGTTTTAGGGCAATTTAGGAATATTTAGGGTGAAGTACGGGGACCGGGTTGTTACCACCCTTAGGTGATTCCTCCGGGCTGAGGGGTACTTAGGAATACAATAGGGTACCCCAGTATTGTTACCTTGCTTTATAGTCCCCCCCCCCCTATTGTTTTCCTTAATAGGATATATTGTTACTTACTTATCTTTACTTTTGTGGATTTTTTTGCATCTATTAGGGCAAGAGCCCTTTTTAATGTGTATAAATAAAGTAATTGATTTTAGGGTCCGCCGGTGACTATCGATATATTTTTTCAGAGATTTAGTGGGGACTCATTCATCAGTATATATCTGTTTTTCTGTATTTTGGATTTACCTGGCAACTATGTTTGAAAAGTTCCCCATTCTCCTGTACATCCTACGGGGCCAGTTTAGTTCAGTTGTTTGGTCTGGACAAGGACCACATTTTGATCAGTCAAGAAGAAGAACAGTGGCTCACCCTCTTGTTGCTCTGGATATGGTGCACTTGTCAATTTGACTCACCCCGTCAAAGTAATTAATTGACTAAATGTACTAAAAGACAGGCACTCTTCATCTGAAACCACTCAGAGAAAATATATCCTGAATAGTTAATATTTCACAACTACATTCATAATAAATAAAACCAGTTGAAGAACACAATTAAAAAATCAATGGCTAGAATAAATATAAGGTGCTTGAGTAGGTATAACAATGGTTCACCCTCTTGTCAGTTTGGCAATGGTGCTCTGTCAAGTCAAGTTGATTCACCACGTCCAATATGGCAATTAACTATATATAGCTAGGGCAAACGTTCTGGATTTGAGACCAACCAATAAAGGTATATCTTTATATAGATATTTATATATTTTCTCTGAGTGGTTTCATATGTAGAGTGTGTGTGGTAGGAACATTTAGACATTTTGATCAGTGCAGTAGTCTTATGAAGCTACTCTATTTCTCCTGCGTACCGTCTCCACAGAGACAGTATGCAGGAGAAGTATCAAATCGGGTGTAAAGGAAGACTGGCTTAGTTGCCCGTAGCAACCAATCAGATTCTACCTTTCCTTTTCTAGCACTCCTTTGGGAAATAAAAGATTGAATATGATTGGTTGCGACAGGCGACTAAGCTAGTTTCCCTTAACGTCAGATTTGATAAATCTCTACCTATGTGATTTTGTCTGCTCTTTGCTCAGTCATTCTGAGCTCAGGTGAGAAAAGCACTGAGATAAATAAGATAGATGATACCAGGGTTGCCCATCTAATTATGTCTTTTTCTTTGGCTGTAATATTTTATTTTAGCCTGTAATATTTTTTACAGGCAAATTGGAAAACTAAACTAAATCATAAAGATGTCTGCAGCCCAAGATTCTGACATGAACACCTTAGCAGCATTCACTGTGAACTGTTACATGATGACAGTTACTATCAATCATAATAACCTAAAAACGCTCATCTAATTAAAAAAAAAAACACCTTATTCCTCTATTATTACTGGCATAGGTCATCAATATTAAAAGCCCAGAGAACCCCTTTAATAAGGAAAATTTGCCAGAATTTTGGCCCAAATGGACCCATATTTCTGGTGCACAGGATGTGCACCACATTTATTAGGTGTCTCAAACACTTTTTGTGCCTTGCTCAGCAAGTGGGGTGGTTTAGTGGAAAGATAGTGGCTTAGAATGCGAAATTGTGGCACAAAATAAGCCAACTAATAGGTGGTATAAACGTAGACTAGACAATCTAAAGTTGTGCCAGATCTAATCCAGCACATTTTTAGCCTGTCTAGTCCAGGGATTCCCAACCTTTTGTATGTTCAACTAAATTCTAGATTGTATAAGTAAACTTGCCCCAGAATCTAAAAGCCCTATTAGACTGTCTGATATTCAGGCAGGCTGATGCAAAGTGAAGGGGGTGGAACGATACTTACCGCAGTCGTTCTCCCTCCGTTCAATTCTAATTATTTCAGAGATATGTGCTGCCAATAATCATTCATCTTTCATCCTAATGAAAGATGCACAGAAAGATACAAATCAGTTGACAAACTCATTTATCGGCTGATCAGCGGCACAATTATACGGGCCAATTACTGGAAATGAGTGTTCCTGTGAATGCTTGGTCCCAATAATTGCTCCAAAAATCATCCAGTCTAATAGGGGCCTAAGCCTTGCTGTTTGCCATCTGAAGACAGAAATGATATTTGGGCCAGAGATTTGTAATAGCCAATGCACCCTGCTGCCGACAAAGCACTCTCTTGGCATTGTTCCGCACTTAGAGGTGAAATGCTGAAGAATTGTGGTCTCCCTGACTGATCACAACAGTCAGGGAGAGAAATATGGTATCAATACTAGATTACATGCAAATTCTTTCTTATTCCTTTACAAAATGCTGCAGTTAGAATGCTACCTGGAACTATAGTAGCCGAGCAAGAGCTACAATAACAGGGAGAAATAATCTAAAAACATTGTAGAATCCTATGGTTATTGTTATTTATTGCCCTTAGAACCAGGGCTTTTTTTCTGGCCGAACGCATCGGAATGGCGTTCCGCCACCTACCATGCCGGCCCCGCCGCTCCAGTACAGTTATAAAATGTGTAATTCAATTAATAATGATTCATGCTGCCCCCTCTGTAGTATAACATTCAATATATCCTACACTCACAGGGCTACTGTTATATCGTAATGCAGGCCGGCCAGGCAGACGAGCGGCAGCGTGACTGACTGATGTCACGTGCCTGCGCCACCTGTTTCATTCATAAAGTAGGCCGGGCAGGCACGTGAAGTCAGTCAGTCACGCTGCCGCTTGTCTGCCTGGCCGACCTGCATTACAATATAACAGTAGCCATGTGAGTACGATATATTGAATGTTATACTACAGAGGGGGCAGCATGAATTATTATTAATTGAATTACTCATTTTATAACTGTACTGGAGCGGCAATAGGGGGTCTGTGGATGACACTGTTAAGGGGTGGGGGTGGGGGGTCTGTGGATGGCACTGTTATGGGGTGGGGGGTCTGTGGATGGCACTGTTATAGGATGGGGAGTCTGTGGATGACACTGTTAAGGGATGGGGGGGATCTGTGGATGGCACTGTTATGGGGTGTGGGCGGGGGGTCTGTGGATGGCACTGTTATAGGATAGGATGTTACAGATCCCCCATTTACAGTGCCATCTCCAGATTCCCCATTATAACAGTGCCATCCCCAAATCCCCCATTAACAGTGCCATCCCCATCTGGGGGGTTTCTTTGCTGGGCTGGACTTTTATAGCCCCCCCCCCCCCCCCCAAATTTTACTTGCATCCCTGTTCTCTAAAGGGAAGGTTTTAGGCGGTGGGTAGGGCCGTGGCCAGGGGAGGGGGGGTGAGTTCCACCACCTTTTCTCTGAGAAAAAAAGCCCTGCTTAGAACCGTCACATACAGAGCATCCGTGTTTGGTATGTTTCTATTTAATAGAAGTGTGAAAGGAATGAAGCAGCACTATAATTATCCTGTACCATTGGATAACTTCCAGGGATGGAGAAAATAGCAGGGCTTGGAGTTAGAGATAAATGCATTCTACTTAAAATCCTTAATGATAAACAGCGAAAGAATGTGAGCAGAAATATCCCTCCATTCACAGCACAGCTCTCACTAAGCAATGCATCTGTGCTCTCGACACTCCTCTCTAAGCTCTGACTGCAGTATTTGGCACTCAGAGTGCACTATGAATAATATTTCATTTTGCTAAAAATACAGAAGTTAAAAAATAAAAATCAGAGCTTTAAAATTATGTTAGTGAAGCACAAGCTACATGTTAATGCACCCTAACCCAGGGAAGCTAATATGTGGTTGTGTACATCAGAGGTCCATTGACAAAAATCGCACTGCGGTATGCAGTGAAATATCTTTCAAGTTGTTCTAAACTTTATTAAGTTGTCTGCTTCAGAAAAAGCTGGGTGTTTTCCAGTGTGGTCAGCATTAGGGTGTATTCACATCACCATTTTGTTTTCCGTTATTCTGATCCATCAGAAGAACAGAAAAATAAAAACGGGTCTGTGTGTGTTTTTGAGCATCAGTTATGATCAGTTTGCATCTGTTTTTTCAGTTCCATTAGGGTACTTTCACACTAGCGTTATTCTTTTCCGGTATTGGGTTCCATCCTAGGGGCTCAATACCAGAAAAAGGATTAAATCAGTTTAATCCTAATGCATTCTGAATGGAGAGCATTCCGTTCAGGATGCATCAGTTCAGTCCCTCTTACATTTTTTGGCGGAGAAAATACCTCCTGCGGTATTTTCTCTGTCCAAAATTCCGGAACACTTGCCTGAATGCCAGATCCGGCATTAATTTCCATTAAAATGTATTAGTGCCGGCATTAAAATTACCGCATTGACGGATCTGGTCTTCAGCTCTGCGCATGCGCAGACCTTTAAAAATGTGAAAAAGGTAAATACCGGATCCATTTTTCCAGATGACAACCGTAGAGACGGATCCGGTATTGCAATGCATTTGTGAGACGTATCCGCATCCAGATCCGTCTACAAATGGTATCTGTTTGAATAGAGATTGACGGATCCGACAGGAAGTTCCAGCGATGGAACTGCAAGCCGGAATCCAGCAATGCAAGTGTGAAAGTACCCTTAGAGATGCGTTACTTTAGGTGGGAGAAAAAGGACTCGCAGGACTTCTTTTCCCATCTAAAATAACAGCTCTCAAACAGAACTGGCAAAAACTGATGCTCAAAAAGATGGATCAGTTATTTTTAGTGCAGAGTGATGCTTAAAATAACTGATCTGTTTTTAGTTTTTTTTTTATGGATCATAAGAACGGAAAACAAAACAGTGATGTAAATGCACCCTTACAGTATAGTCAGCAGTTGTCATCCACTTCTTACAGGCTTCTGATGGCAAATCGAAAGGCAGCTGCAGGAGAACTAGACATTCACTGGTCACAAAAAGTCAGGGGTAATTGGCTTTTGGGTAAAATTTATGGAAAACGTAAACAATTCATGCTACAGTGATATTATATCATGAACGTAGGGCATTTAAGTAGAAACATGCAATGGAGAATTCCTCTAAAACATGGAGAACATGACTTAGTTATTATATAAACCAGCACCTCATCTGCAGACAGCTATTTCTTTCCAGAATTCCAGAGGAAGATGTATGGCCTATAAGTCTCCTCAAGCTGATTAAGGCGCTCTCAGCAAGGAGAGATAGTACCTCCCCAAATCCTGACTTAGGCCTCCCACCCAGTTAAGCCAGTACTCTCTGATTTGCACTTATGAGGGGCAATCACCCCAAAACAGCTGTCTGCAGATGAGGTGCTGGCTTATTTAATGTCTCAAGGCCTATTTAAAGGGTCGGACATTGACTTATAGGATAGCTGCCTTACATCTGGTGGCATTAGAGGCAGAACTTCCTAAGAGCTCATTTGCATCCCTTTCTCATTATAACAGAAGAACTCATGGACAGTTTTTTCAATCTTGGGGAGAATGCTCATTAAATGGAACTTGCCGTATTGAACATTCAGTCTAATCTGCAGACCCCATGGGGAAGATTTATCATACACCAGCATTTTACTCTCTTCTATGACATGGAAGATGCACTTAATTTAGGCCAAGGCTCAGGCCTTGTCATATATTACGTGGTGCTACCGTAGATTTCTGTCTTCATTTGTACCAGAAAACTAGCATAAATGAAGATAAATCTGTCGGCCCCCTTTTCAGAAAGTGGCAAGTGTGGTGTAGAAATGCCATCTGAGACGAAATTTTGCATTTAAAAAAATGTTTGGTATTTAAAAAGTTGCAAGCACAGCATTTGCAATTTTTGTGAGATACATGTTTCTGGGGAAATATTCACTAGTAATGAATCATACATGACTCAAGTAATGAATCCACCCTGCTCCCCGATGAATATAAGAGGCTCATAGCGATGCGTCTTGCAGGATCTTCAGCATCAAAGTTGATTTCTAGCCTGAGGAATTTCTTACGAATAACTTACAGTGGTATACCATATATAATACTCAATTTACCAATATCCCATGCCAACATGGTTCCCCTAGACTTGTCTCTTAGAACTACCTTGGAAAACCTTACTGAGGTCAAGCATGAAAAATCTGTAAGCCAAGGATTAGGCATATGTGTTTAGAAAAGAAAAGGCCCATGCCTTAGCAATTTTTGCTGCAAAGTACTTTTTAAAACCCTGTTCACTGCTCTGCTCCCGACATGTCTGGCCAGTATCGGACGCACACTATATGGACAGACCACATTGACAGGGACATGGTAGCTTCAGGTACTATGCTATAAGAGAAAGTAAATTTGTCTTCTCCTTCTTCTATAGCCTGGTATCTGAAGCTATAAAAACGTCAATTAGAAGGAATTGGCACATAATACAATTACATATTTTCAGATAAAATACACCCTCAACCACTAATCACATTTAGACCTACTAAAAACCTATGAGATTGTTTGGTCAGTGGTCGGAATTTAGGATTTAATTATAGTAGGAAAAAAGAGAGGGTGTTAAACTTGCTCCCTAGCAGCAATCATAGATGTGGACAATGTCGTTTTTGTGATAGACTAATGCGCTGTCGATTTAGCAAATAAGGAGGCTGAGAATTTACAATCAGGGATCTTATCACATGTAAATCGTGTTATGTGGTTTATGCTGTAGTCTGCTGTTGCATTTTTTTCTTTGAAAAAAACCTTACGCCCTATGCAGGTCAGGTTTGGTGAGCATGTCAGATCCATAGGTACATGATCTGGAGCACCCAGACTGATCTGGCACATGCGGTCCACACATGCGAGCAGCATTAGACAGATGCGTTTTCCGGGCCTATTACATGTTGCCCCTTTAAAAACTGGGGGTGACAGACATCGGGAACTATTGAGAAAGGAAGCAGCGATTATTTTACAGACAGAGGCTACGGGTCCGTCCTTTTGGACTGAATTTAGACAAGGATCTGTGTTCTATAATAATGGGAATGTGATATATGTATTTTTAGATGAATTTAAAATGGCTGCTCTTGATGTTGTTTGTAATTATGTTGTAACCACCCACATATGTGTATGCACTGGGAGGGGGTTAAAAGGGGCGGTGCCAGATTTATTGTGTAGGCCAGACGAAAGTGCAAAGTAGCCCAAAACGGCTATCACCTGTGTTTCTTCACTCCATATGTACCACCTTTGTAATAAAGAAGTTTGTACCGGATGGTGAGTACCACGGATTCCTCTCTGCTTCTCCATATACTGTATAATCTACCAGCAGAGCACCACCGCACCATACCACTACACAGCCCTGACCGTCACATGGAAATAATTGGCTCATGGGTTGTTCAGCAGATTGAAGAGTCCTTCTTCTGTGCAACCCATTTAAAGTGTAACACTCATTTTTTTTATTTGTGTAATGTACAGGGCAGTGATACTGACCATTTATGTAATATACTTTAATTACTGAAATTGTACATTTCTATTAGAAAAATAGCTCTAAAGTGGCCTATTTTGAGCCTTAGCAACGCTCCTCTGTCTTCTGTTTACATAACTGTGGAGATTTGCTGAACACTGACTGTCTAATGTAACCAGAAGACAGAGGAGCGTTGCTAAGGCTCAAAATGGGACACTTTAAAGCTATTTTTCTAATAGAAATGTACAATTCCATTAATTATAGTATATTACAAAAATGGTCGGTATCACTGCCCCTGCACATTACAAAAATAAAAAAAAAGAATGACAGTCACACTTTAAATGTAAGTGACAATATCTGCTTGACAACCACTAGTTCTGCTCTTCACAAAGAAACCTTGTCAATGAATATCAGTTATGTAAGGAAATATATAGTTAAAAGTAATTTTGTTTAACTTATTTCTCTTTCCTTTAAAGCCAACATCACAAAGTTCTGCTTTAATGCAGAATATCAGAGATGTATTTCTTGTACAATCATTACCTCTGATTGCAATTTGTAATTTGTGATTGTCCCATAGGGAGCCCATCTCTCGCTCTAGCATACTGAGATACAGCTGATTATATTCTAGTAGCATATTGTTTCTTAAAAATCATTTTCAACTTGAAATATTTTGGAGCTGAAATGCATTCAATGTTGTTCTGTCATGACATGTTATCTTAAATGGGGTTGTCTAGCAAATGGTAATTATGATGTAGGCAAAGATAATAGAAGGCACTAACTAATGTATTGTGATTATCTATATTGCCTCCTTTGCTTGCTTGATTAATTTTCGATCACATTATACACTGCTGATATCCAGCGGTTACAAACACCCTACAACCCAGCATCGGTGGCCTTGCTTGCACATTATAGGAAAAATACTGGCCTTTCTGGTGGCCAGGACCATTGGAGTGCACATAGGCATGCATGCGCTGCAGCGGTGGGAAACGAGCAGTGTATAATGCAATGGAAAAAATTAATCAAGCCAACAAAGGCTAAACTTATTTAAAAAAACTCCATCAGACATATTTAACTATACCCAACACCCCATAAAGGGGTTTCCCATAAACGTTTATCAGTTATCCACAAGTGGAATGGTAAAAACAGAAAGACACTTGTTACGTGGGAATGGTGGTCCCTGTTGTGAATGGAGTAGTAGTGCACCTGTGTGACCAGCACATGGGCACCAGTCACTTAAATGGGGGTCCCCAAGTCCTCTGGATGCATGGACGAGTGATTAATATACACATGACTGCTGTAGACAGCAGATTGTTGTAATCCGCAGTCCAATAGAAATGAATTGAGTGGTAATCATGCATGTACACTACTGCTCTGTTCACAATGGGGCACCCCCATTCTCATAGTCTCATAAGGCCCCTACTGATCTTTTACTTATCACCTATCCTGTAGATAGGTGATACATGTGATTTATAGGAAAGCCTCTTTAGCCTAGTGTTTTTTCAATTTGTTAGAAAGCAACCTTCACTTAGATTTTTTAAGAGTATAGTCCAATGCCATCTTGATAGGAATACCTATCTGCATGAAGTAGCTGCGACTACATATCCGGTTGAGTCTTTTCCAGACCTTTCAAAAGGTACATGTGACCAGACAGCATCTATAGGAATCCATATTGATGTAGATCATTCTATGCAGGTCAAAGGCACAGGAGAGGCAGCAGGCTATGCTCTGTGCAGCAGCATGCATGTCACAGGCAGTGTCAACGAACCAGTTCCCTACAGGAGGATCAGAGATAGTCACCTACATGAAGCAGTATAGATGCGTTTCAGTGACAGCGGTAGAACACTGAGCTATGTAGTTTTGCAGTTGTCAAGCAGTGCATTTATATATTGTAGCAAAGGCACAGGCACATTTTTCTGATGTTTAAAGTTTAAAAAACGTAGAGTAGCGGTATCAGAAATTGAGAATTATTAGAATCCAATCAAGTGGCACTTCAACTGAGGATCCCATCTACCAGAATATCGCAGATATGACAGTAGGTAATTATAAAATACACTTCATCAGCTTTACCCTTCATTCTTTGAAGCGTAGGAAACGTTTCCCATATCCATATGTCATCAAAGCCATTCATAATAGTCCTAATTTTGCTCTAAAACTTGCCAACTTGGCTAAGCGGTACTGAGAATTGTGGAAAATATACTGTATTCAATAATCAGTCAGATCACATCAAGAATTACAAGCTATCACCCTGAAATGTGTTTCTAATACACAGTATCTCATGTTGGAGTGCCGACTGCAGATAGCAAAAACACAGGAATAATAGTGGAAAAACAACTCCCATTATAGACCAATTTCCATGCAGCCTATTCAAAGTAAATTGGGTTCAAAATAATGGTATTGTGAGTAACATACAATTCCGCTCAGCCTTTGCTTGAGAGCCTGGGACTGCCTATGTGACGGTGCCTTATCTTACAGAATGTTAATACTCTCTTTAAAATTGATTCTGTGCCCGCATTTAAAAGATAGCTTTGCTGCTATCATCCTACAGGCATAAGCTTCATCGTGTTTTGTAATCCTATTAAGGGACCAGAAAAAAAAGAGGACATAGCCATGGAAAAGCTTAGCTCTGGTTGTTGGAAAATATACAGGTTATCTATAAACCAAAGAAAATCATACAATAAATATTGTGCTAGGGATTTATACTATTGAAATTTATAATTCATTTTGGGGCCTTGCCTTTTTGTTTGTGAAGTGGCTGTTTTTTATGACGAGTACCCGTGACCTCTCTTAAAAGTCGTTTTTAATAACTACTTGCATTTAGCATGTCACAACAATTGTAGAGCATTAGTTATGTTGTGCCATGCCTGTATTATTCCTGCTAGAAGTTATGAGTGCATTTCTAGAGGTTTGCAATGAGGGTTCAGCTGGGTGATTCTAGTTGGGGGTCTGTCCCCGACACTGGCAGAACTGATTGGATAGTGGCAGCCTGTGCAGGGACACAGCTCCAGTTGGTAAAAACCATCTGGACCTTCATTGCAAACTGCTAGTAATTCAATCATAAATTCTAGCAGGAATAAAAAAAAAATATTGGACCATCATAGAGTCATAAGAATAGATGCTCATGAATTGTTATTACAAGGGATATGCAAGTAGTTGCTAAAGCAGACTTGTCAGGAGAGATTACAGATCCTGATTAAGCAAATATGGGCAGCATAGTGGCTCAGTGGTTAGCAATGTTACTTTTGCAGCTCTGGGTTTATGATCCATCCAAGAGTAACATCTCCATGGAGTTTGTGCCGGTTTCCTCCACGCTCCAAAAACATACTAATAGGTTCATTGGCTTCCTGTGAAATTGGTCTTAAAGCTGACCATACACATTAGGTTCATTTCAGACGAATCTGCCAATTTTAGAGGAACTGGACAACCATCTAATATTATGGGGACCTCCTGACTGTCCCCCAACAGCAGATGTTGGGGAAAGGATGATTGGGCAGAAAGATTTGAACATGCCCAGTCTTTTTTTTTTTTTCTCAGATGAGATAAGTCTGTTTCTCTTAAAGGGAATCTATCACCAGCGACCTTCCTATCCAACTGCTCACACACATAGCTGTGGTTCACTTGATTAAAAGACTGTTTTTCTTTTGTAGATCCGAGGCTCCATTCTTGAGTTATGATACTTAATATGCAGATTAGGATTTTGGTGCAATGAGGGCATTGCTCTTGTTGCATCCACGTTTCGCTACTGTCTATGGCCAGCCCCTCTATGGCCGTTTTACCAGCCTCTGGCCCTGTGAATCAAAGCAGGACCTAACTACAAAAAGTAGTGAAGCTTGCGTGGAAAAAAATCTATGCACCAAAGGCTTACTTTACATAATAAGAAAAAAATATCACCTTAGGGACGGAGCCTCGAATCAATAAAGAGATTTTAATCAGGTGGACTACAGCTATGTGTCTATGCAAACAATTTGTTCGCTGGTGACAGACTCCCTTTAACCACTCATCTTTTACTAAATATGAGTGTAAAGTGTAAAAAAAACTAAAAAAATTATTGCTGCATGACATACTCTGTGATAGATGTCTTATTTGATGATGCTTTGATTAATAAAATGTCTGCCATCTTGTCTGGGAACGTTTTCTATTGCTTTAACTAGGTAAGGTAATTATGCCAGTGACATTTTCCGAAATGCCACAGTGAAAGTAACTGCTTCTACAGATGTTAGAAATAATGTGCACAGCATTTGCTCTGTGCTTTTATCCCTCAACATACTGTTTAATCACACAACCTTTTCTCCCATTCATCATCTGTTATTTGGCAGATGAGTTCAGATAATAGAATCTGGTCTCATATGCTGTATAAGGAGATGCATTCTAGAAACTGCTTCTTTTTACTGCTAGATTTTCTATTTTAATTCATTTTTTACAGCTTAGCGAGAAAAAATAAAACATATAATTTCACACAAAACCATTGCCATGTTAGTATTCTCTAGATACTCCGCTAAAGAGGAAGACCTTTCAACATTTGTGCTTAAGCCTGTGCTCCATCTTTCTATTTACAGTATTTCTAGCTAAACCCGGTTCAGAAAAATGGCTTTAACGTCGAACGTATTCTCTGGTTATTGGAAGGCGTAAACAGTTCAGACAAACAGCTTCTTGGGATCATTGAAAAGCAAACAGTATTTTGCACCATGGAAAGATAAAAACAATGCCATGTATCGAAAGGGTTTGTTGTAGTGAATGCTTGGATCTGCGACAAGTTTTTAAAATACAGCCTGGAGGAATTCATTGATCCATAAGTTTGATATTGCTTTCCTACTTTAATTAAAACTGTTTCAGCACTCTATAATTTAAAAATAGTGCAATACTTTGATAAATATGGTGTACACTTCAAATTACATATTTTTATTTCTGTATCATTTCTCATAGCATTTTATTTAGTTGCTTACTACAGTAGTGGAATCACTTAACATGTCATGGTACATGATGCAGTGTTATGTATTGTATGTCTTGAAAGGAGTTTTCTTAGCACAGTATAACCCCTATTCAGATTGAAGCTGGCTAATCACTGTGGGTCTGGTTTTTGTAACCCACTAAGGTAGACATTGCTAGCCTTACATTTCCTCTGCAGTGCTCGATAATGTGATACATATACGAGCTGGATCCAAGAGAACAAGAGCTGCTCTGGAGCATAGAGTCCTATTTCCTTTATGAAGTCTGTATCCCTAGTAGGATATATGGTGAGGCGATGCCTTTATTGATTGGGACAGATTCATTTTCGAATTGAGTAGAATTGCGACAGCATCACAGCTCTGAATGCTAATATTACCGCAAATTCTGAGATCTAGGAATAAATAGGCTTAACAAGGCTTGGGTGCATAAAAAGTTTATTAAAGTAAATAGCAGTCACCAAAGTCTTGGACATCAACCAGTTACCAACATTGCACCTGGGCGATGCCCATATGATGCACAGAGCAGCAATAGTAGCAAAACACATCCTACCTTGATGATATCTTAATTGGAGCTTATGTACAGTTACTTCTAGACCTCAGGAATGCAGCCAGGTACCTGGTACCACTAACCAACTATGTTACAAGGAATTAAAAGAACCACAAAAATACCTTGCTAATCAATAATACATTCCTATTCAGCCTCTTTGAAATTGTAATTTCTTTTAATGTGTTAAGTGATAACACCATTTAAATAAATTTGGTCCAACTCTTAAGATTTCTGACTAATCTAATCACCATAAGGCCCTTTTACATGGGGCAATAAATGCCCTAGGATAGGGATGGCTAACCTTCAGCACTCCAGCTGTGGTGAAACTACGACTCCCAGCATGCTCCACTCATTTCTATGGAGTTCTGATAACAGCCAAGCAAGGGAGTCGTAGTTTTACCACAGCTGGAGTGCTGGAGGTTAGCCATCACAGCCCTAGGATGTTTGGATTTTGCCTTGTGTACACATGCCCAGTGATCAGCCCGAATGTTATTTTTCATTCATTACATCTTTTATGTGGGCATTCCCCATGCAAACAAAGGCAAAATTCAAAAAGTATGGAAGAATCGCTAGTACGTACAGTACAATTACTGCTCCATTTAAATGTGCACTGATCAACATGCTGTATTGTTGGTCGTTTACAGGCAAATTATCTGCCTGTGGGAGATTTCTGCTTCTTAAGAAGCACTAATTGATGAAACATCATGTCGAATGGTACTTAATCTGGAGAAAACAATTGATATATTTGGTGCAAATCAAAACGCCATTCTTTTTGGTGCATTTTACTCCATAATTCTGGAGCAACATGCTTAGTAAATCTCCCCCATTGTGTTTCTTATCTGTTTATTTTTGTAAATTGGAAAAGGGCATTATTTTTTTTTATATTTTTTTTTTTTACATAACCTTTCATTTTCTTACTGTAATTTTTAGCCCCTTAGAGGACCTGAGCATGCAGGCCCCATGCTGTCATAGCAATGGATCAGAGCTCTGTGATTTCCCCCAGGGGTTCCAGTCGGCGGTCAGAACAAGCCCCCTCCCTTTGTGTAACCATTTAGATGCTGCAATTGCTATTGACCATGGCATCTGAAGGGTTATATGACCAGGGCGTTTTCTCCAATCCCAGTCATTCCAGGTGGGTGTCAGCTGTATTATACAGATAGCACCCAGCGCATGTGAAGCAAGATCTTCTCTTTCCATACATCCCCTTCACACAAATGCCGTACATGTATAGCATTTTGACTTAAGGGGTTTAAGTGGTTTTCTGCGACCTTATCTGTTGATCACCTATCTTACCTAACCCCCACCAATCAGCTGAGAGACAGAAAGTAGGACAGCTCCATAAACTATGTAGTGGCCTGGGAAATGTACTGCAAGTATAGTCTCTTTCACACTGTTGACATACACAGACAGACATCACAGAATTCGGATTCGGATTGAGCATGCATTTTTCTAGTAGTAAGTTTGCATCCAAACCTAAGTCTTCCTAGCTAATACATACAGATCTGCAATGATTGCAGGCTAGTGGCAGAGCTGAGGAGAGCTTGTGGGTGGGTGGCTGTAATTCTCGTATATGTTGCTATCTGTGTGTTTACAAAGTCTGGACTTTTATATTTGTGTAATCCTGTAAGCCATATTGCCGCAGTATGAAATAAGGAGAGATCCTGACACGTAATATAATTTGTTCTGACAATGTTTAGTTACTTTTGCTCCACATGATTTGCTTCGTCTTTACACATTATCCAAGTTACAGTTATAAGAGGCTTCAGACAGTTTGCTCAGATGAGAACCATACGCAGACATATGTTTCTGTAATTTATCACTCAAGCAGAATACATCTATTTCCTGCCGGGCCACTTACTGGCATTAGCTGCTAAGGACAGTTATCAGTCACCGCTCTGCATTGGTACAAGTCAGTGGAAAAATCACTGGGCAGCTAGACGTGCAGGCATGTGACTGTGGGATTCATTACCTCAGAACCTCAGCCGCAGACTGTTTATGCTCCAGTCTACATCGTTAAAACCTCACTTACTGCTATTTCAATAGGATTGACATCTGCTTCAATATCTCGTCTCCGGACAGCGGTACAAGCTTGAAATTAGTATCATGTCTACAGTTTAATTTACAGTTTGTGATCGATCTTACAGTGGTGAAATGCAAGTGAGGAGAAAGATACAGTAAAAATTACATTCAAAATCTGTGTCTTACAACCCCTATAATGACCCCCCAATGCCCGGGCCCCTCATATAGTTTATTCTCCCCGGCACCCATGTCGCTTCTGATCCCTGCACGTCTGCTGCTGCATCTCCCTAGCATCACCCGCAATGCTAGGGAGGCTTGTCTCTGTCGTGGCTTGCTATTGGCTGCCCCCAATGTCGCTGGATGTTTTGATCTGCACGACAGGGAGATGCAGCAGCAGAAATGCAGGGATCAGAAGCAACGCGTGGAGCAGGGTAAGTAAAACCTATATGAGGGCCCGGGCATTGGGGGGGCCATTATAGGGGTTCGCTCACCCCTTTAATTTAGTTACTGTACCTAACAACTAAGTCATCCATGTGAAAAAGGAAGGTATGCCTACCATGACCAAACCAGCAGTATACATGATTTGGAATATACGCATTATACATAAAACTGTATGCCTATTGCCACCACCTGGAGGTCCATTTATATGCAGCCCGATTCAGGTTAAAGACAGTCTCGTCCAGCTGTATACAGATTAGCCCCCACCCCACCCCCCCGGGGTGATAGCAGGAAATCAAGGTTTATGTGTATGAGAGGGGGATTATGCCCTATCCTATAGAGGCAGAACTCTTTAGCTTTGCAATCAAATGAAAGTGGGTAAACATTTAATAATTCACACGCACAAATAGGCTTTTTTACATGAACTGCTTAGTTTAGTTTGTGTACTATACACTGTATTTAAAGAGCATCTATCTGCAGGGTAAACCTAATAAACTAGACATACTGTCTGGTCGAGTAGACATAATATCTTATTTATGTTGCAGCATTGACCTGTTCCCAAGAAAATTATTTTTTTCTTGATATTTAAATGAGCTTGTTAGTGCACTGAGGGGCAGGCCTAAGCTCTTGTAGCACCAGTTTAAGACCCTGCAGCTCCAGAGACTCACACCACCCCATTGATTGACAGAGCCAAACATCTCATCTGGCCCTGTGTTCCTGCACTAACATTGTTGGTCTGAGTATCGTGCATGCATAGAGAATCTGTTATTGCACAGGGCATCAATGTACACCCATAAGTGGAGGCATCTGCTTCTGACAGAGGAGTTGAGTAACGCTGCAGGGTGGTGATGAGCTGGTGCTCCTGATTGCTCCAACAACCTAAACCTAAACCTAAAAAGTGAATTTCTTCGGGATCAGGGCAACGCTGCAACATAAATATAGTATTTTTTGAATTAGCAGGGTAAATTTTGTCAGGCAATTTGCCTGGTTTAATGGGATTGACCCTACTGACGGATGCTCTTTGAAGTGTATGAACTTCATGATGCAATATATTTATTAATCTATATATAATCTATATATTCAGTAGTGTTGTACAGAGATTGTCGTTACATCAGTTCCACTGCCCACTGGGGCTCATAATCTAAATTCAAAATTAATCTGTATGGTTTTGGAGTGGGGGAGGAAACCCGCATAAACACGGGAAGTACTTCCAAAATCCATGCAGATGTTCTTGGTCAGATAGAAACCCATGATCGCAGCCTTGCAAGACATCAGTTCTAACCAGTGATCCACCATATAGTGAATTTTTAAATTTTGACCTATAATTGACATTGTTTCTTTTTTTTCTGCTGGATTTTGTAGACACAATTTGATCAGCTTATTATTTCTTTAAACACCCTGTTTGCTGTAGAACATTGTAATCTGTACATGCTGTCTAGTGTTCTGTTTCCTTACTTATTAGGAACTTTTCTTTGTTATGGTGTGTAGGTCATAAGAATGGAAGAGAACCTGATGAAGCCGAGCTCTTGAGCTTGAGCAAAAGGCTGGTGGAAAATGCGGTACTCAAGGCTGTTCAGCAGTATATAGAGGAGACACAGACCAAAACCAAACAGACTGATGGGATCTTAGTAGAGCCTGGCAATAATGAGAAAACGGAGAATAACATAAAATAACGCACACAGTCTCCACACATGAATTATTGTATTAAAACTTGAACTGGACAGTTCCGTTCATGAGACGCCTAGTTTTCTACTCAGGTGCATTCTTCATGGGGATTTAAGGACAATATTATTTTATTGCATCATTAACACAGATGGATACATTAAATGACTTTTCTTGATAAACCTGTTTGCATAGCCGAAAAGCCAAAGCTTAAGGAAAATTGCAAGTTTCCCATGAGGTGATGGGAACTACAATGAGTGAATTGTATAGAAGGAAGAACAATGGGAGCCTTTTGTCTACGCCTATTGAGTGGCAATGAGCAGCAGCCAACTAAGAGGCCTTACCACACAAGGAAGCCATGTCATCCTGTTTTAATGGAGATGCACGGCTTTGTCACAGAAACGGAAGGTTCTTTCTAGATTACTAGTGTTGCAATGGCAACCCTTCAAAAGCTATGCTAATTTCAATGCTGGATACTCACTGTTATTCTACTGGTTTCCTTCAATGTATTGTGGCACTATGCAGTATCTTCTCAAAGACCATTAATCATGAATGAAAAATGATATATTTTTGACAAGCATTATTGTCTTTTTTTTTTTTTTAATACAGACGTGTGGCCAAAAACCTGAATGTGTGTTTCTTTGTTTATTTTTACTTTTCTTACACACTTTTCGTATATGGAAAATAATGATGTCCTTTTCTCCAGGTCAGAAATGTAGTGATACCATCAAAGACATTGCTTTTCGAAAAGAGTTGAAGCCTCTACTGGACAAAGTGATGGACATAAAGAAATTGCTAGCTCTTCCTGAGACACGCGCACAAATATACAAGGAGGTGTTTGATACAAGACCTATTACAAGAAACAACAGGCTGGTGTTGCCTGCAGAGACTAAAGTACTGACTAAATACTTTGGGATGAGTTCTAGTACACAAGACTTTAACATTAAGACATTAAGAAGTGAGTTATGTATAATGTGTATTGTGAACCACACCTCATGCTGTAAAATGGTGTTTTTGAAATATTGCCACATGGATTTAATTTCAGAATTGTCCACTCCTGCAGAAAAATGGGGTGCCTTTAATGTTTCAGGAGCTACTTGATAGAATTCATCAAGAGGTGTACCATTCTGTACTCATTTAACACAGTATCGTAAAAAACAACCACCTGAAACATTAGTAGTTTGCAGTGTATTAAAGGGTAATAGTGTTGAAGACCGTAGAACAGTGTTCTTCAACTCCAGTCCTCAGGGGCCATCTGCTGGTCATGTTTTCAAGAATCCTGACTTACCACCAGTAATTATTCTGTGGGATATTCTCAAATCATGATGGGCAGGTCGACCCTGAGGACTGGAGTTGCAGAGCACTGCCGTAGAAGGATCCGTGATGTCTTAGGGCCCCAAAAGACAATTTCTAGCTTAATATTGTGAAGGTAACTTCATGTTAGTCTACTTTCACACTCACGTTTTGGCTTTCCGTTTGTGAGATCCGTTCAGGGCTCTCACAAGCGGTCCAAAACGGGTCAGTTTGCATTCTAATGCATTCAGAATGGAAAGGGATCCGCTCAAAATGCATCAGTTCAGTCTCTATTCCGCTTTAGAGATGGACACCAGAAACTGAGCCAAACGGATCTGTCCTGGCACACAATGTAAGTCATTGGGGACGGATCTGGCACAATAGAAAATGGATCCGTCCTCCATTGACTTTCAATAGTGTTCAAGACAGATCCGTCTTGGCTATGTTAAAGATAATACAAATGGATCCATTCTGAACGGATGAAGACTGTTTTATTATCATGACGGATCCGCACAAAAATGGATTTTTAATCAATTTGTAATTTTGTATTAAATCATTATAGGAGAAAATCATTAGCTTTAGAGCATGTTCACACTTCTCAGATTTAATCTAGAGGATCTGCCGGCCGGAATCCTAGACTGGCACTCGAATTTATGCCACAGTGTGCAGCTTGAAGTGCGTTGGCTCTGCACACTGTTTAGCCCTATTGTCATTTGCAGATTGCCAACTCCTAGCTTTTCCAAATTGAATTAGTGAACATAAGTAGCATGCTACTTTTTACCAAGGTACATTATTTTTTTTTTTTTATGGTCCAGCCAAAAGTCTGCACAGAAGTTTTTCGCAGCATGTGAATGGATTTATGGAAACTCTATTCACATGCATTGGTGTTGGGGCAAAACCTCCACCTCTACGATTGTCGGGGTTCCAAATTGATGTGGATATATGAGCGCTCATGAGAGCTGACACAGACACACAGCTGAATCAGATTCTCTCCTTTATTCCATACAAGCATACATCTTTTTAACACTACAGATAAATCATAGACAATTCTGGCACATGACCAAGGGGGTGGAAATCGAAACTAATGATTTGATATTTATAAAAGGCAATACTTCCGCACCATACTAACAGAATTCTCATAATTTCAAAGTTTCTGCAGCATCTTGTCTCAAAGTTGACATTCTTTAGCAGTACATCCAGAAAATGAGAAGGAGCATAACTCTCTCTTGTATGTCAAACTCTGATAAGGAAACGAGGGAGCTGCTATTTTGACCTTGCAGCTAAGAACTTCTGATCTATATACACAGAAATTCCCTACATCCTTCCAGTTGTATAATAAATTTTCCACATATGCACAAGATGGAGCACATGTTTATACAAAATGGATTCTCTTCCCTCACAATTCCCCCATTTTGAGATATCTTAGAACTGACATCTTAACCTAGAGGTACTTCAGGTGGGATAGGTCCAACTGCCAGTCGGAGGCCTGATTCCCTCCCAGGTATCGATTCAGTTCCCAAGACCTCTCAATAATCCTGGAAGTTTCTCCTTTTGGTACAGAACCTGTTGGTGCACATAAACATAAGCTTAATCACAGCTTATACTACTATTATAATCAACACTACTTGCATTATTGTTTGTCTTCCCACCAGTGAGCCTCCACCCACCCTGCTATGGGGAGAGGGACTGCAGTGGAGTTATACTTTTGATCATCAGGCCCTGGCCTTCTTTGTGAGACAAACATTCATATAGTCTTGTTGGCAAAGTTCTTTAAAAGTCAAAAGGATTGCCAGATAAGACATAGTTCTTGAACTCAGGGGACTATGAGTACAGATCCAACAGTCTTTAATTTTTCTGTCAGTGTCATTGAGTCCTTTAAACAGCACCTGGTGGTGTCGGATAAATGCAGTGTCCCAATCATCCTTCAGTTGTTAGTACAGTGCCATTGTTCCCAGGATTAGGACAGCCATCAGCAGGAGGATCCTGTGCTCAAGCCTCTTTGTGAGGGCTCACGTGTACCTTGTTAGGCTATCATTGTTCATTTGCAACTGTTGTGGAAAATACAATCCTAATCTGGGGGAGTTTCCGAACAGAATCTAAAATGGGGATAATCCTGTGTGATTCAATAACTTCAGGGACACCATACCTGCACACTAGTTCACTAACCAGCTTCTTTGCCTTTGCTACTGGGAAGGCTTCCGGCCACCCTGAAAAGAGATCAACACACACAAGGACACATTCCTATACTCCTACCCTAGGCAGTTGTATATAGTCTATCTGCAGTCTCTGGAACGGGTAAAGTGGCCTGGTGGTGTGCTTGCTTGGTGTCTTCACCACTTGATCGGGATTGTTGAATGCACAGACCACACATCCTTGTACAAACCGAGCGACTACTATAGAAAATCCTGGAGCAATCCACCCTGCATTAACCACACATACCATGGCACCTTTTGATAAGTGAGTGGACCCGTGGGCCTCCTGAGCCATAGCTGAGTATAGAGGACGTGGTAGACAAATTCTGTCCTTATTTCTCCAAATTCCATCTTTATCATGTTTGGCCCCTTGTTTTGCCCAAAGTTATTTTTCCTCTGGTGGGGCTTGTTCGAGCATTCTTTGAAATGCACTTACTGAAATGCCCTTAGGTCTCAAGGCTTTCACCGGGGTGGCATCAGCATTTAGTGGCTGAATTTCACTTTGTTTGGCTGCGTGTCTGCTCAATCATTGCCTGTCACTTCCACCGTGGTACATCTTGTATGAGCCTTTACCTTAATAATTGCAACCTCCTCTGGTGATAACAGAAAGTTCATAAGTTCAAGTACAGAGTCTTTATTTTTAATTGGCAGGCCTGCTGATGTTAAAAAGTCTCTAGCCTGCCATATGGGTCCATAGTCATGTGCAATACCAGAAGCATACCTTGAGTCTGGCCAATTTACACACCTCAGTGAGTGCCTTCAGCTCCGCCTCTTGCGCTGACATGTGAGGTGGCAGTGGTTCAGCTATCCCTACCTCATGCTGTGTGACCACTGCATATCCAGTGTGGAACCGGCCGTCCTCTGCCATGAACTTGCTTCCATCTACAAAATACTCAAAATCAGGTTTATCAATGGGGTTTTCATGTACATGTTTAAATCCTGACGTTTCTTTTTGCATACATTTTACACAGTTATTGGGATCATGTTCTATCATATCATTTTGGATGCTTCCTGTACCTTCTATGCCCCCTCCCCCATTTCTGAATTTGTGACAAAGTAGCAGGATTTAGAGTAGTACATCTTTTGAAAGAAATGTTAGCAGGCATGAGGAGTGCACACTGGAGTCTAAGTTGCCTGGCCATAGAAATATGCTTAGGTTGAACCAGTCTTAATATACCCTGTATGTCATTGGGGGTGTTTGTACAATTACCAGGTAGTCTAACACAATTTCAGAGGTTTTTTCTATCATTGCCTGCACTGCCGCTACCGCCGTTACATAGGAGGGGGCATCTCTGGCGACAGGATCTAATCTGGCTGAAAAGAACACCACTGCGCCCTGTTGGTCACCATGTCAGTACAGCCGTGCTGTAGACCCTGCATTTCTGAACAGAACAGGTGAAATTCCTTGTCATATTTTGGAATACCCAAGGCTGGGGCCGAGGTTATGCACAGCTTCAATGTATGGAAATTATTCACTGCCTCGTCTGTCAGGTAAAATGTGTCAGAGGACAGACAATCATACAGAGGCTGCATTAACATGGAGGCATGTCTAATCCAGGGGTGACAGTATGACACCAGCCCCAAAAACACCCTTAGACTTTGTTCTCCTTTTGGGAATTTGTATCCTTTCAACAGCCTCCTTTCTTTCTGGGGTTAGGTGGCGAGCTCCATGGGAGAGGCAGTGTCCTAGAAATACAACAGTGTTTTTTCAAAACTGCAGCTTCTGTTTTGAGGCTTTACACCCGTTCTGATGTAGGAAAATTAAAAGAGCTATAGCTGCCTCACAGTAGGTCTCCTTATCTTCAGCACACAGGAGCAAATCATTCGCGTATTGTAACAGGACCACTGAGCCAGGCTGTGCCCAGTTTTTAAGGACAGATTGCAGAGCCTGAAGCAGGATGGTCTAAGTATACTGGTTACCCTCAAATGTAAAGGCAAACAGATACTGAGAGTCTTGGTGCAACGGGACACTAAAGACATAAAAACATTTGCCAGATCTATCACTGTGAAAGACGTAGCAGTGGATAGAACCTGTGACAATAAGTTATGTGGGTTTGGCACTATTGGAGTTTGTAAAACTGTCACCTTGTTAACTTCTCTAAAATCATAAAACATCCTGTAACTGACAGGCTGTCCCTTAACTGGTTTCTTCTTTATTGGGAACAGCGGGGTATTAGCAGGAGATACTGTTTTTATCAATACACCGGCTTGGAGGAAATCATTAATTTGACTGGCCACTGCTATCTCCTGGGCATGACTGAGGGCTATTGCTTCACTTGAGGGGGCTGAAGATCCTGGCTTAAGATGCACACAAAAAAAGTTTTGACTCAGAGAGACTTTATCAAGCTTGATAAAGACTCTCTTTGAGTCGAAACTTCGCTTCTTTTTGGTGGAATAAAGAGTCTGGTCTGAAGAAATTGGAGTGCTGCGATTTCTGATCGTTCTTTGTGCTACTGGAGGGGTCTTTAGGGCCAGGACCTTGCATCACTCTGCATCGCCACGGATTGGATTAATGGACATTGCTCCATAGGTAGTGCTGTCTCCTCCTTGTTCCTTTTTTCGGCTTAAGATGCACAGTGACAGAAGACACGGGGAGTTTCCCTATGTCTGTTTTTGATGTTGCCCATAAATCCTTTGGTACCACCTCAAGAACAGCCTGTTCTACAAGGGTTAATTCGGATGGTTTAGACTCAGGCAAGGCCAGTGTCATTATTAAGGTACATAATACTTCCTCTGGAGCCGCAAAATGTACACGGGTAAAAGTGTATGTGGGCTCCCAGTGCTTGTAAAACATCAGTCCCTAAAAGAGGTTCTGGCAGGTTTTCTTTAACTAACAATTGGGTAACAACCATACTGTCTTATTCTTTAGTTTAACTTTCTCAGATTCACGGACAAAAACTGTTTCACCTGTAAATCCCACAGCTGGTACATAACAAGTTGTTAACTGACGAGGCCGTAAGAAACTCTGGTCTATTACTGTTTTGGCTGCCCCCGTGTCAACCAGGAATGGTACTGCCTTTCTGTTTCTGAGTATACAACAATCTACCTCGCACAACTTCTCCTCTCCATCGCTCAGTTTCAACCTCACAAGTTACTTTTATCTATGTATCAACCACTTCTTCACATCCATGATCCTTTATCCACCCACAATGTGTCCTACTGAATGTTTTGCAGACTTCTAGGTTAAGATTGCCATACTTCATCCCAGCCTTCTCTAACACTGTCCACATTCTTCAGACCCTCCTTACCTCCTCTTTCCTTCACCAATGTTTTGGCTGTCTTAACCTTCGGGTATACTAAAATTATTCCCCATTGCTCTTCAACTGTACCAGAACAACTATAGAAAGTAACAAAAAATTCAGACGTCTGTTTCCCCTCAGTTTCCTCAGAGCGTCCCAACTACAGGTAAAACTTTAAAAATTAGAATATCGTGCAAAAGTCCATTTATTTCAGTAAGGCAAATTAAAAGGAATAGCATTAATGCAGTTTAAAATTTTAATTTTGTGAAAAGGTTCAATATTCTGGGCTCAAAGTGTCACACTCTAGTTAATTAATCCATACCCCCTAAGCAAAGGGTTTCAAAAGACTTTGGGGTTTCATGAGCTATAAACCATAATCATCCAAATTATAACAAATAAAGGCTTGAAATATCTCGCTTTGCATGTAATGAGTCTATCTCATATATTAGTTTCACCTTTTATGTTGCATTACTGAAATACATGAACTTTGCACGATATTCTAATTTTTCGAGTTTCACCTGTATATTCACCCAGTCTAATCTGTTACTGAGATTTATTATACAAATCAAATGTCTACAAACCGGACATCAGAGTCCAAGGACTTTGATTTCCCTTTCTATAATGTTCTGCAATTTTCCGAACATAGTAAAGAACAAATAAAACGTATACCGTGACTCCTAAAGCCAGAACAACAACATCCTAATCAAAGTTACTCATGATCAGAAACTAAACCCAACAATCATAGGTATTTTCAACTTTATCAATATGGACTCGACTGTAAAAGGACTTTATACGTATGTTCTTTCAACAATCCTTCGAGCCAGACAAGCGGTTGGGGAGGCACAGATATAATGTAAGATAAAGTCTCTTACCTTGCAGCGCTGTCTTTTATATCTGTCCATCTCGGTCCGGATTATCCAAGTTGTCGGGAGATCCATGAAGTGTCCTTTAGTCAAACCCCACGTTGGGTGCCAAGTTTTGTTGGGGCAAAAGCCCCACCTCTGTGATTGTTGGGTTCTAAATTGATGTGGATATATGAGCGCTCATGAGAGCTCACACTGACACACAGCTGAATCAGATTCTCTCATTTATTCCATACAAGCATACATCTTTATAACACTACCGATAAATCACAGACAAATCTGGCACACCATCAAGGAGGTGGAAATCGAAACTAATGATTTGTTATTCATAAAGGCAATACTTCCGCACCATAATAACAGAATTCTCATAATTAAAAAGTTTCTGCAGCATCTTATCTCAAAGTTGACATTCTTCAGCAGTACATCCCTAAACTCAGAAGGAGCATAACTCTCTCTTGTATGTCAAACTCTGATAAGGAAACGAGGGAGCTGCTATCTTGACCTCGCAGATAAGAACTTCTGATCTATAAACACAGAAACTCCCTACATCCTTCCAGCTGGCTAATTCATTTTCCACATATGCACAAGGTGGAAGACATGTCTATACAAAATGGATTTTCATCCCTCACCTTGGGATGCGGATTGTAATCAGAATGTACTTGGACTTTGGCATAGAATCTGTGCCAACATCCACATATGTATGTAAATGCATTAAGAAACCTGCTCAACTGATTTCAACTTTCTGCAGTAATTGACCACAGCAGTACTTTTCTGGTCTACAGATATTGATGGCTTTTTCTTAGGTTAGCTAATCAGTAACAGATTGTGGGGGTCCCACCCATCCCCGACTTCACCATCGACCAGCTGTTCACAGCAGCTGTTGAGGTTTGAGCTAACAGAGAGGACAGAGTGGGAAGAAGACAGTTGTTTTCTCTGAGTAGTGGATGAGCAGGTCTCCTGCAGCTCCATTTCTATTCACCTAAATGGGAGCTTAGCTGTAGGAACCCAGCACAGCCACTACACAGAGTATGGAGCTCTGCTTCCGGCTTTGCCCTCTCTCTTAGCTCCAACTGGCTGCTGTGAACAGCTGATCGGTGAGGGTCTTGTGGGTCAGACCCCCACTGATATAATACTGATGAGCTAACCTAAGAATAGGTCATCATTATCTGTAGACCAGAAAAACCCTGTATAAAAATAAATGGTAGCTTGTAGGTGCCACTTCATGTAGTATTTATTATCGTTTTTTTGTTTTTTTCTGAGTGCTGCTGAGACCTCAGTGGAGAAACATAATGTGAAAGAATAATGTATAATGTATACAGTGCTTGAATATGAAATAATGGTGAGGCCAGACATGGCTCACTAGGTAATGTCAACTGTGTGCATGCTTGAGAGTTTCTGAAATGCTATAATGAGTCTCGTTAAATTGTGTTTCTAATAACCATCTAATTAGAATTTTTGCATTACAGCATCGGGGCACTCTGGCACTTATCGGGGAAAGAGCTTTTTTTTCTGAATATATAATATAAATTTGTAAGTCCTCCTCAGTAACACGTGTAGTGAGTCATTGTTTAATGATAATAATGGCAGTCAGCTTTATTTGTACTTAACACATTCTCTGCTATGCAGATTTTGTCTTTTTATACGAGGCACTGGATTATCCCTCATGTCCTAGTTAATTCACTGTATATATTAACAGCACAGAATGTCTTATGTACAGTAAACTACATTACACAAAGTAGTTTGGCTTCATAATAACAGCTTTCCCAGACTCTTTGTCAACAATTGAAATAGGGAAATTAAAATGTAAAATTATAAAAAAAAAAAAAGTCATTATTTTGAGTACTGCATTTTCTCTGTTCACATTGCTGCTTTTAAGCTCTGCCTCTCTAAGTCCCATTTCAAACGAGCGAGTTCCACGCTCCGGACTCGCAGCAGCTCCCGTCCTGACCTCCCAGCACTGATGGAGTCGCAATGCATTATATTGATTTATAATGCTATGTAACCGTTACAGCTCTAAAATGTATTGGATAACACTGACAGCATTATGTCAGTGTTATCCGATACATTCCAGAACTGTAAGGGTTACATAGCATAATAAATCAGTATTATGCTATGCGACCCTGTCAGTGCTGGGAGATCAGGACGGGAGCTGCCGCATACTCATGCTATGATTCCTATGCGTGGAACTCACTCGTCTGAAGGGGGCCTAAAGCACAGTTATGACTAGTGACTACAGCTTTGCTGCATTGCCTCATGATAATCGGCGGTAGTCTAAAACTAATCAGAGCCTCCACAATATTTTACACTGCTGGTAAGACGTGGACAGCACACCGTGTGCTATCTGCATCCGTATGTCCTTTCCACAGGCCGGCAAAAAAGATAGACCATTTGCGGACAAGGATAGGACATTTCTACAAGAGTTAAAAAACAATGGTGGCATGCACTTGGCCGGTATCCATGTTTTGCGAACCCGCAATTTGTGGACCGCAAAATGGATGCCATCACGAGCATGAGGCCTGAGTCCGCAATCTTCCATTCAGCCACAATCCTTGTACATTTTGAGGTTGTTTTCAGTCCTATTTTGTAACTATCCTCTGCTGTTCCTCCTGAATCTCAATCCATAAAATGACAACTGGATGTTTCCATTCCACTTTTTAAACGTGGTGTGTCCGTACGCAGTATGGCACTGTCAGCACTGGTTGGATAGTATATACTGGAGAGTGAATCTGGATCGCACATCCTCAAAACTATGCTTTTGATGTAACGACTGTCTCAGCATAATTACGTGGCATATCCGCCCAATTTGTAATACATAGTATGCTGTGCATAAGAGGCATTAGTATACAGTTTGATCAAAGAGCATAGGCCCACTTACCGCGACAAGGTTGCCTCTACAAGTGGGAAACTACTCTAATCTATAATGACGCAGCCATGCGCGGCGACCACGGCGCCCCAGCACCGCACCAGCAGCAGACGGCGGGACCCAGAAGCCGCACAGCGACCCCACTGTGCAGCAAAGCCACCTTGGCCCTGGGCCCCACCGCCCCACCAGCACAGCACTGAGGCAGCAATGGCAGACACGCAGTACTGCACCATGTGAACGAGTGCAAAGAGCTCACCCAGTCACGACCCTCAGGAAATGCATCTGAGAGATAGTAGGAGTTTATAAACCCCTTGCAGCTAAGGCTAATTAAAAACACCTAGTCCAAATGGGGAGGAGTGCTGACCCCAGAGGGGGGAAAAAGAAAATAGATAATGACAATATATACTGGAGAGTGAATCTGGATCGCACATCCTCAAAACTATTTTCTTTTTCCCCCCTCTGGGGTCAGCACTCCTCCCCATTTGGACTAGGTGTTTTTAATTAGCCTTAGCTGCAAGGGGTTTATAAACTCCTACTATCTCTCAGATGCATTTCCTGAGGGTCGTGACTGGGTGAGCTCTTTGCACTCGTTCACATGGTGCAGTACTGCGTGTCTGCCATTGCTGCCTCAGTGCTGTGCTGGTGGGGCGGTGGGGCCCAGAGCCAAGGAGGCTTTGCTGCACAGTGGGGTTGCTGTGTGGCTCCTGCGTCCCGCCGTCTGCTGCCGGTGCGGTGCTGGGGCGCCGGTGGTCGCCGCGCACGGCTGCGTCATTATAGATTAGAGTAGTTTCCCACTTGTAGAGGCTTCCTTGTCGCGGTAAGTGGGCCTATGCTCTTTGATCAAACTGTATACTAATGGCTCTTTTGCACAGCATACAATGTATTACAAATTGGGCGGATATGCCACGTAATTATGCTGAGACAGTCGTTATATCAAAAGCATAGTGTTGAGGATGTGCGATCCAGATTCACTCTCCAGTATATACTGGTTGGATAGTATCTGAGTATATAGGAACACACCCCCAACTGGTAACACCCATTTGTTAGTGTATTCATAATCACTTATAGTAGGAATAACAGAGGAATGTGCATTCCATTGCGGCATTTTTCGTATTTGTAAGCAGTATATAGCGATGAGGCTGGATGGGACAGTTCCCTGATGAGAGACATCACCTGAGATGAATATCTTACTGTTATTTAGTGCTAACTTTGATTGAGGAGGTGGGAGGAGAGACAGGAATTAGAGGGAAGGAGTCCAAAGGGATGTACCCTTTATAAGGCGCCAAGTTTGTCCAGCATGTAGACACCATTTACTTGGAGCCTATACCAAGGGTTTAGGTCCCAACTATAGGAACTTTGGAGCAGACACTAGGCTGAGGTACAGATTTATCATATCTCCATCAGTCAGTCTTCCATATACTACGGTTTCCCCTGAAGAACCAGTGAAAAATACTGGGGAAACGTAGCGTTGGGACGGATTTTTTGGTTCTCCTTGGGACCTACTGTAATTGGATTTTATCTGTATTTTGGTTTCCTTGGAACTTATTTTTCCATTAGAGAGTGTACTGTATCTCTATGACCTATTATTTTGGGAATGACATCCAGTTTTAAGGGCAGGGGCTTGAAAGGGTTTAGCCACCAGGCGGGTACTCTGCCTGTAGGCAGGGTGAGATCCAGGGATAGATATGTTATTCCCAGCAGACCTGGATCTGGAGGGATAATTGGGATTTGTGATTTATCCAAGAATCGTCAATATGAAATACATCTATGATCCCATCCTCTAACCCTATCCTGTGTCAACAAACCGTGAGTAAAGAAGGACATCTAATGTCCCACATAGATGGTGTACTATATGACCATGAAGGACCTAAGATGATACTTAAGAGTTTTTCTATGAAATGTTTCAATTAGTTTCCAATAAAAGGTATATTTTAATGAAGGGAGGTAAAGATTTTAGTTTGTTTTTAGGAATAACAGAGGAACTGTGAAATGCAGAGTTCTAAGGGCACATGCACGTGATAGTCTAGTTCATGTAGATTTTTATATTTTTTTGATGCGTGTCCACACTTAATCCCACTCAAATCCGTATTTGCAGGTGTCGTCCTGAATTTTGATGTGTATTTTCACCAGATCTTGCCTTTCGCATTGAAAAGATTGATATCTGCACCGAAAATCCACACAAACAATTGTCATGCTCCAGAATTAAAAATTCACATCACAGGTCGATTACCACTCTGGAGATTTTTGCACCATGTACCTGAGATTTTGAAAATCTAATCTACTTAGCTGGTACTGCATTATGTAAGGATTTTCTGCCCCAAAACCTGCATGGAAAAAATTTAATCCACAACATTCAGTCCGCACTGCAAAAAATTATTAAATTATAATTTTTTTGCATTGCAGAGGCGCAGAACGAAATCCCATGGTAGAGCTCCTCAGTGCCAACGTGGCCTTCCGCTCCGTATCTTGCAGATTCCGGACCCATTCAAGCAGGGCGTAATACAGGCACCGGCCACACATGTTTCTAGGCATGAGCCCTTAGTCCAGCCACATATAATGTCCAGCCACATTTCTGCCTATAACTGCCAGCTAAAGTCATCCATAACCATAATTGGTATTGGCCTCCATTGGGTAAAGGGAACCCTATGAACTTGCTTAGCATTGACGCTTGGAGCTCTTACCTATGTATACGCTAAGCAGAGGAGCTGAGCAGATTGATATATTCCATAGTTTTATAGGAAAAGATTCATTATAACTTGTGATTTATTAATTTAAATTCCTGCTCATTCTGGGCTTTGAAGTCAAGGAGGTGGTCCTCTCAGTGATTGATAGCTAGCCACCTCCTAGACTTCAAAGCCCAGAATGAGCAGGAATTTAAATGAATAAATCTCCAGTTATACAGAATTTTTTCCCTATAAAACTATATATCAATCTGCTCAGCTCCTCCTGCTCTATAACATGCTGCCTGCGGATTACAATACATTTTCATGGTGACATGTTCCCTTTAACAGGTTGAAAGTCTATTTTGCCAACTAATTAAGATCAAACCACACTTGGCCATTTCTGAGCCACTGAAGGACAGAGTTTGGTATGGCCAATGGGTATTGACATACATGACATACCCATAATACCATGGAAGTGCACTGCTCTTTGTACAATATGCATGGGATTTTTAGTTTTTTGGGTTTTTTTTCCCCAGTAATACCTACTGTATATGTCTGTAAAAGCAACAGTATTGCATTTCATAAATGTCCTCTTAAAGCCAGCTGCTGATAAGAATTTTATCAATAAAATACATTTGTACAACTAGTTGTCATGTTTTCCCTTACATGTTCCTAATTGCATTGGAGCTACAGAATGAAATCTAAATCCAAGTATAGCGTTCAGTTAGAAATATTGGAATTTGTGTTGCATGATCTGAAGCAATAGACCATGCAGTGTGAATGCTACCTTCACTATACTGGGCTCTGGAGGCCAGAAAGAAATGGACCAGTCTGGGAGATATGACGTGATTCTAAGATGACTCTTTTCTCCCTTTAACTTTCTTTTCCACAAAAGTTTGGGTCAGCAACTACCCAGGCCTATGAGTCTGCACGTTTAGGTGTTATGCTCTTTCTCCAGAAACAGTGCCACTCCTGTCTATGGACTTTTTCTGGTATTGCCATTGGTCCCCATTCCCAACTGGAGGGACCCGGAGGAAGTTAGATACAAAGGATAATGATATTGAGTGCTCTACTCAAATCATAAAGAACAACGGGGCACTTTCTCAACGCTACAAGCAGCAATGAAAAAAAATTGCTGAAATAGTTGTGAAATAATGTTTACCTTTTTTATGCTCTAGTTCTATTTGGAGAACATTTAAATAAGCCCTAAACTTGTATATGTTTATGAATAATTCTAAATTTGTCCCTGAATAAATAATGCATGGCCAAACAGTGGAATCGAAGGCTTCATGAGTGCTGGTGGAATTACTGTTTAATATTAACCACATTTGTTCCATTTCACATACAGTGCTATGTTAAAGGGAGTCTTTCACCCCTAAATGGCCATATAGAGTGTTTACGCCGCCCAATAGCACAAATATAGAAGAATGTAAGGGTACCTTTATCTTTTTCTTCATACTTGAAGTAGGTGTAAAAACAAAGTTTAATCCTTATGCAAAGTTTAATCCTAATGAGCTCTTAAAGGTGCCCAGGGCAGCGCTTACTGTATGGGAGCCCAGGCTGTGCTGCCTTTTTTAACGTTTCCCCGCCCAGCCTGTGCTTATACCCACCCTCCTATTTCCTTGTGTCATCCATGAAGATGAAATTAGGCCTGTGTTGTTCATGAAGAGGCAGAATGACTGGATTAAGAATGTTATTCAAGTACTATGGGCTTGTCACTGTACCATTCACAACCTGTAGGGCAGTTCAGAATTGACTAGACACACCTGCCCACACTATAACACCAACACCCCCAAAGGCTCATCTGGTGACAACAGTGGCTGAGGCATAGTGCCCTCATTGACGGCCATTATTTCTGCTCAGCATCAGTGATCAGCACTTAGGCCCACTGGTCCCTCATCCAGCGTAGATGCTCCCTGGCCCATGCAAGACGAATGACGGCTGTGCCTGGTGGTGTGGTCAGGTACCCTTGCAGGTTGTCTAGCACACAGATCACGCTGATTTAAATGTTTTTTAATGGTCTAATGTGACAATTGGGTGCCTGTCACCTCCCTTAAATGTGGCTGGAGTTGTGTGGCATTCATCATCTGCTTTAAAAGGGCATTGTTCACAATGAAGTGGTCATCAGTGTGGGATGTGGCCACTTCTATGCCTTTCTGTGACTCTTCCAGTTTCTCTGTATCTCTTTTGTAACCTGCTTATGACACTCTAAGCCCAGTGGCCACTTTCGTCTGAGAACATCCTGCTTGAAGCTCTGCAATGGCAAGGTACTGTTGATCAATTGTTAGGTGTCTTCTGGTCAAAATGTGAACAGCATGATAAGGAGGACTGTTTAAATACCAATTCTAATTGAACCAGGGAATTTATTGTACGATTTATGGATCAAACACCTGTTTTGAATTTTGCCATTAAGCTCCTTGATAGAGAACAGCAAGTTGTGCAAAAAGTACTGAAACATTGAACAGTTGGACATGTGCATTCAAAAGTTTAGAGAAGGTCACATTAAGTTAATCTGTAAAGATTAGAGTGCATTTTAGGTTCATCCTGAAATTTCACCCACAAGCCAAATATCCCTAACTTGTGAGAAGTTTATATATATTATATATATATATGTTAAAACACAAATCATATAGAATCCTGTAGGCAAAGTTGTAACCACAGCACTCGTCCATTTATGGCTTTAACGGGCGCACCTCTCTAGGTTGAACTCCCTCCACCTTGGGGATCAGTGAGTATTCTTATCACAGTATTCGAGACAGCACGCCAATGACGACGTAGATCTACACATGGTCGGCCGAGTCGAAAGCCTGAAGAAGGGCACCGGACTATTGTCCGAAACGTTGCACTGATATGTACCACTGCTGTTGATATGTACTAATAAAGCAAGCAAGTTTCTAGAAATATGTTATTGGCGTGCTGTCTCGAAAACTGTGATAAGGATAAATCATACAGAATAGTAAAGGTAAATAATAATCAATCACCTGGCCTGCAATACAATAGGGGAGATCCTGATGCTCATGTAGCACATAGCCATAGTGACCTACAACATGTTTTTCATTGGAGCTGAGCTCTTTGTTTTTGTGTAGAACAGTTTATATCTTTCAGCCCCTGTCCAGTGTGAAGTCCTTTGAGTTAACCACGTCCTGTACATGTCCTGTGAGTTAACCATTGTGGAATGTGGCCTGGTGGTCATCTGACACAGAATAATGGCTTTGCATATGTTAACTAACTATCCCACATTACAAGGAATATAGAAGGTAATATAATAATTAAAGGGGAAAGAACTAATCAGTACTTTTTTTTTCTTTTAAATTTTTTGTCATGTTAAGAAATAAACATTTAGAACATTTCAAAGAACCAGATTCACACAAATCAGTGAAACATGTTGGCAACGCTTTGGTACATTAAACAGATGTCATAAAAGTCTGTCAGTGTGATTCCTTCAGGGCTGCCTTTTCGCCATTGCTTCATAATAATTATCTTATACATTTTAATATCATTCACTCTCTCATGCACACCACCGCAGTGCCGCTGGGCTCCCGCATTCCTTTAGACCACTGATGTTCTAGCAGTCAACCACAATCCTCATATTTTGTCAAATCTCTCAGGATTATTTCTAGCCAAATATGTTATTTTATACATTGGCAAGGCTTCATCTATAAATTAGTTAAACGAATGGAGGGGCTACACCTTCTGGGAAATGTGGAGAAATAGCCTGGTACCGGTGTGTCAGTGTAAAATTAATTTATTATATTCCTCATATAAAATTGCAAGTATCCAAATTCCCTATATATCATATTCAATTACAACATGTAGGAAGGGGTCGAACCCCGAAACGCGTCTGGTGTGCACAGCAGTGAGAACAGGAGCTACATTAACACCCACATTGGAGGTGCGATTCCGTTCCCCACAAAAGACATCACCCACTCCTATCCAACAACAGGAGCTCGTAAAATCGAAAGAGACTTGCGCAAGCGCAGTGAACCTCTGCCGTCAGTACCGGGTCACGTGGGACGCCGCGGGTAAACCCGGAAGTGCGCGGGACGCCGCGTGCGGAGACATACACGCTGCAGCTGGATAGCGCTTGGAACCAAATGGAGTGAGGTACGCCCGAGGGGGTAAGATACTTTGATATTATATGTGGGTGGATTGGAACAACTACTGTATATACCCATCAAGTGGACATCTCCACAGAGTCAATACAGTGGAAACTGCAACGGATACCTAGTGGCTACAGCACACTTTATACCCCGGGACCAGCAAGGCCAAGGGGGTCCATACTGTTTTGCATTGCATTTTTTGCACGGACTGCTTTTTTATCACAGTTTTATCACATTTCTTAATACATTTTTGCATGGACTGCTTGTTTACTCCGGCTGCGCCAGGGACCTATATTTTTGCACAGAGTCATTTTGCACAGAGTTATATATGATGCACTGAATTGTTATATGTTGTAATTGAATATGATATATAGGGAATTTGGATACTTGCAATTTTATATGAGGAATACAATAAATTAATTTTACACTGACACACCGGTACCAGGCTATTTCTCCACATTTCCCAGAAGGTGTAGCCCCTCCATTCGTTTAACTAGTTTTCTCCTATACATTTCTGGCTTTAAGGGTAAGCCTTGGAGGTGAGCACCCTAGTCCTCTGACCTACCAGGAGTAGCCACCCAGGCACTCTTTTAACACTTTTTTCATCTATAAATTGCATCCAATGTTGGATTGATGGGGCTTCCTAGCATAGAACATTGGAAGTTGATATAGTTTTTTAGAGTATTTGGTTTGCAACAGATCATCCACAAGTCCTAACAGGCTTTTTTCAGGGGACCATACCGCCGGCAATCCCAGTTTCAAGTTCAAAAACTCATGAATTGCTGACCAGAAAGCCGCAATTTTCAGACATTCCCAGATGCATTAGAGTGCCAGTTGCTCTATTACATCTAGAACATGCAGAACTATTAAGTTGACGCATTCGTTCCAGCGTGACCGGAGTCAAAAAGACAAAAAGTGTGCAACCACTTCACCTATATCAACTGAACCATATTACTTATGACTGTACTCCTCTAGTTATACTTGAGCTCTCTTTCATACCTGTCTTCTAGTCTAGGGATATCCTTCTGCCACTTTGCCAAGGCTCTGGTCAGCGGAGAAACCAATTGGGGCATGAGTACTAAGTAAAAGGAGGATACTGGCCCACATTGATTTGTGCGTCTAGCAAATTTTTCAAACTCTCCATATTCTATCTTGACCCTACCACTACCAAATTGCTTTGCACAGGCAAGTCTTAATTGAAAATATCTGAACAAGCTATTCCTGGGTAAGCCAAACTCCTCCTTTAACTCAGGAATGGTTTTAAGAGCTTCTTCGGATAACAACTGAATCAAATATTTAATTCTATGTTTAGGCCAAAACTCAAAATCGGGAAGTGAATCTGGTTCACTTCTATGCCCCAATTGGTTTCTCCGCTGACCAGAGCCTTGGCCAGTGATGGGCAAAGTGCGGCTCTCCAGCTGTTGCTAAACTACAACTCCCACCATGCCCTGCAGTAGGCTGATAGCTATAGACAGGCTCTGCATGCTGGGAGTTGTAGTTCTGTAACAGCTGGAGAGCCGCACGTTGCCCATCACTGGCCTTGGCAAAGTGGCAGAAGGATAGACTAGAAGACAGGTATGAAAGAGAGCTCATGGCAACACAGGGGACCATCCCTCTCCACCTCCCCTATTACCCCAAACCCACAACTAATCAGTATTTAAAGAGGACTTTTCACTAAGATTTAGGTAGTGAAATACTTACACTACCTTTTTGGGTGGCGCCCACTGACGTCCAGGTACCATATTTTTTTTTTTTTCAAAATAACCACCTACTCGTGCGCTCCGGTCCCCATTAGTTTTCACATGTAGGGATATCTTGTATGAGGCGGGGACTTGTCTTTTGCGGGAGGGGTTTTTCTCTCCCTGGCTGCGAGCGCAGCCAATCATAGCTCTCGACTCGCAGCCATACCTATACATTAATTTTCCACACTAGCAATCATATCTATCTGAATCTTCAATTAACCTCTTAAGGACGAAGGGCGTACATGTACGCCCTTCGTCCGCACTTTAAAGATGGCGCCCGCTCCCGCACGGAGCGGGCGCCCGAGCTGCGGGTAAACGCTTGATTCATCAAGCTGACACCCGCAGCTCATGTCCGCGACCGGCAGCGATGCCGATCGCGGACATTTAACCCTCAGATGCCGTGGTCAATCCTGACCACGGCATCTGATCAGCGCAAAACCGAAAGTTTCACTTTCGGTTTTGCTCCGGCTCCCTGATGGCCACAAGGGGAGCCGGAGCATGCATGTAGTACCCTAGGTTTCTGTGAATGAAACCTAGGTTACTACTAAGTATTCCTATGGAGCCTATGACTGTAATAGGCTCCATAGGAAATATGCGATTTTCTCATATATTCCAATGCTATTGCATTGGAATATATGAGAATAACAATCTGATGATTGCATCTTATAGTTCCCTATGGGAACTATAAGAAAGTGGTAAAAAAAAAAAAAAAGTTTAAAAAAAAAATTAAATAAAAAAATATAAAAATTCAAATCACCCCCCTTTCCCCAAAATGAAAATAAAATAAATAAAAAAATCAAAAAATTACACATAATGGGTGTCGCAATGTGCGAAAACGCCCATACTATAATAATATTAAAAAATATTCACCATACGGTAAACATAAAAACGGAAGAAAGCGTCCAAATGGCTAATTCGCCATTTTTGGGCGCTTCATTTCCTAAAAAAATGAATAAAAAGTGATCAAAACATCATACGCACCCCATAATGGTATCAATTAAAAGTTCAGATTGCCCCGCAAAAAATGAGCCCCTACACTGCTCCGTACGCATAATTACAAAAAAGTTATAGGGGTCAAAACATGGCGACAAAAAAATAAAATAAAAAAATTCCCACTTTTAATTTTTTTTTCACTATCAAAACGCAAGAAAAACTATACATATTAGGTATTGCCGGATTCGTAATGACCTGAAGAATAAAATTAACCAGTCAGTTTTATCGCAAATCGAACGTTGTAATTTAAAAACCCGTAAAACTGTGGTGAAATTGCTTTTTTTTTGCAATTTCACCCCATTTGGAATTTTTTTCCCGATTCCCACTACCTCACATGCAAAAATAAATGGTAGAGTTAAAAAGTACAACTTGTCCCGCAAAAAATAAGCCGTCATATGGTTTTGTGAGCGGAAATATTAAAATGTTATGGCTTTTGGAAGGCAGGGAGCGCAAAACAAAAACGCAAAAATCCCAAAACCCCCGGTCCTTAAGGGGTTAAAGAGTGGACACAACACATCCTATTCACATTCTAGGACAGGTTGCTTTCAGTCATTTTAAATAATTACTGGAGAACCACTCTAACTATTGATTATACTACAACTAGCATCACCCTCACCTGTCTAATCCCAGAAAACAGTTGAGGGGATACTTCCTTTAGTGCAGACACACACATGCAGTCTTCTATACACACACAGGCACATGCTTACAGTCTTATATACATGCGCAGGCACACACATACAGTGTTATCATGTGTGCATAATACACTGTATGTGTATGACTGTATGTTCATGTGTGCGTACAAGACTATGTATACGACTGTGTGTAAATTAGACTAAGTAAATCTATACTAATAAAAGCCCTGAGTCCCTGCCGTCCGTGCGTGTGTGCTGAATACTCAAGTGCGCACGCACGGCGCACAGAGCATTCGGCACACACTCCACGGACTTCATACAGAGCACATGGAGAGAAGAAACGGGGGCATTACATAGAGGGGGTTTGAACCGTCGTGGGAGAAGCAAGTAGCTCATTTCCATATCCTAAGCTCCGCCCACTTCATGAATGAAGCAGGCGCGTGATGTAGTGACTTGCGCTACCAGTGCCTGGCCGCCCGCCCGCCGGCCTGCCTCACCATGTAGAAGATCGTTATTACTCATATGGGGGGATCTTTGTCATCCACAGACTTCTCCTCCCATAACAGTGTCAGCCACAAACCTCCCCCTCATAACAGTGTCAGCCACAGACCCCCCTACCCATAACAGTGTCAGCCACAGCGCCCTCATAATAGTGTCAGCCACAGCGCCCTCATAACAGTGTCATCCACAGCACCCCCATAACAGTGTCATCCACAGCGCCCCCATAACAGTGTTATCCACAGCGCCCCCATAACAGTGTTATCCACAGCGCCCCCATAACAGTGTTATCCACAGCGCCCCCATAACAGTGTCATCCACAGCACCCCCATAACAGTGTCAGCCACAGCGCCCCCATAACAGTGTCAGCCACAGCGCCCCCATAACAGTGTCATCCACAGATCCCCCCATAACAGTGTCAGCCACAGATCCCCCCATAACAGTGTCAGCCACAGATCCCCAATAACAGTGTCAGCCACAGTGCCCCCATAAGTGTCAGCCACAAATCCCCGATAACAGTGTCAGCCACAGACACCCCCCCATAACAGTGCCATCCACAGTGCCTCGTAACAGTGTCATCTACAGATCCCCCTATAATAGTGTCAGCCACAGACTCCCCCCCCATAACAGTGTCAGCCACAGATCCCCCTATAATAGTGTCATCCACAGACCCAGATAACAGTATCAGCCCCAGACGACCCCCATAACAGTGTCAGCCACAGACGACCCCCATAAGTGTCAGCCACAGATGACCCCAATAAGTGTCAGCCACAGATAACCCCCATGAGAGTCAGCCACAGATGACCCCCATAACAGTGTCAGCCACAGACCACCCCCCCCCATAACAGTGACATCCACAGACCCCCCTCCCCCCATAACAGTGCCATTCACAGATTCCCCCCCCCCATAACAGTGTCATCCACATATCCCCCATAACAGTGCCATTAACAGATTCCCCCCATAACAGTGTGCCATCCACAGATCCCCCATAACAGTGCCATCCAGAGATCCCCCATAACAGTGTCAGCCACAGACCCCCATAAGTGTCAGCCACAGACCACCCCTATAACCGTGTCAGCCACAGACCACCCCTATAACCGTGTCATTCACAGATCCCCCATAACAGTGCCATCCACAAATCCCCCATACCAGTGCCATCCACAGATCCCCCATAACAGTGCCATCCACAGATCCCCATAACAGTGCCATCCACAGATCCCCCATAACAGTGCCATCCACAGATCCCCCATAACAGTGCCATCCACAGATCCCCCATAACAGTGCCATCCACAGATCTTCCATAGCAGTGCCATCCACAAATCTCCCCATAACGGTGCGTCCGCCACAGATTCCCCTCCCCCATAACAGTGAGTTGGCCACAGACTCCCCCCCTCCCCCCCCATAACAGTGCCAGCACTAATGTTCTAGCGCCTGTTATTGTAACGGGCCTAATGTCTAGTATATGTATATCTCCATGTGTATGATATACACACAGGGATGCACTTACAGTAGAATGTACACACAGTCATATACATGCAGTCTTGCATACACAGGAAAATATATACAAGAACAGTAACAGGCACATATGTATAGGCATAAATATATAACAGGCACATATAGTAAGCACTTACTTCCTCACTTGAAGGGCAGAGCTGCCTTCCTCCCTCTGACTGTTCATCCCAGAAGGCTCCCTCCTGTTCAGACTGAGCATCAGATGTAGGGCCGGTATCAATGAAGAGGAATGATGCCTCCTCACATATGGAACTGTCTGCTGCATTACAGGGGTGAAGGAGAGGGGATGAAAGGCAACGAGGGGTACACAAGGCATATAGTTAGCCAGCTGTACCTAAGGTCCTTGTGCAGGCCTCTGCTGTAAGCAGACAAAAAAATTCATCTTCCTGTTTTGAAGCTGTTACAGCACATACAGGCCCAAAAAGAAGTACTGGAAGGTCCCACCATACCATTCTCCAGTCCACCAGTGAGCTAGTCCAAAACTCTGCATAAGCATTTAACTCCTGATATCCAAGTCATTTAAATGTTTGCCCTTAGACAACTCCAGTGTAGCTTTTGCAGTACGTTTAGGATCATTTACTGCTAGAGGATTAACCTTTGTCCAAGTCTCAAATCTCTGATAAACAATTTTTTTCCCTAAAGAATTCCCCTATATTTACTACTAGCATAAGGATCCGGCTTCGCACGGGTATATTTCATCTATTTCATTTAATGTTTGTGTGTCATTAAAAGATATCGACAGCATCCACTATAACAGTGACATCTACAGTACTCCGCCCCTTTAACAGTGACCTCCACAGGGGCCTGCCCCCTTAACAGTAACATCCACAGTGCTCTCCCCTTTAACAGTGACCTCCACAGCGGTCGCCCTTTTATTAGTGACCTCCACAGTAACCCGCCTCGTTAACAGTAATTTCCACAATAACCTGCCCCCTTAACAGTGACCTCCACAGAGCTTTGTTCCCTTAAAATGTGACCTCCACAACACCCTGCCCCTTTAACAGTGACCTCTACAGCACCCACTGACCTCCAAAGTTGACCGTCCCCTTTACTGTGACCACCACCGTTCCCTGCCCCCTTAACAGAGACCTCCACAGTGCCTGCCCCTTTAACAGTGACCTCCACAGCAGCCCACCCCTTTAACAGTGACCTCCACAGCAGCCCACACCTTTAACAGTGACCTCCACAGTGGTTGCCCCTTTAACAGTGACCTCAACAGTACCCCATCTCCTTAACAGTAATTTCCACAACACCCCTTCCCCTTAACAGTGGCCTCTACAGCAATCTGACCCCTTAACACTGACCTCCATAGCAGACCATCCCCTTAACTGTGACCTCCACAGCAGCCTGCCCCTAGGGTGGCCAGAGGTCCGGTTTTAGGTCAGACAGTGCGGCTTTCAGACTCCCTGTCCTCCATCCGACGCAGGAGCTGGACGGACACAGGGATGTCCTTTTGAACGGCTCACTCTCAGACAGCAGCACTGTGCTATCTGAGCTGCAGGGAGAAAGTCACCCTCCCTTCCACCCCTGTAGCTGACAGAAGTTGATTTTTACCTTCATTTTTTCAATCCCCGTCGGCTGCAGAGTAGGATGGGCATGGCCTAACCAGATTGGGGGCGTAGCTTAGGTGGACCTGGGGGTGGGGTGTTTTTTAAGTCCGTCTTTTGAGGGTGGCCTGAATGGCCACCCTACCTGCCCCTGAACTGGGACCTCCACAGCACTACGCTCCCTTAACAGTGTCATCCTCAGCGCCCTGCAGCAGTGAAGAAAAATGGCTTGGTTGTTATGGAAACCTGGTTTAAAACTGTGTATGTGGAGACTAAGGGCCTACAAGCTTCTATTGGCTGATAAGGGTCATGTGACTGGGTCTAAAACCTTCCCTGACATCTTATGTACCTGTGTGCCAGATGTTGTTATTGTAAATGTGACAATGCAGATTCCTTTAGCGGACATACACACACACACACACACACATACAGTCAGCTTTATATATTAGACTAGCTGAAGGACTCGGGTATGTTTAATCTATTTAATTTAATGTTTGTGTGTGTCCTTTAAAGATAGACACTATTCACTATACCAATAACCTCCACAGCCCCCTCCCCTTAACACTGACCCCCCACTACAGTGCCCCATCCCTTAAAATTGGTCCTCGGCAGCAGCCCACCCCCTTAACTTTGACCTTTACAGCAGCCTTCCCCTTTAACAGTGAGTTTTACAGCACACCACCCCCTTGACAGTGACCTCCACAGGGGCCCACCCCCTTTTTAGCAGTGGCCCTTATGGGCCTTGCTGGTGAGATACCAGCCGGGTGGCAACTCTATTCAACCCTGACCAGTTTGCAAATCTCTGCTGATCAAAGGCATCACTACAGCATAATACTGCCACCACTTTGCTTCACTGTGGGAATGGTGTTCTTGGGGGTGATGTGTACTGTTGGATTTGCATCACATATAGTTTCCCATAATGGCCAAAAAGTTTAATTTTAGTGTTCTCTAACCAGAGAACCTTTTTCCATATGTTTTAGGAGTCAAGCCACATGATGTGTGGTGAATTCCAAATTTTTTTTTTTTTAGCCAATGTTTTTTTCGGGCCACTCATCCATAAGACCCCACTTTGCAGAGTGTTTAGATTATAGAGTAGTGTCCTATGGACTGATATGTCTATACCCACTGTCGATATTTAGAACCCTTTCAATGTGAGGCCTCATGCACACGACTGTATGTATTTTGCGGTCCGCAAAAAACAGATCCACAAAAAATACAGATGGCCTCTAATAGAACAGTCCTATCCCTGTCCATAATGCGGACAATAATAGGACGTTCTATTTTTTGTGGAACGGAAATACAGACATACAGAAACAGAATGTACACGGAGTAACTTCCGTTTCTTTTGCGGAACCCACGCAAAAAAAAAAAAAACGGACACGGCAAGAAAATATGTTTGTGTGCATGAGGCCTTATTGTTGGGGTCTCTGTTGAATCTCTGATTAATGTCCTTCTTGCCTGGTCTGGGAGTTTTGGTGGATGGCCTTCTCTTGTAGGTATGCCATATTCTTTCAATCTTGTTATAATGGATTGAAATGTAATCCGTGGGATATTTTTTATAACTCAAACTGGATCAATACTTCTGCAGAACCTTGTATGGCCTGTTCGGAGAGCTCCTTGGTTTTCATGTTCATGCTTGCTTTTAGAAGCATTGCAGAGTTGGGGGCCTTTCAGTACTGTTGTGAACATCGCGTGACTTTGTGGCACATTTATCATTTGAATACCCCACTTGTGGCGTGAAAGAGTCAGAAAATGCTGAAAATGCTATTTCTCCACCGGCCTCTCCACTTTGTTTTTTTTTTCCCCGAAAATGAGGCATGGCGAGGGAGGGGAGGCGCGGAGTCGGCACCCTGACACATTTATCATCTTGTATGCCAGTTTTCTGGCGTAGAAGAACGCTAAAATCTACTACGCCAGCCTCCAGCAGTGAGCCTGGTGTATGTTAACATTGCCCCTTTGATTGTACACAGGGGGACCTATTCAACGAATTATGTGACTTCAGAAATAAATAAGTTGGACCAGACCTCAATTAGGGGTTTCATAGCAAAGGGGGTGAATATATATACGCTCATGACATGCGGGGATAAATTCTTTTTTAAAGTATTTTAGATGCTTTCATGTGAAAATTAGATGCCAATGAAACTTATTAACAGGGCACAGTTCTAAACCGCTTAACCTGCGAAGAAATAACTGTTCCGTCTTTGTTTTTTTATTTCATTTGGTACAATTATTCTTCAGATTTCAATATAATATCAGTGTCTAGCTATTAAATCCATTACCATACAAATGAATGCATTTAATTTTGTGCTTTGCAGCGAAAATCTCCTTTAGCATTGGAAAATCAAGGCTGCTCTCTCGCTGAGGTCTATTTTTGTAAGCATTAAAAAAAGCATCTTGCATTTGCTCTTCCCTGGGGCAAACTAGGTCACAGTCATAAAGAGGGAATATAAACAGTGACGGCTGTGCGCCAGCAGCGATCAGGTTTTCGTCATTCCTGTGAATGACGGTCCGGATCATTATACAGCAGACCTGACTGCTTCATCAATGAAGACTTGTCAATGAAATGAACTTGCGAAATGATATGTCTATAGGAATATCACTATGTTTGCAGGCTCATCTGTCATCTGCCAGCATCTCTCTGGCTCTTTGCTGTCCTGATGTTGATCCTGCCAGCAAAACCAGGCCATACTGGTGTGCAGCTGTCAGTCGCAACTGAACGGAGTCTCACTGCAGTCACTTGTCATTTTATAATCAACTTGTAAAATGGGATTTGGCAGAGGCCAAAGCTGTACTGTGGTTGGACAGCGCTGACCCTGAAAAGGGTTATGTCATGATTGGTGTAAAAAATTAAAATCTGACATCATATAGTACATGAACCAGGCCTGTACCACCCAGGAAACCAGAGATCTCCCCATTTATTGCACTATTTGTTCTGCTAGATTTACTGTGATTCAGGCTGTTCTCTATCAGGGGGTGTTTGTTTCCTTTCTGCTGTAGCTTTTTCCCTATAACTGCCACAGCCTCTAACAATAGAAATAGCTGGTGACGGTTAAAAGATTTCAACTGAGCGCGTGCGACCACCTGTGAGGTGGATGGAGAAATAAGGAAAAGAACAAACAGCAGGTGGCGCTATACAGATACATTTTATTGAATAACTCAGTAGCCATACAACATTTTTAATTACATGCAATTACAAAAGTATTCAGATCCAGGTGCTGGTTTGAAAACCCCTTTAAGGTGCCCATCCACCTTCAATAGTTATTGGCCAAACGAATATTTAGCTTGCAGCTATATCTCCTGACTACACCCGAGGATTGTGCCAACAATACATGGGGGTCTTTATTCACCCTTACTTTAGGGCCCCAACAAAGACCCATAGTTTCGATATTGTGTACTGGTGAGGACTAAGGAGCCTGAAACAGACCCATGGACTTCTGTGCTGTACACTGTCTGACACCATTTTAATACAGGGACATACATAAAAGATCAGTTTGCCAGCCTTAGCCCATTTTCTTCACCATAGTGGTGTTTTTGGGAGGCATGGATGTAATGAACTATGAAAATACTTTGTATTGCCAGTATACTTTCTTGGAGCAAACTATTCAAACATGAAGAAATATGGCAGTGAAATGCTTACGACCTGGAGTTCAGCGAGACGGGTGTATATTTGAGAAATATACTGTCTATCCTTTTTCTCTAACCATGTTACACTAACCTTATACTAAAGTAGGTAATATAAAGAAGATCGGTCACATCCTCCATGTGCTGCCTTCTTTACGTGTATAACCACTGCTCCACAAAATATCTAGCCCATTCCTGTTCCTGAGCAACTGGTGTAGTTAGTTTTGGTGTCCTATATACTAATGAGGCTTTTTACTGAAGGGGGCTCTCACCGGCACTTCAAACAATATCAAACAGGGAGTGAATGTGAGTGTTTCGACACTGTCCTATTGGGTCACCCCGTGACAACTCCTACCTGACATTTATGTGACCCCATTATGAAACGAACAGCACAGATTGCTTGGGGGAGATTGCAAGAAGCTAGAAAAATAAAAGAGAGAGGTGTAGCGAGCTGCAGTGCCAAACAGCTATTAAAAAACCACGGTAGCACATTATGCGGGAACACATACAGGCTTTCCTACTCTTTAGCTCTGATGATCTGTCTGTGGATATAGACTTCAATCTGCTTACGGAATATTACAGTTTATAATATTGATTAGGCAGGGAGAAAAACTGACAGGGAGACTAGCACAGTCAGTTTAAAAGGCATCTGTCAGCAGATTTGTACCTGGAGGCTTTCCACGCACAGCACTGACACTGGCTGACCTGTTGCATGTGCACTTGGCAGCTGAGGGCATCTGTGTTGGTCCCATCTTCATATGTTCCCCCATTGCTAAGAAAAATGATATTTTAATATATGCAAATTAAACTGTAGGAGCAATGGGGGCGTTGCCATTACACCTAGAGGCTCTGCTCTCTCTGCAGCTGCCACGCCCTCTGCACTTTGATTGACAGGACTGGGCAGTGTGAACCTCATCATGCCTGCTGGAAACAGTTGAAAAGTAAGTGTTATGTATATGATCTTTTAATATTTTCACAAATGCATGGGTTTCTGAACAACCTTAACCCCTTAAGGACCTGTGCCATACATGTATGGTGCTGGTGGATGTGACTTAAGGACCAGCGCCTACATGTACGGTGGGTTGATCGGGCAGGTGCAGGAGCTGCCCCCGCCCGATCAGCGGCACAGTCCCCCCTACTGCATACGCCGGCATCAGTGAAAACACCAATGCCGTAGTGTTAACCCCTTGTATGCCATGGTCAAAGCTGACTGCTGCGGGTACAGGTGCCCTCCGGTTTCCTATCGGGTCCCCGTGCTGCAGTGGCGGGGACCCGATGGCAGAGAAGGCAAGCCCGATGCCTTCCATGGGCATCAGAGTTTGTCTTCTACAGAAGCCTCTGAGATCTAGCCCTCAGGCTGAGTCTCACAGGCAGGCTGTCAGTACAAAAGCTGACAGCCAATGCATTACAATATAGGCACTGGCGTACCGCCCATATAGGCAGACTGAGCAGTTGATATGGGGGCCATGAGTGTGAAGGGCCCGGCCAGGCTGAATGGCCCGCCCCCTTTTCCCACATAAATGCACAGCTCCCTTGTTCCTTGCCCCTGCAGCTGCTGCTATCTGCCAGAATCCTCTATTAGATACAGAGCTGGTCAGGCAGGAAGTGCAAAACGAAAATGCCAAAAAAAAAAAAAAAAAAACTACGGTCCTTAAGGGGTTAAAATTATCCCAGTGAAATCTACCTTCCAAAAACCATATGGTGTTCTTTTCCTTCTGCGCCCTGCCGTGTGCCCGTACAGCAATTTACGACCACATATGGGGTGTTTCTGTAAACTAACAGAAAATAATGCACTATAAAATTAGATGCAAGCATAACATATAGACTAGGCCCTCACTCTTGATAAAAACTGAGACACTTGGTCAATACATTTTGATCAAAATGTATTGACCAAGTGTCTCAGTTTTTATCAAGATTGAGGGCCTAGTCTATATGTTATGCTTGCATCCAATTTTATAGTGCATTATTTTCTGTTATTTTGTAAATGCAGCCATATACATCCGCACATTTAATGCCATATCGTGCAGGATGGATTATATATAGTTTTTTCTGTGATGTGTTTCTGTAAACTACAGAATCGGGGTAATACATATTGAGTTTTGTTTGTCTGGATCAAAATGGAAAATCTGCCAAAAAAGTGAAATTCTGAAATTTCATCTACATTTTCCTTTAATTCTTGTGGAACACCTAAAGGTGTTTACAAACAAAGTTTGTAAAATCAGTTTTGAATACCTGGAGGGGTATAGTTTCTAAAATGGGGCCATTTATGGGTGGTTTCTATCATGTAAGCCCCACAAAGTGGCTTCAGACCTTAACTTATCCTTAAAAATTGGGTTTTGGGAATTTTCTTAAAAATTTTAAGATTTGCTTTTAAGTTCTAAGCCTTCTAATGTCCCAAAAAAAGACAATGTAATTTACAAAATGATCCAAACATGAAGTAGACATATGGAAAATGTAAAGTAATAACTATTTTAGGAGGTATCACTGTTTTAAAAGCAGAGAGATTGACATTAGGAAAATTGTGAATTTTTCCAAATTTTTGGTAAATTTGGCATTTTTTCATAAATAAAAATGAAATATTTTGATTCAAATTTACCACTGTCATAAAGTACAATATGTGACGAGAAAACATTCTCAGAATTGCTTGGATAAGTAAAATCGTTTTAAAGTTATCCCTACATAAAGTGACACATGTCAGTTTTGCAAAAAATGGCCTGGTCCTTAAGGTGAAAAATGGCAGGGTCCCGAAGGGGTTAACAACCCTTTTGAACAACAATAATGTCTAATTAATTATTTGTGAATGAATCTATAAAAATAGTCCTCAGCAACTTTTAAATGTGGTTTAATTTGGTGGGGTTTTATTACTGTATCAGAAATTAGGTCCACTGAAGGATCCTGCTGGTGATGCCATAACAATGGAAGAAACCTTATAAGTAACGATGTAGCAATCTTGCATCATTAAAACAAAACAGTTTAACAGGTCTAAAAAAAAAACAGTGACACTATTACAAAAGTGCAGAACATAAATAGACAATTTATAGCATGTTCACATCTGTGTTGGAGGCTGCATTCAGGGCTTCCGTCGCAGATTCTGCGAAAAAGAGCAGACAAAAAATTCTTGCACGCAGGACTATTGTTTTCCGCGAGAAAAGGGGGCTCCAGAACGGAACTCAAACTGACCCCATTATAGTTAGTAGGGACTGTTCTGCTCCATTAGTATCAGTATGTGCCAGATCTGGCACTTCCATTATTTTCGTTGTTCTACGCCCCTAACAGATAAAAAATGTTCATTGTATAATTATGACAACAGAACATAAACTGAATAAAAGAAAACAGGACTTTTACATTAACATAATAGAACACATTCTAGGATTCAAAACACTACTTTGACCCTAGGACTATAGGACACTGGCCTAGGAATGGAGAAATACATCATAGTGACATTATTACAGAACAATAACTGTAAATTATTACGAAGTCTTCTATGACACTATCTGCCTAATGAAGACACAGGGCATTGTGAAATAACCACAATAGAACATAGCCTAGAAATAAAAACAACACTACAGTAGCATCATCAATATAGAACACAGCCTAAAGCCTCATGCACATGGCCGTTGCTCGGCTGCTCCGTGCATTGGGGAACGCAATTTGCAGTCCCCAATGCATGGGCAACATCCATGCGGTTGCCGCTGACAGATCCAGACCCATTCAACCATGAGCCGCCCTCACCGCAATAAAATAGAACAAGTACTATTTTTTTGCAGGTGGAGGCACAGCGAGAATGGGTCTGCATCCGTGATGCTGTGTGCACACTGTGCACTGTATATTGCGGACCAGCTGTTTTCGGGCCGCAATACGATCACGGCTGGGCAACTGTCGTGTGCATGAGGCCTTAATCATACACTACTGTAATTTAATGTGAATAAAACACCTTGAAAAATGCAGAGATCATTTTCACAATAATACGTGACAATGATGACAATGATCACAATAGAACACACCGTATTCATAATAATAATGTATCATCACAATGGATTAAACACGACATAAATGAAGACACGGCCTATTATAAACTCCTCAGAATAGATAATGTTGTAGGTGTAAAAATAAACACTACAGAAACAATTCCTATGGCACACACCCTAGAAAAATGACTTACTTTTGTGACTTTATCACAGTAGAAAACGCAGGCCATAATGATATCATAGAAATAGAATAGAGCATTAAATAAAGACACCGCCATTGTGACATCAAAATAGGACGCAGCCTTACAATAAAGACGTAGATTACAGTGATATCTCAGTAGTAATGGTAAAACACATTCTATCATCTATGACAATGAAATACAGCATGCAGATTATTGTGACTATTCTTATAAATGACGAAGCAGACTACTGTGAAGACATAGGCTATTGTGAGATTAGTCAGCATGCCCACGTACTCACCACTTCACTGAGAACCTTTCAGATGCGAAATGTCTGTTTGGAGAAGATTTACATACATAGTAGAATTATCCTGCACTCCAGTCCAATAAAAGCCTCTAATCTTTATGTAGCATGAGTACTGAGACATCCTCACTATAGACCACAGCCTAAGGTTACACACAGTGATGGTAGTATAGCTGCAAGAAAAAGTATGTGAACCCTTTGGAATTATATGGATTTCTGCACAAATTGGTCATAAAATGTGATCTGATCTTCACCTAAGTCACAACAATAGACAATCACAGTCTGCTTAAACTAATATCACACAAAGAATTAAATGTTACCATGTTTTTATTGAACACACCATGTAAACATTCACAGTGCAGGTGGAAAAAGTATGTGAACCCTTGGATTTAATAACTGGTTGAACCTCCTTTGGCAGCAATAACTTCAACCAAACTTTTCCTGTAGTTGAAGATCAGACGTGCACAACGGTCAGGAGTAATTCTTGACCGTTCCTCTTTACAGAACTGTTTCAGTTCAGCAATATTCTTGGGATGTCTGGTGTGAATCGCTTTCTTGAGGTCATGCCATTGCATCTCAATCGGGTTGAGGTCAGGACTCTGACTGGGTCACTCCAGAAGGCGTATTTTCTTCTGTTTAAGCCATTCTATTTAATTCTATGCTTTGGGTCGTTGTCCTGTTGCAACACCCATCTTCTGTTGAGCTTCAGCTGGTTGACAGATGGCCTTAAGTTCTCCTGAAAAATGTCTTGACAAACTTGGGAATTCATTTTTCCTTCGATGATAGAAATCCGTCCAGGTCCTGACGCAGCAAAACAGCCCCAAACCATGATGCCCCCACCACCACAGGCTCCAACGTCTGGAGCTTATGCATCCAGAAAGCTTCCCACTTCTTCAAGAGTTTATTCCGATCACTTCCTCTGCATGGCTGAGCTACATGATCTGTAATCTGTAACTGTAACTGTGCTATGGTATGTCTTCATAGATGAAAATGATGAAGAAGTAAATTACTTTGTCTAATCATGGATTTATCTTTGAAAAACCTTATATGTGATCTCCCCCACATAATAAGCCACAAGAACATTTCATGATGTAAATGACATATTTGCTATTGCAAATGTAAAATCCATGGACAGAGAAAATTTCCTCACTACGTAGATGGGAGACATTTTGAGCTTTAATGATACTTGAAAATTTCTACCATCAAGTTACTGAGGACATTTTTTCACCCTATATCTCTTCCTTTTTTTCAGTCTTACACCCTATCTATACTCTACTTTCTGTCAATGATCTAAGACCAACATCCTCCATAATCTGTACCTCCCACTCCCATCTTCAAGACGTACTCTTGCTGTACTAGTTCTATGGAGTGCTACACCCCTAGACAATCATATTAACTGCCATATAAACAGTTTTAGGGGTGCCCTAAAATCATACGTTTATAAGCATGTCTCTTCTCTGTTCACCTAAGCTCTTGTGAGCATGGCCCTCACTGCTATAGTTTGAGATGATTAGTTTTGCTATTCTGCAATATCTGCAAAATATGTTAGTGCTATATAAAGATTATTATAATATGACATTTAGAATGGCATTATATCTTATATTTTTCTTTTGGCCAAATTTCCATTTTAGCTATTATATATTTGAAAATGTTAATAAACATTAAAAAAAAAAAAAAAAAAGATTTAGTTTTAGATTATATTAGCTTGGTTTTCACAAGTTTTGTCGTAGAATAGTAAGCAATTCTTTGTTTTATTGCATACATCTTTTTACAGCATTGCATCAGAAGTCAGGCTGTCTAACGATCTCCTGTCCTAACAGCCAGGACCAAGAATAACTCTGATCCTAGCTATCTAAACCTTAGATGCTGAGTGATGCCAATGGATTGCTATGACAGCAGGAGGCCAAACAACGGCCCGGGTCTGCCATGTATGGAATGCTGCTGTGCCCTGCCAAATACAGGGTTCAATAGGCTGCCTGGCAGTATTGCAAAATACAAAAGATGCTTTTCATCCTTACAAAGACCTTTCCTTTAGAAATTAAAAAAGAAGCACATCATTTGTATTACTGTATCTATAACAAACCAAATAATTATGATATAAAAAAATCTAATCAAGTTATTTGTACTGTACGGTGAAAATGTCCTTAAAAAAAAGAAACAAAAAAAAGTATGAAAAAAATAATCAAAAAGTTGTTTGACCCAAAATGTCACAGATGAAAACTTAAAATCACCCCTCAAAAAACAAGCTGCCATACATATCCATCTATGAAAAATAAAAATTGTATGGGTCTTTGAATAAGGTGGTACAAAAACAATTTTTAAAATACTTTTACATGTTTTTATGCTGTAAAAGCAGTAGAAATAAAACTATAGAAATTTGGTCTCGCTGCATTCATATCGGATATAAACTGAGTAATTTTTCCCTGAAATATACAGTCCACCATTGTGGTGTTTTCTTCACACTACATCCCAAAAATAGAATAAAACGCAATAAAAAACTTGTAAATACCCCAAAATGGTACCAATGAAGACTACTGTACAACTTGTCCCAGAAAAGGCCCCTTAGAACTGTTGACAAAAAATGTTGTCTTAAAATGTGGCAACAGAAAGACAAATTCTTTTCTTTCTAAATTATTCTAATTGTATAGAAGTTGTAAGACCTAAAAAATAAAATTAATTTGATATTGCTGTAATCTTAGCAACTCAGAATACAATTCTTATTTATACCACCAGTGGCAGTCTTTACAGCCATGCAATTTGGTGGGGCTCCTGACAGGTGGGTCGGACAGCTCTGCAACTTTTAACTGTATCTGCATCCTAAGGACAGATAAAATTGTGGACAGACAGGGAACCACTGACAGAAATAGCAATTCCTGGCTGACGATCCTGCCAGGAATCACTAGTGGTGGAATCACCAAGTGGTTGTCCCTTAAAGGCAAAGCCTAGACTGTATTGGCTGTATTAAGGGCCTGACATCACACGATTGCCCCTTCCTGCTTTTTCAAGAGGATCATTTTAATGCATTGGTGGGCCCAGTGCAAAGGTTTTAAGAGTGGAAACCTTCCCCCACCCATCATTGTTCATTTCTTCTGATGTCTTCATACATTCATCTGAATGGAACCTAATAATTCAGTAGATGGGGGGCACTCAAATATTAGGAAACAGATGGACTTAAGGAACCAAATATTTAATAATGACATTTTAAAAGCATTATAAAAACAGTTGGAGCACAATCTAAAAGTATTCTAAAATTCATGGTCGACTGAGCATAGAATCTAATATCTAGTAGACATAAGAAAATACATAAAAGGAAATACATAAAAAGACCCAAACCATGCAGTCCAATATGGAGGTTATACAACAAATTCAATCTCAATGGATGGTTAATAAAAGTACTAGCCCAAATAGTAAACAAATGTTAGATTCAAAATAGTTGCGGTAATTAAGCCTGGTATACTGCCATGATTATGCCTGGTATATTGCACAAAACGTCGCAGCGTGATGGCTGGTATAAAATTTCAATGCTTGTAAGTCCCAGACTAAAAGCGTACCATGCGATGGATAAGCAAATATTCCTGGTTTAACAGCCACAGATCATAGTAGATTAGGCCTAACAAACATTATATTGAGTCCCAACTGTATTAGACAATGAGGTACATTACCATTCTTCTAATATATGCGATTTGGCTCCACTCTTGTCAGCCGACGGTGTCCGGTGCGGTGTCTCGGTCTAAGCGCGGTGTCCCACGTGACCAGTGGCGTCTCACGTGATTGTGATGTCACGGAGTAGGCAGCTCCTTCCTAGGTCCTTTTGCTGGATATTCAGGAAATCGAGTTGCTGCGCTGAGAGTAAAGTGCAAAGATATTCTTTTAGAGGTGGTAGAAGGTGGTATATCCAAATAAAGTTCTCAAAAGCTATGATCTGCAGGGCACGCCATATGCGTTTCGGGGTATACGCCCCTTCCTCAGTAGTCAATGAGCCACTGACTACAAAAATATTTTTTTTGCTTGAATGGAACCTGTCAGCAGCCTCATGCTAGCCGGTAACATGAAATCCCATATGCTCTCTGGTAACAAACATACAGGATAAGAGCAGATACTAAGAACTACACCCAGTATACAGGACAGGAGAAGTGGTACTGTGCAGTGTCCATATATACAGAATAAGGCCTCTTCCAGATGGGCGTCACGGGTGAGGACCAAATGAGATGTGGGCGCATTGCGGGAAACCCGCGCGAGTAGGGACGCAATTTCAGTCAGTTTTGACTGCGATTGCGTTCCGTTGTTCAGTTTTTTCCGCGCAAGTACAATGAGTTTTGCACGAGCGTGAGAAAAACTGGATGTGGTACCCAGACCCAAACTTCTTCACTGAAGTTCGGGTTTAGGTTCGGTGTTGTGTAGATGTTATTATTTTCCCTTATAACGTTTATGAAAAACGCAGAATATAGAACATGCTGCGATTTTCACGCAACGCACAAGTGATGTGTGAAAATCACTGCTCATCTGCACAGCCCCATTAAAGTGAATGGGTCCGGATTTAGTGTCGGTGCAATGCATGCATGTCACGAACTGCACCCGTGCGGAAAACTCACCCGTGTGAAAGGGGTCTAAGAGCAGATACTTAGGGTCGAGCGTTGGGGGTCATACCGAACATTACTGTTTTTCGCACCCGAACATTTCCGTAAAAGTTCGGGTTAGTTGTTCAGCGATTTCTTCCTGCTTTTTGAAAGGCTGCAGGGCCTTTCTGTGAGGGCCCTAATCTGTGAGGGACAGATTAGGGAAGAAATCTGTTGAACTTGATGATATTAAATCTTAAAACTACAGCAATTATTGAGGGTGCTATGCTACATATTTGTACCCAGCCCTAAGCCCAGTGATACTGCAAAATAATTTTTAATACATCTGTTACTGAGGGGGGTCGGCGGCCATTTTAGCAACTGCAGTGTCCTTGGAACTACATGTGACCTGCATGTGTGCCAGCCAGCCAGGGACATCAGTCTAATTATTTTTTGGTAGCTCAGTGCAGGAAAAATTCCTTTTTTCTGGCAGGTCAAGTAGCCCTACATTACCCATTTTATAATTTTGCGGTGACATAGTGCATTTCTGTAGTTGGTGGAATAAACCCGTACTGTCGTAGCACAGATCACATTTGCATACACTGCTGAAAAACCTATAGTGACATAGTGCATTTCTGTAGTTGGTGGAATAAACCCGTACTGTCGTAGCACAGATTACATTTGCATACACCACTGAAAAACCTGTTTTAAAATTTTGCGGTGACATACTACATTTCTGTAGTTTGGTTAATAAACCCGTAGTGTTGTTCTACAGAGCACGTTTGCATACAATGCACAAAAACCTATTTTAAAATTTAGCAGTGACATACTGTATTTCTGTATTTGTGGGAAATAAACCTGTATTTTTGTTCCACAGAGCAGTTTGGCATACAACGCACAGAAACCTATTTTAAAATTTGGCAGTGACATACGGCATTTCTGTAGTTTGTTGCAATAAACACTGGTTTTGAGCTACATAGCAGATCTGGGGCCTACCCTGTATTTCAGTCATTTTAAGTAACCTTTTGAACTCTGCATTTACATAGTTGGTTGCAAACACACTGGTTTTGGAGGTAGATAGCACATTAGCGGTGTACGCTGCATTTCTGACAATCAAATTAAACTGTTAACTTCTGCTTTTACATTGTTGGTTTGAAAAATAAAATTTTGGGTGATAGTGAAGTAATTGTATTGCATTGCTCCGTTACACTGTTGTGTGACCTAAAGACATTTATTCTGTTTATGACACGGACACTGCCTTACTGGTAGTGAAATTAATTGTTGACTTTTGGCAGGTAAATTGACACCGGAGATAAACCATCTGTTAGTTTGGTGGGTGAACGCAAATAATGAGGAGAACATTAAATAAGGGATGTGGGCATGGTCGTGGTGGTGGAGCTTTTGTTGCTGGGAGAGGACCTGGCCGTTCAGCGCCAACTACAGGTCCAAGTGAAACACCTTCCTCAGATGTGAGTAGGAGACAGAACCTGCAGCGTTATTTGGTAGGTCCGAATGCCACTCTACGAATGCTGAGGCCAGAACCAGTACAGGCGCTAGTAGATTGGGTGGCTGACAGTGCCCCCTGTTCCTTCACGTTGTCTCCCACTGCTGAAAGCTCAGACTTGGAATCTGCAGCCCATGCCCATCAGTCTTTCACCTCACCCCCTTGCAAATCAAGCTCAAGCTCATTTGAGCCCCAAGTTATGCAGCAGTTTCTTATGCTTTTTGATGACTCTGCTGCAGGGTTTCCCAGGGCCATAACCATAGCCCTGCCCCAGAAGGGGAAGAGATTGAGTGCACAGATGCCCAACCACTTAGGTTTAAGGATGAGGACATGGGAAGACCACCGCAGCACGTCTCTGATGATGACGAAACACAGGTGCAAACTGCTGCGGACTTCTGCAGTGTGCAGACCGACAACGAGGGCAGGGGTGAAGACTGGGTGGAAGATGATGTTAAGAACGATGAGGTCCTACAGCCCAAAATATACCACTTAAATCCATGTCATTTATGGGTGGTGAAAAAAAATCATATTTTTAAGGCCAGGAATTACCTTTGCGGCCTGAGCTGCATATGTGCTGGGGACAATAATTTAGTTAATTCGTCTGGGAGTTCAGGGGTTGACATATTCCAGTTTTTTGCTGTCAAGTAACCCTGCACTGCATAGGTGAAAGGGACCGAAAATTTGAAAAATCTTTTTATATTATTGGGTGCAATATTACCATTTTTTGCCGTGAATTAACACCTCCTTTGCCTGGGTGCCAGGGGCCTACATTTCTAAAAATCGCCAGTTCTATTGGTGGGTAACACAAACCTCGTTTTGCCGTGAATAAACCCCTGCTCTGCCTGGATGCCAGGGGCCTACATTTGTAAAAATCGTCTGTTCCAATGGTGGGTGACATGAACCCTGTTTTCCTGTGAATAAACCCCTCCTCTGTCTGGGTGCCAGGGGCCTACATTTCTAAAAATTGCCTGTTCCATTGGTGGGTGACATGAACCCGTTTTGCCGTGAATAAACCCCTGCTCTGCCTGGATGCCAGGGGCCTACATTTTTAAAAATCATCTGTTCCATTGGTGGGTGACATGAAACCCAAAATAAGAGCAGATACTGAGAATTATACCCAGTATACAGGACAGGAGAAGTGGTACTGTGCAGTGTCCATATAGACAGAATAAGTGCAGATACTGAGAATTACACCCAGTATACAGGACAAGAGAAGTGGTACTGTGCAGTGTCCATATATACAGAATAAGAGCAGACACTGAGAATTACATTCAGTATACAGGACAGGAGAAGTGGTACTGTGCAGTGTCCATATATACAGAATAAGAGCAGATACTGAGAATTACATTCAGTATACAGGACAGGAGAAGTGGTACTGTGCAGTGTCCATATATACTGAATTAGAGCAGATACTGAGAATTACACCCAGTATACAGGACAGAAGAAGTGGTACTGTGCAGTGTCCATATATACCGAATAAGAGCAGATACTGAGAATTACACCCAGTTCACACAACAGGAGAAGTGGTACTGTGCAGTGTGTGTGTGTGTGTATATATATATATATATATATATATATATATATATAATGTGGGGAATTGCTCTGGTAGACAGGCTTGCGGACGCAGTATAGAGGCAAGGTATACAGTTCTCTGGGTAAAGAAGAAGTGTTTTATTCACACTCGGCAAAACAGAAACAGTCTTTAGTGCTTGTTCACACAAGGCAAAACAGAAACAGTCTTTAGTGCTTGTTCACACAAGGTAAAACACCCGGCAAAAACATAAGTCCCACAGCAAGGTCACCTGAGTGGTCGGTGTTAGTTCACACCTGGCAGTTAGGTCGGCCACGCAAAGTTTCCACCAGCGGCTTCCAGGTAGACTGCACGCCTGTTTGCAGACTCTTGCTCTCAGCCCTGAGAGCTCCACAGCAACACCAGCAGCTTCCAGGATAATCCCCTCCCACCTGCTGAGGTGGCTGCCTTTTAAAGGCCCGGAAAAAGTCCGGCCTGGACCGTGGGGAATAGTCTCCCACCCAGCACTTGACTATTCCCAATAAGAGCCGGCCCGGATCGGCTTTGTAGCCATACTAAATATCAATGTGTCAAGCAGCACTAGCTGCTGCTGACACAAAAAAATCCGGCTCTTATCTCACCGAGGCCAGGAACCTCGGTGACACGTACCTTCCGTCGACGACGGAACCTTGCGCCCTCTTACAATATATAGATATATAAACCAAAGAGAAGCAGCAGCACAGTTGAAGGTGTGAACAGAGTGCAAGATCCTCTTGGAAACAAGGCAAATATTCCAGGTATATATAGTCCAAAGATGAGGCAGCACTCCAGCATATGAAAAATAGGTGACCCTCTTTATTCCCCAGGCAACGTTCCGGTCTTTTCAATGAGACCTTTGTCAAGCAATACAACAGTGTAACAAAGGGGCTTATATACCCCAAATCCTTCAGCGCAATCAAATCACATGACATAGTAAAATTAACCCATGGTGTGCAGGTTTAAGAGTGTTATACTCATAAAAACTTTAACATTCATAGTGAAGTGCATCAATAATATACATAATAGTGTACATCATGATGTGATTATAACATAGTCTTGTATCTTCATAGTGCAGTGCAATTTCCAGCCTGTGTGGTGGAAACATATACCCATGCAATTAAGCTAGGTGTGCAAAGAGTTAAAACCAAAGGCTTGGCCTAGACACACACAGAGACTGCATGACACAGCTGTACTAAAATGCAAAAAATAAATAAAAAATATCGCAAATAAATCGCATCTCCTGTCAACATACCATTGGTGGTTCAATGTGGCCACATGGAACTGGTGTCCCCGACTCTGAAATGCGCACGCGCGGTGACCTAAGCGCGCATCCGAACATCCCCTTCGTGTGCAGACGCCGCCACCCACTGCCCACATGACTGGAGGAGTGGCTAAACCGGCCGCATCACAGTGAGGGGAAGTGTAGGGGTGCGTCATATGGCACCCTAGGCAAATGAGTGTCGGGGGGAGTGTCTGGTCTACCTAGTGACCGGAACAGTTTAATAACAGATATCAGCACAGGGTCAGTGAGACCATAGGCAAAAACCTCCCTAATAGATAAAGGCAATGGCTGAGGGGATAATATCAAAAGGGGATTGTCACTTTCAGTGCGGCCGTGAACCCCGTCAAGAGCCGCGCTGCACCTATTTTACGTGGTGCAAAGACCAATCGGCCACAATCGGGCAATACGCCACTAGGTAAAGTGACATCAACCCCACATCGATTACATTGAATCAGATAAAATAAATCGCTCCAACACGGCACATCAGACGGGTGCATATGGCTGCATCTGTCTAAATAGCCATGCATCCAGGAGTGATGTCACAAATAACTATATAAGATATACAAACTAAAACTTGATAAGTTAAATGGAATCACTGATAACACAGATATCAAAAGGGAAAACGTGTAAACAGTGTGCAATAAAGGGCAAATGACAACAGCGAACCACTGTAGGTAATGTTGATAGATGATGCAAAGGGGTATCACGGGAATCTATAAAAGAAAGAAAATTATTATTCATATTGGATAACACTGTTATATATTCCCACACCCAGGCTGAATAGAAAAACGATCCCCACTAGGAAGGGGGGCGACAGCACCTATCCCCCAAACAATTCCCATCTGAACTCAGTATTCACGCCCAGCGGTTTCAATGTAGGCAACTTGTGTATCCAGAAGAGTTCTCTTTTTTTCAGAGCCAATTCTCTAGGGAGACCAGACACGCCCCCGACACTGATTTGCCTAGGGTGCCATATGACGCACCTCTACACTTCCCCTCACTGTGATGCGGCAGGTTTAGCCACTCCTCCAGTCACGTGGGCAGTGGGTGCCGTCGTCTGCACACGGAGGGGATGTGCGCTCCGGTCACCGCGCGTGCGCATTTTTAGAGTCGGGGACGCCAGTTCCATGTGGCCAAATTGAACCACCAATGGTATGTTGACAGGAGATGCGATTTTTTTGCAATTTTTTTTGCGGATTTTTTTGCGATTTTAGCACAGCTGCGTCATGCAGTCTCTGTGTGTGTCTAGGCCAAGCCTTTGGTTTTAAAGGGAGTCTTTCACCCCCAAACCCCATTTTTCAGCACTCGCATCTTCCTGTGCTAAATTGCCCCCCCATTAAAAAGCCTTTTACCCCATTGCTGTACCGCTTACCTATCTTCATAAAATCACTTTTATTGCAGCTGTCAATCACAGCTGAAAGTGCCCAGGGGCGGCATCATAATGGCTGGTTGTCTAGGCCGCGCGCTCATCTTCCTAACTGTCCACACCCCCTTTCACCCAGACCAGTGTCTTCTGCTTGTCCTCCTCCTCAAGTGGCCAAATCCCACGCCTGCGCCGAGGATCCGGCAGTCCGCTCTTTACAGCCCTACAATGCAGCGCTTGCAGGAGTATCACTGTACGGGCCCGCGCCTACGCACAGGATACCCCGATGCTTGTGCCAGTAATCGGGAAACCAGTGAGCAGGCGCGGACTGCCGGATCCTCAGGGCAGGCGCGGGATTTGGCCACTTAAGGAGAAGGACAAGCAGAAGACACTGGGCGGGCCAGCTGGGTGAAAGGGGGCATGGACAGTTAGGAAGATGAGCGCGTGGCCTGGGCACCGGCCGTTATGACCCCGCCCTGGGCACCTTTAGCTGTGATTGACTGCTGCAATAAAAGTAATTTTATGAAGATAGGTAAGCGGTACAGCAATGGGTTAATAGGCTTTTTAATAGGGGGGGGGGGGAATTTAGCACAGGTAGATGTGAGTGCTGAAAAATGGGGTTTGGGGGTAAAAGACTCCCTTTAACTCTTTGCACACCTAGCTTAATGGCGTGGGTATATGTTTCCACCACACAGGCTGGAAATTGCACTGCACTATGAAGATACAAGACTATGTTATAATCACATCATGTTGTACACTAATTATGTATATTATTAATGCACTTCACTATGTATGTTAAAGTTTTCATGAGTATAACACTTTTAAACCTGTATACCATGGGTTAATTTTACCATGTCATGTGATTTGATTGCACTGAAGGATTTTGGGGTATATAAGCCCCTTTGTTACACTGTTGTATTGCTTGACAAAGGTCTCATTGAGAAGACCGAAACGTTAATATATATATATATATATATACACACACACACACACACAGAGCAGCAGCATATAGCCAACAATCATGCATACATAGAATATATAGAAATACACATTCGCTCACACACAGGACTTGCACAAATACAAGTAGTTACTATAACAGACATGTCAGGAGAGGTGACAGGTCCTCTTTTAGCAACAGAAAGGTGAAGGCTCCAGACGGGAGGATCTGTGATACATCTGCTTCCTGCTGCTAACTATTTTGAACTGTCTGTGTCTAGAGGTATGTAACTCAGTTAAGAGATGCTGCAACTGCCAGGGGCCTACTGCCGGGGGACCTGGTGTACATGCACCCTTTGCCCTATGGGTAAAACAGCGCTTGGCACGAGCGCCGGCAGGTTGAATAGTAAGTCGGCAAGAGGTTGTACTGCATGCAGCTAATGTTGCTCTTTAATATTTGTATGGTTCTTCAGGTTCCCCAGAGACTTTGAAAATTACTATTAGGAGAAAAAAAAAAACTGGAGAGCATAAAAGATTAACTATTATTTCTTCTTCGTCTTTTTTATATTTATATTTTACATGATCGCCTTTTTTTTAGGCAAATCATGTTTATTACTTAGATATCTGGTTAGTGATTTCTGTTGCGGGCGTCTGGGGTCTGTATTTTTTTATGTGGTTTGGTCTGTAGAGGATCTGAGTACTGAATTAAACACTTTCTGAAAAAGTTATATGTATGTACATTGCTTGGCACTGGTAATTAATGCCCAGCCATCTACATGTACCCACAGGGCTAACAAGTTGAGCCCAGACTATCTGCAGCAGCAGTTCGCTGTAATAGGCCTCTTTCTGAAGGACCTGTGATGACGTCACATCACATGGTCCAATCACATGGTCCATCTTACCATGGTTATGGACCATGTGATTGGACCATGTGATGCGACGTCATCACAGGTCCTTTAGTTGTTAGCTGATGCTGGAAAAGAGAAGACAGATCGCAACTACGCGATCAAGTGGCTAACAAGGTAAGTTAACTTTTATTATTTTTAACCCCTTTATCTTCATTTTACTAAGCATTCTTTATTAAGAATGCTATTATTTTCCCTTATAACCATGTTATAAGGGAAAATAATAAAGATCTGGTTCCGTTGCTAAGCAACCATGTGGGAAAATCGCAATGCATCCGCACTTGCATGCGGATGACTGCGATTTTCCCGCGGCCCCATTCACTTCTATGGGGCCTGCGTTGCGTGAAAAACGTTGCGTGAAAAACAATATAGAGCATGCTGAGATTTTCACGCAACGCAGAAGTGATGCGTGAAAATCACCGCTCATGTGCACAGCTGCACAGCCCATAGAAATTAATGGGTCCGGATTCAGTGCGGGTGCAATGCGTCCTCCTCACGGAAAACTCGCCCATGTGAAAGGGGCCATACATAGCCATTTGCTGCAACACCTGATATTGGAGCTAGCTCCGATCCAGGCTGTTTAACCCCTAATACGTTGCGGTATTTACCGTAAGTAGTTTACAGAGGCAATGCAATAACAGGGCCCAGAAGGTAACCTGTGGCCTAACAAGGTCCCCTGGGTTGCAATGTACAGAAGCCTAACACGGACAGGGAAAATGTGTTACCATACAAAAATAGGGTAATGTACTCTGCCAGTGATCAAATAAGTGTAAATTCAAGTCCCTAGTGAGAAAAAAATTTAAATAATAAATGCCCCCCCCTATTCAGTCTATTATTATTGGTAATGCTAAAATTAAATATACTACATAATTGGAGTCAGGAATGATCGCATCTATATTAAAAAATATCATATTGGTCCCCCAGTGTGAACACTTTAGAAGAAAAAATTAAAAACGATGATGGATTGCTGTTTTTGGTCACCTCTCACACAATATGAACAAGTTAGAAGATCGAATTACTGTTTCTGGTCACCTCGCAAACATAGTCTAAAAACTGAAATTTTAAAAAGCGCATCCATTCTAGGCACAACCATCCCTTTAATTGTAAGGGTGGGCCACTGCAGCACATGACTGTCATTCTGTCTCTGATGGAGAGATGCTATTACAGCACAGTCCTGGGGGAGTCTGACAGTGTTGAATGTCACTGATGGAGTGAGCAATGTTTCAGTGATATGTGGCTCAGGTGCAGTTGCCTCCGTGCCGCACATTTAACGGAACTCCATCAGAACTGAACTGAAACTGAACCCTGAACACCGCCGGCTCGCCCCCTTTCTGCCCAAGCAACGTCCACTTTTTCAGATCTGGGGTGAGCGGGCAAAAGTCACAGATTGCAGCGCAAAGGACCTTTGCGCCGCGATCCGCGACAGAAATCTACCCGATTTAGGCCTGTTACTGTTTAATAAATGACCCCCAATAGTTCTAGTTTCGGTTTCACATCAGCACCTGTAATTATTTATTTAATAACTGTTTTCTTTCTGCACGGCACCAGATAGAGAAGAACATTTTCCACAGATGACTGCTAGACGAATAGTGGAAGCACGAGAATCTCTATGGAAACCTCAGCTATTGATAATTTGCTGAGAGATTCCAGAACAGCCAGCATTTGGCTTCTGCATTTTGTAACATACTCTATGCTATGGTCTGCAGAATCCAAGCGCTCATCTCCCACTTTACTGTAAATGAAGTAAGAGATTAGTAAATGAAGTAAAAGAGTTTTATTACCATCTGCATGGAGTTTGTATGTTCTTCCCGTGTTTGCGTGGGTTTCCTCCGGGTACCCCCAAGACATACTGATAGAGACCTTAGATTGTGAGCCCCATTGGGGACAGCTTGATGCCAATATCTGTAAAGCTCTGCGGAATATAGTAGCGCTATATACGTTTGTATGATAAATTATAGATACATCATGGTATTAAGAGTTTTACTAAAGCTATACCATGCATTTAAGGGGTTGTCCTGTTTCCGATATTTAATACATATCCGCAGGATGGGTCATCAACATTAGATCAGCAGTGGTCCAACTCTTGCCAACCCCCCTCCCCCCAATTCTCTTTTTGAAGAGAAGGCAGTGTTCATGTCAGCGCTGCGTCCTCTTCGCTGTTTACCTGCTCACTGTCGACATTGCAGCGGTGAGCAGTGCAATTTCAGTTCCTCCGTCCCCATTCACTCCCCATTGGGACTGAATGTAGTTACAACTGCTTCTTCCCGTTTAAGTGAATGGGATGAGGAGTTATTACACTGCTCACGAGTACAGTGTCGACAGTAAGCAGGTAAGTGCTGCGTTCTCTTCAAACAGCTGATTGGCAGGGGTGCCAGGAGTCAGATCCCCACTGATCAGATATTGATAATCTATCGAGAGGATAGGCCATCAATATTAAAACCAGACAACCCTTTTAAATCATGTAGAAGGGAGATAACATAGCCCAAGCTAATCAACAACATGAGATGCAGGACATAATATTTCTTGAAATGCCAAAAACGCTGACATTTTCTTTCCTTAAAGAGTACCTGTCACCTCTCCTGACATGTCCGTTTTAGTAACTACTTGAAGAGGATATTGGCTATATGTTCAGTCCCCTAAAACCATACTTTTTTTCTTAACCTCCCCCTTCCCACCTCATAGCAATAAATACACGACACCACAGCAGCCGTTTATTAAAATAAATACATAACATAATTAACTCAATAACCATAAATTAACCAATGACGGGAGGTCCTAGAAGCCCCAATAACCTCATAAGCACCGGGAAACCTGCGTCTCCATCTTGCCCCCAGCCGTTGAACCCAGCTTGGAGGCAGCAACTGATGGACGCCTAGTTCGTTAATACCAGCTCCTCCATGAGTCCAGCCCCTCCCACTTCAAGGACCTCCCCCGCCTCCAAGAACTCGCAGCTTGTCATTCTCAAGCCTGCGCGTCCCTCCACATCCGTAACGCTATCTCAACTCCACTCTGGATCCCCAGAGCCCACAAGTCCGTCCCCACCGCATTCAAATGCACGCCATCAGTTCTCCAAAATGCACCAACACCCTTTTCCAATTCCTCACCGGGCCTTATTAATGCTCTTCACAGACCTTGCCCCCCTCCACGACTTACGCGAAACAATATCCGACCAAACCGTGACCGACACCTGGGTACAACGCCCAGATCCTCAGCAGGTCAAACTTCACATCACGTATTAACTCTCTAAACGGACGCCTCCCCAAATCATTGCCCCCAACATGGAGCACCAACACATTCGGAGGACGATCCAACCGCGCAAAGCGATGCACCTCCCACAGTACTCCTCCCCCATAACATCCCCTAACACCTAACCACCGGACCGTAGCTACCTCTGAACTCAACCCCAGCTGGCGATCCGTTCGGCCTAACATCTGCTCTGATCGCTCCCCAAAACACATAGGAGTGTCCTAATATCCACACCAGGGCCGCCGGCACACCTGCAAACAAACAAAAGAATAATTAACACGACCCTTACCCACTGAAACACAACTACAATAAACCCAGCCTAACATAAGATCTAAACCGTACTGACTCCCAACGCCCAATCCTCATAATTACTTCATCACTGACCCCCAATCTAGCCGCCTCAGTCGCTGCCCTGATCCTAAATGAATGTCCAGAATAATCCTTGTCCTGTACACCCAAAGCCTTTAAACATTTCCTAAATACTGCCAAAAATTGAAATCTAGACAAAAACGAACCATCCTCGTGCTGAAGAAACGGCAACGAATCCTTTTTAAGCCCCAACTGATAACTCCCCACACACCGCACTGGGCACATGCTACAACCCGGGACAGCAAACAAGGTAAACTGCTGCCTCCTGCCCTCCTGATCCGTCTTTGACCTACGAATCCGAACCTCAACCCTGTCCGCAGCCAACAGCACATCCTCGCACCTCAACCCCCCCGCTCTATTAACACTGTCGCTCACCTACTCCCCCAATCTGAAAGCCCCAAAAAACGCTAGCGCAAACGCCGCCCTAAACAACCCCAACTCCCATCCCGAGCTACAAACGAGGCTCAACTTCTCACCCATCTGCAGCAACAACTCAAAAGACACCGGCCTCCTCCAATCCGTCACCCTCGCTACCCCCTTACGCCAACCTTTTAAAACTTGCCGTACTAAAAAACTTTTTGTCAAATCCGCCATTCCTCGCATCCTGAACCCAAACGCCACACCCGCAATCAAACGATTCACTCTGGACACCGACAAGCCCCCGCTTTTTAAATGTCCCAGCAACATTACCAACTTAATACCCCCATCGTCCATACCCGCTCCCAAGCTCCCGTTCCACATTTCCCAGGTTTCCCACGCCTTACCATACTCCCTCCAGGTACCAGGACTCAGCAAATCCCTCAACAACCCCATCCCCGCTCCTCCAGGATCCCCCAAAGCCACGGCGGACACTCCAGACCCTCCACCTCCGCTTCTGGCGCTAGAAGCCGGAACCGCTCCCACTGTTAACAAAAAGAGAATCCGCCACAGAATTAGACACTCCAGCGACATGCTCTGCCACCAACCACACGTTAATCGATAAGCAACGCAATACCAAAAACTACAACAGCCTAACCACCGGCGGGGAAGATACCCCCAAATTATCACAATGAAAACGCACCTTCCTGTTCTCAAATCTTTCGCCCCACAACACCACCGCCATGACAATGGGAAAAAGCTCTAACAATGCCATATTCTTCACCCAACCCCGTACTACCCACGACTCCGGCCACCTGCCTGCACACCATTGCCCCCGACAATAAGCTCCAAAACCCACTCCTCCCGACACATCCGTATATAACTCAAAATTCACATTATCACAAACCTCCCCCATCACTAATGTCCGTCCATTATACTGACCCAAAAATTCCGCCCATACCCTTAATTCCCCTTTTAACTCTTTCCGCAACCTAATGAAGTGATATGGCGCAGACACACCTGATATAGCTGCGGCCAACCTTCTACAAAAAATTCTTCCCATCGGCATAATCTGAAATGCGAAATTAAGCTTCCCTAACAACGACTGCAAATCCCTCAACCTAATCTTCTCCCGTGCTATGGCCTTATCAATTTCCTGCCGCAAATTCAGCAACTTGCCCTCTGGAAGCCTACACTCCATCCTCTCAGTATCTATGACGATCCCCAGGAAGCACAATTCCATAACTGGACCCAACGTCTTTTCCCTCGCTAACGGCACCCCAAAACGCGCAAAAACTGACTGCACCGTGTGCAACAACAAAGAACAGACCCGGGAATTCGCCGGCCCCAAACACAAAAAGTCGTCTAAATAATGAATAACCGATGGACAACCTGAAACTTCCACCACGACCCACTCCAAAAATGAGCTAAAAGTCTCAAAATACGCACACGAGAGAGAACACCCCATAGGTAAACACCTTTCCACAAAATACTCCCCATCCCAAAAACAACCCAACAAACCCATACTTTCAACATGAACTGGAAGCAAACGAAACGCCGCTTCAACATCAACCTTGGCCAACAATGTCCCCCTCCCCCACCGCCTTACCCACCTAACAGCCGCATCAAATGACGCATATACCACCGAACAAAGCTCGGCATCTATACCGTCATTGACCGACGCCCCTTTCGGATAAGACAAATGAGGAATGAGCCGAAACTTGTTCGGCTCTTTCTTTGGCACAACCCCCAGCGGAGACACCTTAAGGTTCGGAAGCGGTGGCGCCCTGAATGGGCCCGCCATCCGCCCCAACTCCACCTCCTTTTTCAGTTTTTCAGCCACTACCTCCGCATGATCAAGCGCAGACCTAAGATTCTTATGAACAATAGGCCCCGCCGCTACAACCGAAGGGATGCGGAAACCAAACCTAAAACCGTCCTCTAACAACCTGGCCGCCGCCCGATCTGGATAACTATCTAGAAACTCCTGCATCCTTTCCACCTGCATCGGCGTCCGCCCCTTTTCCAGCACCATCTCCCCACCTCTGTTTTCGCCCCCTAAAGCAATGGCTAGCCCCATGAGAGCCCCCACAGACGGTGCACTCGTGCTTAAATTTGCACTTAGCACCGAATCTGCAGTTCCCCTCATTAAAGAGGAAACACAATCCTTTTGCTGAGGCTGATGCCAACGCTCCCGGAGACGACCCCTCGGGCTCACCCCGAAAGGACTGCCCAGCCCTAGGTGGTGCCGTCACCTTAAACCAGAGCCTGATATCCTTGTGGTCCCACCGGATATCAGGCCTCACCGCCTTACGCTGCCGGAACTGTCTCATCATAGCGGAGCCATCCCACCCCGCCGTAGACCCGATACGCCTCCCCTATAGCATCTTGGTAACAGAATAACACCGAACAGCATTCTGGGGACCTTTCCCCAATAACACTTGCCAAGATGGCAAATACTTGCAGCCAGTTAGTAAACGTGCATGGAATTAGCCTATACCGCCGCTTATCCTCCTCCTCCTTTTTACCCTTGTCTATTTTTCCCCTATCTAAGTTAAACTTTTCCAAGGGGAGCAGGGAAAATATTTCTACATACTCCCCTTTCCAATTCTTTTCTTTCACCTCCTGCTTCAAATGAGCCCCCAAAGGGCCCTCAAAGCACACATACGCTTCCCCACGCACTCTGTCGTCCAGCCTCTGCACCTCCTCCTCCCCCTTGTCTGAGTCTCTACAGACACAGATTCCACAGCTCCCCCGTGCGGCCCAGCTACTTGCCCCGGCACCACCCCCAAGCCTGCAATGGCAAACCCCCCAGCTGACCCCAAGCTAGACAACCATCCCGCCAGTCCCCCCCAAAAACTGCCCCAAACCTTTACCTAACTCCCCCATGGCCCCCCCCCCCCCCCCATCACCTCCCACTGGGAAGGCCTGCGCTAACATGGAACCCTATGTTGTCTCACCAGGCACCACAGGCGCTGCCGCAGATCCTGACTCCCGCTGTACGGACGCTCCTTCACCGTTGCTCCCGGACGTCGACGGCTGTTCCTCCTGGACCACCTGCACAATCCTCTGAATGATGCTGGAAGGCCTCTAACACGAAAACGCAGCTCCTGTCACGTTAGGGGAAACTCTTCCTCTCTGACCGCCACTTCTCTGGGCCTGCACCGATCTTCACCACGCTGTGCAGCCCGAGGCTCATGGATCCCATCTCCCAGCTGAGTGGACCGCCAGCTGGTGGCTGGACTGGGCCGGTCCACCGATCCTGGTCCTGAATCCCCGCAACTAGCTGCAGAGAGCGGGGGAAGGGGCGTCCCGCTCTGCTCTGGGCCCCGCCATGTGGTGGGATTCCTCCAGCGGTGGGAGCGCCTCGCTGAAGGCTGAGCGGGCCCTCTCCGCCACGGAGGGTCCCTTGAAGGGCTCCCTACTCGGCGCCGGACCTTGGGGGTGCTTTCAGGGCTCAGATGCGCCGGTGGGTGACCCCGCCGCGGCCGGGCAGCCTGTTTTTATGGGGGTAGCCGCAGGAGCAGGCGAAACTACGCAGGCACCAACCTGTTCCTGAAGCCAGCCAGGCCCCCGTACCTCCGGCTCCCTGCGTAGCCTCTCTAGCAGCTCCTCCACTGACAAGTTAAGTGAAGCCATTATTTTACCGCCTGCTCGTTCTCTTGTCCTGGCCGAATGCCCCCTGTTCCCGCCTCCTCCTTCCTCTAACCGTCAGCCACTCCCCCTGTTCCCCCGGCGACTCGCGCTCTTCTCTCAATCCCTGCCTCCACCTCTTAACCCTTAACTCACCTGTCCCCTCACACCCAAACCCTTTTCATGAGCGGCCTCCGCTTACCGCTGCGCTTCCCGTCCGGCCTGACTTGCATTCCTTATGTAAAAACAATTCCGGACCATCTATTCTTATCACTCTATGTTGTGCCATTCCTGTATTATTCCTGTTAGAAGTTTCGAATTACCAGCAGCCTGCAGTAAAGGCTCTGCTGGGTGTTACCAGTATCAAGCGTGTCTGATTCTGTCCAATCAGTGCTGCTAGTGTCAGACTGTGCAGAAATATTAAAAAAGAAATCCACATATATCGCTGGTATAGGCAGTAGCGGTAGCTCAGGAAGTTCTCTTGTATACTTCCCACACAGTCCCCGAAACGTCTTGGTAGCACAGTCTTGTGCCTTGTCTGCCTCTGTGATTTTGACTTTTAAAAACATGAATCACAGAAAATAATGCACTAAGCAATAGATGCAAACCCAAATTAATACACAAAAAAGTTCATCAGCTCACCCGCAGCTAGCAAGAGACAAGTGTGGGTTCTGTTCATACGTGAAAGCAGGTAATAAAGTAGTCTCTAGTGTTACTGGGGACAGTTATCCGATAACACAGCCAATGCGGTTTATGTAGCCAGTTGCAAGGAGTATAACCTCCAGTATGTAGGGGCACCTCGAATAGTCTGAAAACACGCAAGACATTTTTCTTATGTGACTAATGAAAAAGTGGTGAACACCTCCATCTATTCAGACACTTTAGGGAGGTCCTTCAGGGCAATGTGGCCAGCTTGGAAGTCACAGACATTGAAAGTCTTTAACCCCTGCAGGGGAGGCGACTTGCAAAATATGGTTGTCATTCAGACGTTTACAGAATTAGGAACAAGAGAAATCTGAAGCGCAAGTGGCTCAGATTACAAAACAAGAATACACACAGTAAGGCTACATGCACACAAACGGATTTTGTTTCCGTGTCCGTTCCGTTTTTTTTTGCGGATAGGATGCGGACCCATTAATTTCAATGGGTCCACAAAAAATGCTGACAGCAAACCAGGTACTATCCGCATCCGTATGTCCGTTCTGTAGCCCGGCAAAAAAAAATAAAGCATGTCCTATTCTTGTTCGTTTTGTGGACAAGGATAGGAATTATTACAATGGATCTGCAAAAAAACAGATTCGCAAAAAAACGGATGCCATACAGGACGTCATCCGTTTTTATAAGTCAATGGGGAACGGATCTGCTTTCTTTTGAGTCCGTGAAAACGGATCCGACACCATTGACTTACATTGTGTGACAGGACTGATCCGTCTTGCTCCTTATTCCATCGCGGACAGAAAAACAGTGCTTGCAGTGTTATTCTGTCCGGTATGGGAACGCAACCAAACGGAACAGAATGCATTCTGGTGCATTACGTTTCTTTCAGTTCCGTTTTGTCCCCTTTGACAATGAATGGGGACAAAACGGAAGCGTTTTCCTCCGCTATTGAGATCTTATGACGGAGCACATTCTAAAGCACAGCAATGTTTTAATCTATTTTTGTAATAAATATACTTTGAGGTAATTTTTGCTATTATTTTTTGATTACTTTGTTATGTATGATATATAATGTGATGCTTTTTGTTTTATGTACTTAATATAAAAGACGGACAGTCTTTTATATTAAGTACATAAAAACAAACAGTGGTGTACACACAATGCACGGGGCCCCGTTTCGAACTTCTCCATGCCCCCCCCCCCCCCGGTCTCGGGAGGGGCACTTCCCCGGGCAATAGGAGATTATGGGCCCCTGTGTCCCCACCCACCCTCAAACCACACCCACACACAGCCCCACCCATAAATCGCGCCCGTACCTCTTACATCCAGTGACGTCTCCTTCGATGTTCTCTGTCTTCTTCTTCTTTCAGACCAGACCACCATTTTTATGCCGTTTTTAATCTCTGAAGTTTAACACAAAAAAAAATCTTAGTTTACTTTTCCATCATCCTACCATCTTCTGGACAAAACATCCTACTACTCCCAATACTGTGCCCGGTCGTCCCCAATAGTGCCCCCAACTCAGCCACCAGATCATCAGCCCAAAGACCCCCTCAGTCAACCCCCATGCCCATCAGACCTCAGATCAGCCCATAGACCCCCCCCCCATCAGCCACCAGATCAATCATCAGCCCAAAGACCCCTCAGATCAGCATTATCCCAGGCCCCAATCCCATCAATAAATTCAGCCCCCCCCCCCCCAACCGGGCTGGTCACCCCAGGCCAGGGCCCTAACTACTCCAGTCAGTGGGCTTTTCCCGCCAGCTCATCCCCCCCTCCCTGGTCATCTGCCTGGGCCCTCACTACTCAGACAGTGCGGCAGTCGGCAGAGTGCTTGCCTTTTCCCAAAAGCTCATCATCCCCCCCTCGCCCGCCCCCAAAAGGGGCTGGTCATTGCAGGGCCCTCAGGCCCCTCACTACTGAGGTCTTTTCCCTCCACCCCACCCCCCTCCCTGGTCATCGCAGGGCTGGGCCCTCAAGACAGTGTGCAGCCTGTTGCCCCCCCCTCCCGCAGGTGTGACCTTTCATTACCGGCTGCGGCGCTGCACTGCGGGCACTGTTACTGGCTCCTCTCCTCTCCACTCCTGTCCTGGTCTGGTGTCTCCTCTTCGGGTCCCGTCTGCTGCGTCTGTGTGAGTTCAGCGGCACATGTTTCCTCCTGCAGCAGGTCTCGCAGCAACATGCGCATCTGAACTCACGCAGACGCAGCAGACCGGCGCTGATCGCAAGAAGAAGAGACTAGTAGTAACTGCAGCAGGGGCCAGGGGTCCGCAGGCAGCCGGGCCCCCTGAGGTGCCGGGCCCGGTCGCAACTGAGACCCCTGCGACCCCTATATGTACGCCAGTGAAAACAAACCACCAGAGAGGCCAGCGATTTTTTCTATGGTGTGCCAGCACAGCCGTCACTACTGTATTGCAGGGTAGTCGTAACACCTGGAAATGAGCTGTGTAATGTAATGTCATGTGTTGAAAAAAAGGAAGCCAGCAAAGGAAGCAATATGGACAATCACAATACAGTAGTAAGTCCCTTGTATTAACTTTGCATAATAAATGCCATTTGCTGATTTCAAACAATCCTTTTAATCGTGAAAATATGTCGGGAATTGCACTTTAAAGTTGCTGGTCCAAGCCCTTATCAAATTTGGAGGTAACTGAGCGTTGCACATGCTCAACTGCTGCTCCATTTAAACAGGGGACACAGGACCCCATTTCCTGTGATTGGTGGGGGTCCCAGAGGTTGGACCCTTGCTCATCAAACATAAATTAGCGATCCTGTAGATAGGCAGGCAATACATTTTCATTCTAGGAAACCCCTTTAAAGCAAACATAAGTGAAGAAATGTAATACGGGAGACGGAAAGCTACCAAGTAAATTGCTAAATTATTTTTTAAATTGCTATTTTTCCTGCCTGATGAATGGTTGGCCTTTGTATATTACAGATTCATTTTATAAAAGTCATATTTCCATCAAGACATTTTGCATAGATACTGAAATTATAATTAAAAATGAATTCTAGCCAAACATGATGCAGTCACTTCCAGCAGATGTATTAAATGAAAGCATGCTATTAAACTTCACAGATCTTTCTCCTTACTAAGACCTCATGCACACGGCCGTTGTGCAGCCATTCCGTGCATTGGGGACCGCAATTTGCGGTCACAAATGCACGGCTAACGTCCGTGCGGCGGCTGGGACAGATCGAGACCCATTCAACTTGAATGGGTCCGTGATCTATCGGCACCGAAAAAAAAGAACATGTTCCATTTTTTTGTGGTGCAGAGGCACGGACAGAAACACCACGGAAGCACTCCGTAGTGCTTCCGTGGGGTTCTGTGCCTCTGTTCTGCATCGCAGCTCTGGAGAGTGAACCCATTCAAGTTAATAGGTCCGCATCCATGATGCGGGGTGCACACGGCCAGTGCCCGCATATTGCGGACCCGATGTTTGCGGGCCGCAATGCGGCCATGGCCAAGCAACGGCCGTGTGCATGAGGCCTAAGCCACTCAAGCCCTGAAAAATATCTATTCATCTATTGTACGTCAAAGTTGAAATCAAACTAACGACATCAGTAGAACCTGAGATACTTTTTGCCACTTGTGATGTAATTGCTCTGAACGCCTCTATTCCATATTCCTTGGACCTGAGGGAGTTGTCGCTTACAGTACTTGTTACAGTACTTATAATAATAATTAGTGTTGAGCAAAGTGAAGCATTTGAAGCAGCATTCGGTCCAAAGCTTAGGAAAAGCTTCATTTGCAACGAATCCGAATTTTCTTGCGCTTTGTGGTAATGAATCAGTTTTTCCTCAAATCGCAGCTGCATGTGTTACAAAGTGAAAACAAGAAGCCCGGGACTGCCAGATCACCCATAATGACGTGCAGCTAGCCAATATACAGATAGCCATCCCCTGTGATGTCACAGCCCTACAAAACCATCATCCCACGCGGTCTCCGCCATTGTCTTGTGAGCTAAGCATGGGGAGAGATGTGGCAATCACTAATGCGCTAGGGAAAATGTTGCTGAAAACGATAAATAGAAGAACACAATACCAATAAGATGGAAGCCTCTATTATTCCAGTGCCCAGCGTGCCAACCAATACCATCCAGTCTGCACCCCTTAGGGGGTGCCATGTCTTAATGATGACCATCCTCATCTTTTGCTAGATTTACTTCTTCTAAATTATCCTTCAAAGTCTCTTTATACTAGAAAACTCAGCGAGATACAGATCGAAGGGAAGCTAGATGTTTCTGATCATTGGCGTAGTTATAGAGGTAGCAGTCACTACTGTGCCCAGGAACCTGAGGGGGCCCAAAGACCCTTGTTTCCTTATTAGAAGACATTGGTATTATAGAAAGTGCATGCTAGGAGGGCTCTGTTATAGATTTTGCACTGGAGCCCAGAATCTTCAAGTTACACCTCTGGCTGGATGGAACGAGTTAGGTCAAGAATTTGGCATGGAGGGTGTTGTCGTTTCAGTTGTGCTTCAGGCTGCAGGAGGGCTATGTGCTCCCCTTCCTCTTGCCGTAAAGAACTGAGGGAAGGGGGGGGTCCAAGCTGAACTTTTGCACCAGGGCCCATGAGCCTTTAGCTACGCCTCTGTTCCTGAGGACGTATTGGCATCGATATAAGATGATGTGGAAAATCAGGAAAAGCAGATGGTAGAAGAAGGGCTCCCACCTGTAGGGCAGAAGAGTGCTGGAGTTGGAGCAGTGAATGTTGTTTGCCATGATTAAGAACCACCATGTTTGAAATGCGGAAAGTGAAAGACTAGGTATTTTGCTACATTGTGCATATTATGACATTTGAATAAAGCAATTTTATTTTATTGAGGGGCCGCAGTGCTGGATTTCACTATATCATGCATTCATCCGTCTGTGCACAAGTCCGTCTAGAAGTGAAGGAGGAGTGAGCTGCACAAACAGTGATTAAGACAAAACACAGTGAATTTTCATTTGCATAAGTATTCAACAGCTGAAAATAAATATGTTCTGAAAGCACCTTTTGCTGGGATTGCAGCTGCATGTCTGTGGGGATAGTTGCCGATTCTAAAAGACAAAACTGCTCTTTCTACTTCAACTAAAATGGATTTTGTTGTGTACGTCACTTTTCAAGTCATGTCACAGATGTCACTTGGATTAAGGTTTGGGCTTTGAGTAGGCCATTATAAAATGTTTAAATGTTTTTCTTAAAGAGGACCTTTCATCACCCTAACAAATGTAAACTAAGTACACATACATGGAGAGCGGCGCCCAGGGATCTCCCTGCACTTACTATTATCCCTGGGCGCCGCTCCGTTCTGCCGGTATAGGCTCCGGTAACTTCAGCTCTGCGTCTCAACTGGGAGGAGCCTGCCCTTGTTCTCCTGGGCGTCTCCTTCTCCCAGGCTGTAGCGCTGACCAACCGCAGCGCTCAGCTCATAGCCTGGGAGAAGAGCTGAAGTTACCGGAGCCTATACCGGCAGAACGGAGCGGCACCCAGGGATAATAGTAAGTGCAGGGAGATCCCTGGGCGCCGCTCTCCATGTATGTGTACTTAGTTTACATTTGTTAGGGTGATGAAAGGTCCTCTTTAAACTGCTGCAGTATAGCTTTAGCAGCAGGGGTGCACCTAGCCTTTCTGCTGCCTGAGGCAAAAATTAAAACGGCGCCCTCCTAATGCCAAAATTCTCAACCTAACCCCTTCTCTCCAGCCGTACTATTTCTTTCAGCCATGTCTATTCTCTGCAGAGTGACACACAGACATCTCAGTTTCCTACTTTTCCATCATCCTCCCACCTTCTGAACACCCCATTCTGCCACCCCCAACACTGTGCCCCCCAACACTATACTTCAGAAACAGTTCCCCTGAAAATGCTATTACAATGCAGATAGTTCCCCATTTAAAAATTACTGGCACAGAGTGCCCTAAAAAATTATTGTGCCCAGCAAATAGTGCCCCTGATACTAATAGTGCACCCCAAAATGATTGTGCTAAAATGATATTGTGTGCCAGAGTGCCCCTCATAGTAATAGTGCTCCCAAAAGTACTAACAATAAAAAAAAAAATCTCTGTCAGAGTGCCCTTAGGGTTATCAGTGCCCCAGAAGTAATGCCCCTATATTGCCCATACTAGTAATCATGTTCCCCATAGTCCCCCGGTAGTTATAAAGCCCACCATCACTTGGCCTAGTTTGTGGTGTGCCCCATTTGGCTGTATGTGTAGGGTCAGTCTTTCTGCAAGGTTATCCTCCATCCCAGTCTCAAGTCTTTGGCAGACTAAAACAGGTTTTCCTATAGTTTCCCTATATGTACTGCCATCCATCTTTTCTTTAATCCTGACCAGTTTTCCAGTCTCTTTGTACATTGGCATACACAGATCTCATAAAACTTAGCAACACAGAAGTGGAAGAAATTTTAATTGAAACAATTGTAATAAAAAAGTCACCCTCCACCTCATCCCCTTTATCCAACTTCTATGTTAGAAAAAGTGCAACAGACGCTTCATAAATATAGCGTTCATTCTGCATTGACACCAGACAACTGGCATAAATACATTGGTAAATCTCCTTATACAGCTCTGCTGCTTCTCTCAGTCTATTATAAAACGGTTTGCCTGAAACCACCACTAGGAGGAGCTCCGTGCAAAATAATTTATACCATTAACTGCAATGGAAGCTTCATAGCATAGTAACATAGTTTATAAGGCCGAAAAAAGACATCTGTCCATCCAGTTCAGCCTGAGCTCCCATTTTTGCACTGAGCTCCCCTAGTGTTGGCTGCATGAAAATGTAATTTAATGTTGACAACAGGAAAAGCAGTTCAGCATTAGACCCCCCTTCTCACTGGGCCCCATTCACTGTGATAGAGGAATGCTAAACTGCACAAACAGAAGGTGCTAATGGCTTCTTGTAAGGTAATTTAGCAGCAAAGTGGTGAACCTCTTTAAGGGTACCTTCACGCTGGCGTTTTTGTTTTCCGGCATAGAGTTCCGTCGTCTGGGCTCTATGCCAGAAAAAAACGCTTCAGTTACAGATAATACAACCGCATGCATCCGTTTGAACAGATCGGCTTGTATTAACTTTAACTGTTTTTTAACATTGTCAAAACGGATCCGTTTTGAACTCCATTGAAAGTCAATGGAGGACGGATCAGTTTTCTATTGTGGCAGAATGTGCCAGAGAAAACGGATCCGTCCCCATCGACTTACATTCCGGGTCATGACGGATCCGTTTTGCTCCGCATCCCAGGACGGAAGGAAAACCGCAGCATGCTGCGGTATTTTCTCTGTCTAAAAAACGTTCACATACTGAACGGAAGACATCCTGATGCATCCTGAACGGATTTCTCTCCATTCAGAATGCATGGGGATAATCCTGATCAGTTTTTTTCCGGCATAGAGAGCTGACGACGGAACTCTATGCTGCAAAACAAAAACGCCAGTGTGAAGGTACCCTAAGGCACAGTATAGATAAAAGCTAAAAAGAAGGGTCCAACAACTTCCATTACTGCCTATTAATAAAGTCGTTTTTGTGCATGGTATATTATAATTCATTTAAGACTGTTGTTGTAAAGAGCTTGAAATCTATTGAAAATAACTTAAAAATGTGATTATTTTTATGTTTACAAGCTATTTAATATCAATCATTTTAAACTGAACTTGCACTTTAAACAGTTTAATGAAGCTCTGTAAAGGCTTTGCTCCAAATTAATTAGAAGTTGCCATTTAAAATATCCGTGAACTGTAGTTCATATTTAACAGACATGTTATGGTTATTAATGCCCATCACTGCATGACAGAATGTATACACGCTTATAGTACAGAGTGCAAGGCTACATTTTATCCTTGCAAGAGCTTTACACTATATACTGTATATGATTATGAGGCCCTTGCAAATATTTGATCAAATGCAACATGACCTCTTATAGATGGGACTGTACTCCAAAATAAATCAGCTCTCCTTAGGCCCAAGCCTCCAGAGGAATATCAGGAAAGTAGGATTGAGCTTTTCCGAGAGCTATTCTGCTGGAATTAAAAACAGCCTTGAAAATATGGGTGGCTGGGGTGCAAAATGGTGGCAACCACCTATATACAATAGAAAAACAAAGAACATCCTATAAAATAAATGCACACATGGTTGGATATGGGCCTTGTATCTCTTACAAAGAAAACCGTATCCTTTATAATAACAGTTTTTATGGGTTTTACCCTGTTGCAGTGGTGATAACTATATGCCAGCATTGATATAATGCGTATGCATGGCATTACATCTCCTAGCACCTGGGTGTGCTATATGGAGAGGCTATATGTTTTACCACGTACTGTGCTTTCAAACCGCTGTTAGGCGCTATTACAACGTCTGTTCGTGTGGTTTTTGTATGCCGTGTGCGCTGGTTGCCGTGTACTGGTGGATATTTATCTAGGGTCATGTGTTGGCGTGACTTAGTTCCTGTTCAGACTGTGCCTGCTTTGTGTGTTTCATTATTCTGCCTGTGTTCCTGAGTCCTAGGGTCAGCTGCAAAGTACACCAAGACCATCTCAGGAGGGAGAGGTCTGGTCGCTAACCCCCAGCAAAGTCCACATCCCTGTATAGAGGTTAAAGGGTGAATACCGGAGAGGTGCCAGAATAGCGCCCTAAGGGTTTGGCCCAATGGCAAACTAGTTAATTGGCACAGTGTTTCCACATTACCATTGATCCTTCTTGATCAGTAATCAGTGGATCCGTTACAAACGCCAGCGAGAGAATGGTAAATATATGTATGCTAATGTTATTAAGCTGTCCTATAAGTATTGAAACCAACGTAATGTATTGTGGTGATGTTGTGGGCCGGCCATGGGGTCATGCTGGTACTCTGAAGAGTAATGGACCTTGCAAAGATCATGGTGAAGACAAGGGAAGACACCCTGTGGATGAAGTGTATAACTACATATATACTGCACTGGTATAATGGAACTGTGTGCATTGTGTGATATAGATTATGCAATGTTAGTTTGCTGCCATGTATTTGACATTTCCCTTATTGCAGTTGGAGAATACAAGGAGTGATGAAAGACCTTTCAGGTCAACTGACCTAATTAGCACAAGATCCTTCAGGACGTAGTGAAAGCACATACAAGAAAGGATAAGTATCCTGGCACTGTAACAATTCAAACTGTAACGTACTTTCTTTAACCGTTTGAAATAAAAAAACTCAATAAAAATTATTGAAACAGAAAGGATAAGTATCTGATAAAAATTGTCTTGTGGTGTTTTTTGTAAGCATTCTAAAATTCAGAAAAAAGTTTGAGAAGGAGCAGTTAGGGTACGTTTACACTGTACTTTTTTCATTCTCTAGATGGCCACTTTTGTTCCTGAGGAGAAGTCAATAATTTTATATGGATTGTCCAGGATCAGAAAAACATGGCTGCTTTCTTCCAGAGCACAGGGTACAGTTGGATAGAGAGAGATGTATACCCTATAGCACCCCACAGTATATAGTACCCTTCAGTATGCAGTATACAATATAGCACCTGCCAGTATACAGTACCCTGCAGTACAGCACCCCACAATGTATAGTACCCCACAGTATGCAGTATACAGTATAGCACTCCACAGTACATAGTACAGTATGCAGTTTATCACCCTGCAGTATATAGTATCCTACAGTATGCAGTATAGCACCCCACAGTATATAGTACCCTTCGGCATGCAGTATACAATATAGCACCTGCTAGTATACAGTACCCTGCAGTACAGCACCCCACAGTGTATAGTACCCCACAGTATGCAGTATACAGTATAGCACTCCACAGTACATAGTACAGTATGCAGTTTATCACCCTGCAGTATATAGTATCCTACAGTATGCAGTATAGCACCCCACAGTATATAGTACCCCTCAGTATGCAGTATAGCACCTGCCAGTATACAGTACCCTGCAGTACAGCACCCCACAGTGTATAGTACCCCACAGTATGCAGTATACAGTATAGCACTCCACAGTACATAGTATTCTACAGTATTCAGTATAGCACCCGCAGTATATAGTACCCTACAGTATGCAGTGTACAGTATAGCACTCCACAGTATATAGTACCCTACTGTATGCAGTTTATCACCCTGCAGTATATAGTATCCTACAGTATTCAGTATAGCATCCCACAGTACATAGTATCCTACAGTATGTAGTATCGAGTATAGCTCCCCACAGTATATAGTATCCTACAGTATAGCACCCCACAGTATATAGTATCCTACAGTATGCAATATACAGTATAGCACCCCGCAGTATATAGTATCCTACAGTATAGCACCCCGCAGTATATAGTATCCTACAGTATAGCACCCCGCAGTATATAGTATCCTACAGTATGCAATATACAGTATGGCACTCCACAGTATATAGTATCCTACAGTATAGCACCCCACAGTATATAGTATCCTACAGTATAGCACCCCACAGTACATAGTATCCTACAGTATGCAATATACAGTATAGCACCCCGCAGTATATAGTATCTTACAGTATAGCTGCCCGCAGTATATAGTATCCGACAGTATGCAATATACAGTATAGCACCCCGCAGTATATAGTATCCTACAGTATAGCACCTCGTAGTATATAGTATCCGACAGTATAGCACCTCGTAGTATATAGTATCCGACAGTATGCAGTATAGCAGCCCACAGTATTTAGTATCCTTCAGTATAGCACCCCACAGTATATAGTACCCTGCAATATAGCTCCCTGCAGTATATAGTATCCTACAGTATAGCACCCCGCTGTATATAGTATCCTACAGTATAGCACCCCACAGTATATAGTATCCTACAGTATAGCACCCCGCAGTATATAGTATCCTACAGTATAGCACCCCACAGTATATAGTATCCTACAGTATGCAATATACAGTATAGCACCCCGCAGTATATAGTATCCTACAGTATAGCACCCCGCAGTATATAGTATCCTACAGTATAGCACCTCGCAGTATATAGTATCCTACAGTATGATGTCATCACAAGTCCTTTCTCCTATGAGCATCACACTCTCCTTCTTTGTAATGGGCGTTTTGGATAGCAATGGGCCCCACAGAAATGTCGGGCCCAGGGCTGCCAACCCAAATGCCCCTATTATAATCTGCCATTAATAGTAAAAGTTCCTGAGGCACAGCACCAGCAATTAATAATTACACTATAGTATGTTCCCACAATTTTCTTCTAGAGAGAGATACAGCTATATATTTCTATGAATTTAGAAGTAGGGATGAATGAAAGATGTCTATATCGCTTTACTTGCTTCTCTATGAGATCACTGCGCCAGCACTGAGGGGAGGGGAGCAGAGAAGATACCGAGCATGAATCCAGAACAAGGTAAACCAATATTAGCCACAGGAGAAACAGCAGGGGGCGCTACCAGAAAGCAAAATGTAATGTACATTACAAAACTAACAATATTTTTATTGCATGTATATTGCAATAATACTTTATTTGAAATGCTTTGTTTCAATGGCCCAGTAATGCTTTTGTGGGATAGCTCCTTTATGTCTAAAGCAGGACCATTATGTACGTTTTAACATGCCTTCCAATCGTCCTGGATCCATTTGGAAAGTCACGGATTTCTGCCGCTGTCCCGCCATCCTGGGAGGGCAGTTCTATGTCCCATTTCAACTGTATCTGTATCCTGGCTAGATGAGGGATATTCCTTAGTCTTGTTAACTTTGCTAATTTCTTGTTTACTTCTTGCTTTTTAAAAAAAATATAATTCTAAATGTTATTTTGAAAAGTTAAAACGTGACAGAAAAGCCTAATGCATTTAAAAAAAGAACATTGTCAAAGGAATTTTACATTTAATACTAGCGGTTTTCTGAACGAAGAGCTATCTTCTTGCACCATACTAGAATCCCCACTGAGAACAAGTTTACAGAAATTAACAGTAACTCGGAAGAAGGAACCTGTAAACTTTAACCCCTTCTGCATTTTCTTTGTTCGCTCCCTGCCTTTCTGGAGTCATAACTTTTTTTATTTTTCATTCACATAGCCATATGAGAGCTTGTTTTACAGGACAAATTATACTTTCTAATGCAACCATTTAATATAGCATACAATGCTGAGAGAAGCGGGGGAAAAAATTGGGGCGGAAGTTAAAAAAAAAAAATTCCACCACAGTTTTATGGGCCCATATGTGTGTAGGTGCGGTTCTTGATGAAACGCGTTGGGACGCCCCACCTTGGGGGAGATTGCTCTCCATGTTTTTATGCTGGTTTACTTGTCCCTGTTGTTTACATTGAGACATATTGCTTTTGACGACCTATCTAGGGTCAGGAGCCCAGAGTCAGGTTACGGCACGTGGCCACCCCTTGCGGGGCTTTTTTGACCTCGTGATTTTGTGTATATAGGGTGCACCAGACCAAGTAGGGCTATAACAGGGCCCTTAACACCAGGTCTATATTCACCCCTTATCTTACTTTAGTATATACACTTATCTTTTCACTTGGTTCTGGATGCTGACTGATTAGTTATACGGGCATTTTCACATGCGGCGATGCCCATGATCTTATTTTTCTAAATTGTTTATTTTGATGTTGGAAGGGGTGATCAGAATTCTTTTATTTTTCTATATTTTTCAAAACCTTTTTTTCTTTTTGTTAGGTCACCAATTGGACCCCAACTTGCAATCATCAGACTGCAATTTGATAGAATAATGGAATTTGCTCTATAACTCTATACAGAAATTACTAATAGTACAGGCTTATGCTCATTACTATGAATGAACGCCTTCCCTGATCTATGCCGGGGCGGGGGGCAAATTGTTACTTACCTGGAAGTGTGCACTTCTGGGTTTTAACTGTCTCAGATGCCGTGATCAACGGCATCTGAGGGGTTAAATGTCTGCAGTCGGCATTACAACCGACGGCGTAAATTAGCCGCAGTTGTCTCTTGTGGTGCTCGCTTCACTCGGGAGCGGGCACCATTTTTAAAGACCTGATATCCACCGTACATGTACAGCAGATGTTGGGAAGGTGTTAGCATTGCTAAAGTATTAAATTAATATTAAAACCACATTAAATTAACATTAAAACCACATCGTGGTTGAGATTTATTATAGCCCAGTAGTGAACGCCGCGCTGTGATAACCAGGCGAGCTGTTGGATGCTGTGCCTAATTTATGATGAGGTGTACTCCTAGGCATGTTAGGTGCAGCATCTAGCAGTCCATGCGCTATACTGATATCTATGCCAGCCACTATTCATGTCACTTCACGCTATGATAAAGAATGAATAATTTCGAAAAAGCATTATTGTTAAGAAGACTTTTAGGGATGTTTTAACTTTTTATTATCAAGAAAACATATTTTGATCATGCTCGATCATCAGTCCCTATTTGCATATACTTCTGAGTTGATGAGAGGTCTCCACACTCAGATTAAATATATTGTTTCTTTAGTGGCTACCAAACCCACTGGTGTACATAGAGAATTTAGGGCCCCATAGCAAGGATCAAACCAGCCCCCCCACACATGGTGGAAAGGTTTCCACCTAAACCCCTTTCAATGACCCTTGGGCCCTAAAAGTTGCTAAAAGTTGTTCCTTTAGAGCAGGGGTGCACAACCTTTTCTGGTTAGGGGCCACATTGTCAGACTGAGGGAATCCCAAGGGCCGAAAATAAAAGTTAAAGGGGTATTACCAACTGATATACTGTATTTATTGCATATTGTACACACGGTATATACTATAAATGTCTGGTTACACCTCCAGGATTTCCATCTCACGGGAGAATGCACGAAAAAGGCATGTGAGCAGCCACAAGACATGGACATACATGTCTGTCACCAGATGGTTGGGGACCGCACAGAATGATATTGAGGGCCGCAGTTTGTGCACCCCTGCTTTAGAGGGTAGAATCCTGACCAAGTTTCCCCTCCCAGTAGAAGAGGGGATGATCCCAGCTAAGACTGGGCCCCCTCTTGCCTTGGGTCCCATAGCAGTCGCATAGTCTGCCACTATGGTAGTTACGCCCCTGACCATACCATCAGACCCTCTTTGGTGGCCAATTTGCCTCTGAAGAGGTGACAGTTAAGCTGCTGTTCAGCCTCATAGGCCTCAGGCCACTAGGCCTAAAGCTTATGAGGCAGTAGAATGGTGCAGAAGATCACAATGACATTACTGCAACCTCCTGCACAGGGTCTTGCCAGATGATGTCACGACGCAGATGTTTATAATCACATGACTGCGCGAGACCCAGCGTAGGGCACACTGATATAAGTGTGACCACCTGTGCAAGTGCATGGGAACTCGGAGGCAGACGGCAGAGGAGAGTGTAACACATGAGTATTTTTTTTAAATCTATGTATGCTGATAATACTGTGTGTGTGTGTGTACACACACACACACAGGTCCATTATCTATAATGCAGAGGGGGGGGGGGATTAGATATACACACAGAGTGGTGTAACTACTGTACATATACTGCAGAAGGGGGCATTATATACACACACAATAGTGGGGACCATTATCTATACTAATAACACAGAGGGGACCATTATATGTATTATAAATACAGGGAGGGCCATTATATATACTGCCACTACAGAGGGATCATCATATATACTGCAAATAAAGAGGGGGCATTATAATTCGGGGTGCACTACAGGAAGGGTGTGGAGGGGAAGGTTGATCATAAAGTATGGAATCTAAGATGTCTGCTTGTCAAACTTTTCAGAGATGAGACGAAGCTGAAAGAAGTAATCAAGACAGTCTGATTGCACAATAAGGGCTCATGCACAGAAATGCGTGTGGCCATCGCCCGTACTGCGGCCCGCAAACAGCAGGTCCGTAATATATACGGGAGCCGGCCGTGTTCTCCATATCACAGATGCGGATACATTCACTTGAATGGGTCTGCAGTCTGTAAGCTACTGAGTGGAGGAACAGAGCGGAAGCCAACGGAAGCACTTTGGATTGCTTCCATGGGATTTCAGTTCGTGCCTCCACACTGCAAAAAAGTAGAACATGTATTTTTTTTTGCGGTGCTGATCGCAGACCCATTCAAGTGAATAGCCCTACATCTGCAAACGGTGGCCATGCATTGTGGACTGCTATTTGCACTCTGCAGCACAAGCACAGGCCACATACATTCGTGTGCATGAGCCTTAACCACATCAGCCCCCCTACCTTAAACACCCTTAAAGACCAGGCCACTTTATACAATTCCGCGCTACGCTACTTTCACCGTTTATTGCTCCGTCATGCAACTTACCACCCAAATGAATTTTACCTCCTTTTCTTCTCACTAATAGAGCTTTCATTTGGTGCTATTTCATCGCTACTGACATTTTTACTTTTTTTCCTATTTTACTTTTTTTGATGAAATTTTTGCAAAAAAACGACATTTTTCACTTTATGTTGGAAAATTTATCAAATAAAACTGCATTTCTCTATAAATTCTACATGTCTTTGATAAAAAAAAATGCAATAAGTGTATATTTATTGGTTTGGGTAAAAGTTATAGGGTTTACAAACTATGGTGCAAAAAAGTGAATTTCCGCATTTTGAAGCAGCTCTGACTTTCTGAGCACCTGTCCTGTTTCCTGACGTACTACAATGCCCAGACAGTAGAAACACCCCATAAATGACCCCATTTCGGAAAGTAGACACCCTAAGGTATTCACTGAGGGGCATAGTGAGTTCATGGAATTTTTTATTTTTTGGCACAAGTTAGCGGAAATTTATTTATTTTTCTTTATTTTTTTACAAAGTCTCATTTTCCACTAACTTGTGCCAAAAAATACAATTTTACATGAACTCACCATACCCCTCACAGAATACCTTAGGGTGTCTTCTTTCTAAAATGGGGTCACTTGTGTGGTATTTTTACTGCCCTGGCATTTTAGGGGCACCTAAACGTCAGAAGTAGTTTGGAATCCAAATGCGTAAAAATGTCCTGTGAAATCCTAAAGGTACTCATTGGATTTGGAGCCCCTGTGCGCATCTTGGATGCAAAAAAGTGCCACACATGTGGTATCGCCGTACTCAGGAGAAGTAGGGCGATGTGTTTTGGGGTGTATTTTTACATATACCCATACTGGGTGTGAAAAATATCTCTGTAAATGACAACTTTGTATAGAAATTTTTACAAAGTTGTCATTTACAGAGATATTTCTCACACCCTGCATGGGTATATGTAAACATACACCCCAAAGCATATTGCCCTACTTCTCCTGAGTATGGCGATACCCCATGTGTGACACTTTTTTGCAGCCAAGATGCGCAAAGGGGCCCTAAATCCAATGAGTACCTTTAGGATTTTACAGGACATTTTTACGCATTTGGATTCCAAACTGCTTCTGACGGTTAGGTGCCCCTAAAATGCCAGGGCAGTAAAAATGCCACACAAGTGACCCCATTTTAGAAAGAAGACACCCCAAGGTATTCTGTGGGTAGTATGGTGAGTTCATGTAAAATTATATTTTTTGGCACAAGTTAGTGGAATCTGAGACATTGTAAAAAAAAAAAAAAAAAAAATTTCAATTTCCGCTAACTTGTGCCAAAAAATAAAAACTTCCATGAACTCACTATGCCCATCAAAGAATACCTTGGGGTGTCTTTCCGAAATGGGGTCACTTGTGTGGTATTTTTACTATCCTGGCATTTTAGGGGCCCCTAAAGCGAGAGAAGCAGTTTGGAATCCAAATGCGTAAAAATGTCCTGTAAAATCCTAAAGGTACTCATTGGATTTGGGGCCCCTGTGCACATCTTGGCTGCACAAAAGTGTCACACATGGGGTATCGCCGTACTCAGGAGAAGTAGGGCAATGTGTTTTGGGGTGTATTTTTACATATACCCATACTGGGTGTGAAAAATATCTCTGTAAATGACAACTTTGTATAACATTTTTTACAAAGTTGTCATTTACAGAGATATTTCTGGTAGCAAGATTTTTTTTTTCTTGCTACCTGTTTAATTTTTTTTTTTTTGTTTTCCATGTCACTCTTTATTTTCCTAGCAGAAACCTCTCCTTTCCCATAGGACAATGTGTAAAGTGTAAATAACACAGAGATGGTGCGAAGTACATTATACGCGTTATCCCAAGTGAAAGGAGACGTTTCTACCGTTTCACACTTCTGCTGTAGCACACCAGCACCGTCCCTATGTGTTAGGGTCTCTCAAAACCTAGTGTCCTGAGAGACCCTAGAGCCTGAGTGGAAAAAAAACTACCTGTGTAGTGCTGTCCCTATGTCCCTAAGTGTACCTGAGTGTGGTACTTCCGGAAACACTCTCCAAGGCATAGGGCAGGGTGGTCAGGACAGTCAGGACAGAAATAACGGGTGTCACGCCTTATTCCACTCCTGCTACAGACATGACATTTTTTTCGGGGTGGCGGTTGGTTTGAGGTACCCGGCACAACCCTGGGGAAGTGCCGCTCGTGTAGACGGCTAACTACACTGGTGGATGGGGCCACGGAACCTCCTGGGTACAGGAGGTTCTCGACGATCTCTTCCTGGAATTTTAGGAAAGATCCAGTTCTCCCAGCCTTACTGTAGAGAACATAACTTTTATATAGAGCCAATTGAATCAGATAAACAGACACTTTTTTATACCAGCGTCTGGTCTTTCGGAAACCAAATAAGGGGCCAACATCTGGTCGTTGAAGTCCACCCCTCCCATGTGGAGGTTATAGTCGTGGACCGAGAGGGGCTTTTCAACGACACTGGTTGCCCGTTCGATTTGTACTGTCGTGTCTGCGTGAATGGAGGAGAGCATGTAAACGTCACGCTTGTCTCTCCATTTCACCGCGAGCAGTTCGTCGTTACACAGTGCAGCCCTCTGCCCCCTTGCAAGTCTGGTGGTAATGAGCCGTTGGGGGTAGCCCCGACGACTAGGTCGCACGGTGCCGCAGCAGCCAATCTGTTCTAGGAACAAATGCTTGAAGAGGGCCACACTTGTGTAAAAGTTGTCCACATAAAGATGGTACCCCTTGCCAAATAAGGGTGACACCAAGTCCCAGACTATCTTCCCACTGCTCCTCAGGTAGTCAGGGCAACCGACCGGCTCCAGGGTCTGATCTTTTCCCTCATAGATCCGAAATTTGTGCGTATAGCCTGTGGCCCTTTCACAGAGCTTATACAATTTGACCCCATACCGGGCGCGCTTGCTCGGGATGTACTGCTTGAAGCCAAGGCGCCCGGTAAAATGTACAAGGGACTCGTCTACGCAGATGTTTTGTGCAGGGGTATACAAATCTGCAAATTTCTGGTTGAAATGGTCTATGAGGGGCCGAATTTTATGGAGCCGGTCAAAAGCTGGGTGGCCTCTGGGACGGGAGGTGGTGTTGTCACTAAAGTGCAGGAAACGCAGGATGGTCTCAAACGTGTCCTGGACATGGCAGCAGAGTACATGGGCATGTGATGAATTGGGTTCGTGGACCAATATGACCGCAATTCATGTTTTTGGTTATGCCCATGCTGAGGAGAAGGCCCAGAAAAGTTCTAAATTCGGAAACTTGGACTGGTTTCCACCGGAAAGGCTGGGCATAAGAGCTTCCCGTGTTGTCGGCGATAAATTGAGTGGCATATCTGTTTGTTTCTGCCACAACTATGTCAAAGAGCTCCGCAGTGAAAAACAGCTCAAAAAACCCCAGCGCCGATCCTATCTGAGCTGTTTCCACCCGAACTCCTGACTGGGGGGGTGAAAGGGGGAACTAATGGTGCGGCTGAAGTTGGGGGCTGCCAATCAGGATTTGCTAGCACCTCAGGGACTCTAGGGGCTCTACGGGCCTGTTGTCTTTGCGGTGGCTGCGACGGGGAAACTATTGCACGTGCCACCGTACCAGCTTCAACTGCCCTTCTGGTGCTCGCCACTTCACCATGTTCTACGGCAGTGCTGGTAGAAGGTCCAGGACGGGCTGCGCTGCTGGTGTATGCCTCACCACGTAATCCGGCAGCGCCAGCCCCACTCTGCTGCCCTTGAAGCGGATCCTGCGCAACCTGTGGTCTAGCGACACGGGGCCGGGTACGCCTGGTTCTATCAGGGACCTCAACCTCCTCGTCCGAACTTTGGGTCAGACTGCCACTGCTTTCTACAGGTTGGTATTCTGACCCGCTGGATTCGTCAGATGAGGGTTCCCATTCCTCATCCGACTGGGTCAGAATCCTGTAGGCCTCTTCAGAGGAATACCCCTTGTTTGCCATTTGGCCGTCTAAATTTAGGGGGTATTCCCTGAGACTACCCAAGAAAAAAAGCAAGCCTGTCTTACAATTGAGAGGGTAGCGAAGTACAGAAGCCGCTGCGATTGATAAAAAAGATCAAAACTGATTTTTTTATCGCCGCAGCGCTTGTGAAGGGATTGTGCAGTGATTACAAAAAAACTTACAGATACTATAAAAGTACAAACGCTGATTAGCGCTACGCTAATCAGCGAACCAGTGACTGCGGTGCGGTGGGCTTGGCGCTAACACTATCTACCTACCAAAGGGGACTAAACTAAGCTAAACCTAACAGTCAATCTTAGTGAAAAAAAAAAAGTGACAGTTTACACTGATCACTTTTTTCCCTTTCACTGGATGATTGACAGGTGCTGAAAGGGGTGATCAAGGGGTTAATTTGGGTGATGGGGGGCTGATCAGGGGGCTAATGTGTGGTGCTTGTGTGTACTCACAGTAAGGTGTGCTCTCTCCTGGGTCCAACCGTCGAAAAGGACCCAGGAGAGAGCACAGAAGCCATTTAATCCATCATATTTACAAATATGATGGGTTAAATGGCTCCTGATTCGTTTTTTTGAATGTCATCAGCCCGCCAGCGCTGCCGATTGGCTGGCAGGCTGATGACAAAGTTCTTCTGAAGTCACTGCGATGCGCGATTTGCGCATGCACGGGCGCTTGTACCCGAAATCTCTCGCATCGCGAGAGGACGCGCCGATGCGTCCACTCAGAAGATCCCGGCCGCCCGCAGGACGCAATCCTGCATACGGCGGTCCGGGACTGGTTAAAGAAGATGAGGAAAGAGAACGTCTACATGAGAAGAGACACCACTGGATATAATAGGTATGTGGTACTGTATTCTATTGAATGTGTGATCACACTGTATGTAGTGTCCATGCACCATTTCAATTTTCACCTCAGGTAGCTATAAGACTAGAATCCGCCCTGCATACCATTATGGACATGGTGAACAGATTACTTACTACCTTTATGGTTTTGATACAGCATTTTAAGTTTGTTTTGTCCTACATCAGCTTGGAACCAAACATCATAGGTGTAGCCAAGGACAAAGAGAAATTGCTGACAGGGTAAACCTACCCCCAGATAGAAATATTATTCAGCAATGTTGGAAAACACTGGGGATATTATTAAAACAACACTTACCCAAAATAAGCAAGAACAATCCAACCTGCCTTTAATCATCACCCTATTTAAGCCAGTATTTGCATGTTCTCTTTCCGATATGATGTTTACCCTGGATTATCCAACATTTTGTGATGCCAGTAAACACAGCAGACAAAAGCCTTCATTTATAACAGTAAAGTATTGTTTGCAGAAGAAATAACAGTAGAAAAGTACCCCCATCTCCTGGCTCCCCCATACCCCTAAACTCTTTAAAGAGATTGTGTTATCAGAAAATTAGTTTAACATTTTTTGTAAAGAATTTTTGATATATAGATATATATCTTTTTACAAAAAAAAAACATAAAACAGCAGTTTTCACACAGGTCACTAAGCCTAATAAGAAGCACCCCTTTTGGTCTTTTTAACTTTACTGCAGTTATCTGCTTATCTGTTATTCTAATCCTGCCTGTAAAAATATCTGCTCTGTATACAGGTAAGACAGGATTTACCATTCATAATAGGTGATTGTCAGAGTATCTATTCTTTCCTTGTACAATGACCTCTGCACAGGTCACAGAGCATGCCTAGAAAACTCTCCCATAGAAGTCAGCGAGGTCCCCTCTTGACCATTGTGCCTATGGCCCATGTGGCTGCCATAAATGTTCTCTAAATGCTATTAAAGAGGACCTTTCATCACCCTAAAAAATCTAAACCAAGTATACAGACATGGAGAGCGGTGCCCAGGGATCTCCCTACACGTACTATTATCCCTGGGCGCCGCTGCATTCTACCGGTATAGGCTCCGGTAACTTCAGCTCTTTGGTTCAACTGGGAGGAGCCTACCCTTGTTCTCCTGGGCGTCTCCTTCTCCCAGGCTGTAGCGCTGGCCAATTGCAGCACTCAGCTCATAGCCTGAGACACAAAAACATTTTTTTTTTTCAAAAATGCTTTATTATGTAAAACTGAAACAAAAACAAACAAAGTAGACATATTTGATATCATTGCGTGCATCAGTAACAACCTGCTCTATAAAAATAGCACATGATCTACCCTGTAAGTTTGTAAAATAACGTACTAACACTTTTTAGCAGGTTAGGTTTATGTTAAAGGACCATGAAAGGCCAGCACTTGAGTTAAAGTGTCAATTTTTGACAGCTCGAGACGACAATAGTAATTAAAAGGTTAGGAATCCTCCTATCTCAGCATATCATTATTAGCTTAACAAGTAAGGATTATTTAGAAAATCATGATGTAAGGGGTTTTACTTGTTAACCATATATGTTTGTTAGAATGTTAAATATAGGATACAATGTAACTCTATGGAGATGCAGACTTTAAAAACGCTTCGTCTCATGACATCGGGAGAGCATTTTTTGACAGAAACCTGTTGCTCTCTACACACACACTCACATTCACACATACATTTTTATTTGTGGAATTACTTTTTCACTCATTCTAATTTGTTTGATTGCGTGCTTGTTACTTTTTGAGATTCTTTTGTTATACTTTATCTTTCTTTTCTTAAATTTTGTAAACTTTCTTTTTACGCAAATTAAATCCTTTTAACTTTCATCAAGAACTCTCCATATTTTGTTTGGCTCCTTCTTAAGCATTTCTTGCAAATTTAAGGAATGCAGGACTATATACTACTATATTTAACAGTGGCGAGCCAGCAACTGATTTTTTTGGGGTTTCCTTCCGCTTGCAAAGGGGGGCCTAGAGAGTAATTATCTTTTACAAGGTTTAAGAAGACAACAAAGAAGAACCTTGTGAGCCACACATCTGTTGCACGTGTTCGTGTCACTTCCCTGATGTATTACAAAAAAATCACAGTTCAGACTTAGACCCATCTGTGGGTATAATACATAAAGGTGGTAAAAAGAAAATCAGTAGTCACAGGCTACCACCATTAAAACATAACCTTTATTCTTTACCATTAAAAACCAAAATAACCCATACTATACACAACGAAAGAAAAATATTATAAAAATTTATAAATAAATACTCAAAGATCTGGGACATTGATAGGAGGGTATGGACAAGATGTACTAATATATGGGGTTCTAACCCTAGATCTGTCACAACCCTGCCTATAAACGGAATAGCCGCCCCGATAGGGGTGATCCCATATTAGGAATCTCCTGTGCGCCCTAGGATGGCCCGGATTAGGGGATGAGCTACCAGCTAATATAAGCTGACCAAAAACACAAGCTTTACAATGATAAGTACCGAAAAAGTACCAAAAATAATAAACATGCACAAAAGGTAGAAAAAATCATGAACTTAAAGAATTATTTGTATATGGCAAATCCATATGATCAAATCCTAATTAAAGGATAGTATAAAGTAGATGTTCTGAAGAAAAAGTGCTGTTTTAGATTCAAAACGTCACTGTCCCGATGCATTTCACCCATTTAGTCACCGGGCTCATCAGGGGACAAATTTGACTTAATCCCAAATAGGAATCAGGTCAAAGATAGATCTGAACAGATGGCTGTTTGAGTCTGCCATCTGTTCAGATCTATTTAAGTTTGAATGGTAAGTTGATAGGACACATGACGACATAATCAGAAAATTATATATATATGATCCCTCCTTGTGATGGCAAGGGAGACTTGTTCAATATATATTGGTTATCTAGGAAGAGAAAGATTTGGTGGCACTACTGTTCCCAGCAAGAAGGAATATGGTGCTCAGAACCAGAGAGACTACACCTGTTCTCACAAAAAATAATGATTGAAAAGTAATAGAATTGGTTCGGTACTCTATCATATGGAGTAGTGGTAACAATTTAATAATAAACATACACTGTACAGTACATAAAAAAACAATAAAAGCAAATTAAATATTGCAAAGATATTATTGCTTGATGAAATAGTCTTCACACTAAAGTCTAACTCTATCAATATGTATCTTGCACTCTATACAAGGGTTGTATCGACAAGAGCTTGTAGCAAGATCACAGATAGATGACAGTTGGATAAATCCCAATGTTCATACCAAAATATTATAACACTTATATATTGTGTGCTCTAATCATCTGAGCATTACGCTGTTCAGTCGGCTCCTAAGGGAGTAAAGTATCTTACTCACAGTATCCTTTTTAGGAGTCGATGTTTGGATTGCGCGTTCGCGGCGTCTCACGTGGCACGTTATCCTCCCGATGTCTTTTGGCTGCAGTACTGCGCAATGAATGAGATGTTCGCAACTTCTGGCTGTGATTCCCGTCTGTAACGGAAATGACTGTCCTCGAGAAAGAAATCTCGTGCAATAGCTATTGCTGAACGGGCTTCTGTCACCCCCAAAATCCATTTTTCATCAGCTGACATTAGCTATTTGCTAAGATACCTTTTAAATACCAGTTTATACCAGTTTATGCGATTTTTTATGCAAATTATTTATATGCAAAGTTCCGCAATCAAGAAAGTAATGTCATCATTTTCTTGATTTCAAAAATTTGCATATAAAAATTCGCATAAAATTAGCATAAACATTTATGTGAATTTTCATGCTAATTTTCATGCTAATTTTTTATATGCGAATTTTCGCAATCAAGAAAATAATGACTGGAGATTACAAATTCGCGAATTTTCAAATATATGGCAAATATTCGCCCAAATATTCGCGAAATATCACAAATTCGAATATTCCCCCGCCGCTCATCACTACTGAGCACCATATTCCTTCTTGCTGGGAACAGTAGTGCCACCAAATCTTTCTCTTCCTAGACCATTTTTCAATTTCACCGTTATTGGTGTGGACACAGTTAAACAACAAGATGGACATATGGAGTCACATAGAAAATAAAATAATTAAAGTAGACACTTTTAAGTTATATGAATCAACTAACATACAAGATTGTAACACATCACTGACCCATAATTTAAGAAAACTAGAAACCCTACTGGTTCAACAATTGAAACAGATGGGAAATTAGGACGCTTATAAAATATGTAGATAGTGATAAAATCCCTAAGGGCTTAACCCTGCGAAAAACACCAGCCCAAGATTTATATGATCCAACATTCAATAAGGAGTGGGACCTTTTACTGCACGAACAATCTAAAGCTTTGGTAAATCTAATTATTAAAAGGAGAACAGAGATAATTAATTAAGCCTCAATACATATAGACGAAATTAAAGAAATTGTAGAGAACTGTCCCAAAAATGAGGAGTATCATCTATGGGAACAAAAAATGTGTAAAAATCTAGATAAGATCGAATATGAGATCATGGAAAAGAAAATTATGAAATTTCGGAATAATAAAGACAACAAACCAAAAAAAATAGAAGGGAAGAACAGTCTAAAAATATAACAGATAATGTGAAAGGTGAGGGAACAATGAATACCAGTAGATCGGATAGAGGGACATATTTGAAATTCTCGATTTTAGTAAAAAATAGATTCGAGATTTTGGAAGAAAATCACAATTTTTTTAGTCAAGGCCCCCCCCCCCCCCAATCACAGATCACAAACATGTCAGAAAATACCCCAAATCACACCACGAGTGGACAAGAGATATTCACCACAGAATCGAAACACAATAACAACTTGAGACACAGACACCACTCCCCGGAAAGGAACAAAGAATTGAGTCACTGTCGGAATACGTACAGAAATACATCTAACACAGGAACATTTATATCCAAACAGGAGAAGCAACGAAAGAAAAAACAAATATGAAGAGGGGGGGAAACACAAGAAGACAACACAACAGATAAAAAACCAAGAGCCCCCAGATTCTATCATTAATATTAGTTCAATCACCCTCACAGAGACACAATCAAAGCTAATAAATAAAGGATTGAAATTTGCTCCTACTCACAAATTTACTAAGTTTGACACATTTATAGGAATCGAGAAGTTCATACGACATCTATGTTTAAACAAATATTTTTTGAAAAATCTGATCACTAGAGATATTCAAGCTGATGATAATTATACCCACACAGAACTAAAAAAGAAATCCATGAGATATCCAAGAAAGGAAATGGGACAGGACATCATTAATTTTAAATCATGTGTAGAAAAGGATATTAGAAGAATTAAAGAGAAAACTAGACAGACTAATAACAATCTTACCAACATGGAGATATTAGCCATTAAACAACTACAAACTGAAAACAAAATAGTGATACGTCCAGTGGACAAAGGAGGCTCTATAGTTATCCAGGATATTGAGAAATATAACCTGGAATGCTATAGACAATTATTAGACCTGGATACATATATCAGGTTAGAGAATAATCCAACGGAGATTTATCAGAGAGAACTCTTACGATTTTGTAATGAGGGATATATTAAAAAGATTCTCACGAAGGATGAATTTGATTTTATATCCAACACTCCCTGGCAATTATTCCTGCCTTTTACTGTTTACCAAAAGTGCATAAGAACATTAATGCCCCACCTGGGCGGCCTATCATATCCGGGATAGGCTCCATAAGTCAAAAATCTCTCCAAATATATAGATACAATTTTACAAACTACAGTAAAAAGGACACCATCTTATATCAAAGATAGTACTCATATTATCAGGATAATGAAAATTTACCCGTGGAACCACATTACATCATTAGTACCCTAGATGTAAATTCTTTATACACGGTAATAGATCATACACAGGGAATGAGGCCGTTGAGGAACAATTATATCAGGACAACACGTTATGTGAAGAACAGACTTCATCATTAGGGGTATTGGTTTCATTCTAAATCATAATTATTTTCATTTTGAATCACAATTTTATAGGCAGATTAATGGTACAGCCATGGGCACCAAGTTCGCTCCCAGTTATGCCAATTTTTTCATGGCTAATTGGGAACAATGTACGGTGAGGCCCAAGCTGGGGGCAGACCTGGTGCTCTGGCAAAGATACATTGACAATGTTTTTTTAATTTTAATTTGGTCTGGAGGAGAGGTAAAATGAATGGAGTTCCTTGAGGAAATTAATAACAACAATTTAAACCTCAAATTCACATCGTCAATTAGTAAAACTACTATACAGTTTTTAGATCTAGAAATCACAATGGATCAAGATACTTTTACCTACAGGACTTTTTATAAACCGTCTGCTAGGAACAGTTTTATATTATACAATAGTTGTCACTTACCATGTTGGTTGATTAATATTCCATTTGGTCAATTCCGCCGTATTAGGAGGAATTGCACACATTCAGAACAATTTGAAAGGGAAGCCGTAGTTATGAGACAACAATTCTTAACCAAACAATAACCACCTGAACTATTAGATGGAGCATTGGAACATGTACGTAAAACTGATAGAAGGTCCTACTTCATAGAGAAGGATGAGAAAATGACCCCTAAAGAGGAAGGAATAAGGATAATATTAACCTACAATGGTGAATATAAAAGAATAGAAAAGATTATTAAAAAATATTGGCACCATATTCAAAATGATAAATTAATTGGAACAATGATGCCTAAATATCCACCCATCACCTATACTAAAGCCCCAAATGTGGGCTTAAAAATAGCCCCCTCAATTAAAAGAGAACATAGGAAGGAGAATGAGTTACAAAAATGGTTGGACCCCAAAGGATTCTATAGGTGTGGGAAATGTCCCAATTGTAAATCGACAGTTTCCAAAGAAAACTACTCAAGTCACTTCCACTTCTAATGGATATACACAAAAGATCAATGATGAACTAAAAGAGCCCTTAAAATACATATTTTAGAACACGTCTCAAATATTAGAAAGGGTTTTGAGAGACACTCACTATCGAATCACTTTAAAACCACACATAATCAAGATCCATCGGGTAATAAATTTACAGCATTAGAAAATGTTCCCAGAAATTGGAGAGGGGGTAACCATGTCAGTAAGATGTCCAGAATGGAATCCAGAAGGATTTTTGACTTCAATACTCTGCTCCCTTTTGGACTGAAGTCAGACTTGGAGATATTTGTTTTTTTGTAGGGTTGGGTGCCCTCTATTGACGGACCACCCTCGCTATAAATTCTATGTAGGAGGGTTGCTCCTTTGTGGATGGCCCCCTACCCCTGGAACATCATAAAGATACCAGTCTATATATAAGAAGTCAAGATGTATTGAAGAATGTGAAAAATGCGAATATCTAACTAAATACATGTATATCAACAATTATAGGAGGATTTTACACATTAAAAAAACTATATAAAAAAACTATTTTTGGTAAGACACATAGTACTTATTACAAAAATCGCATAAAAAGTGAACTGCATGAACTACATATGCTCTCTTTATTGTGAGATTTTAGAACGTCCTTTAAGATGCCAGTCCATTGATAAAAATTTAAGTTACAATTACACACACATTTATTTATAATATAGTATAATTATAGATTACTTTTATTAAGTGGATGTCTTTGACTTTGTGGTATCTGAACTATAGTACAGTCACATAGATACAGCACATGAGGGCGTAGAGCTGTATACCCGCTGGTGGAAGACAAAGAGGGGGATCCTGGGCGGTGTAAGAAACCTACTTGCATCCGTGGTGCTGTCCGTGACCATTAGCATGCGGTCGCGTTTCTCATAATTGCCGCCGCCAATTACAGCGTATCACAAGGGCAGTCACATGATCGAAGCCTGATCACGTGAACAGTCACGTGATCGGAACACGATCATGTGCACAAGCTGCCTCTATGTATATCCACAGCGGGGCAGAGTTGAACTTGCTGGGGTGGTGTGGCCAGACTGCCAGAGAGTGACGTATATAGTCACATGACCGGAGTTAAAGTTGCAAAAGTTAGTTTATTACCTAATGACAGAATAAACTGGGGGATTTGTCTCTCTCTATTTAAACAAGGTACAAGGGTGCAATTAATCTAGTTGGAAAATATAATACTACTATATATATACAGCGCCCTGAGCCAATGCCGTAAATAAGGAATTGTGCATTACATCAAGGTAGTAATAAGTTGATAATCAAAGAGTTAGAGGTAAAAACATAAAGGGATGCAACCATTTAGAAATGGGGTTGGCTATAAATCCCAATATCCTTTATTGCACTATACAGTATTGGTAATGGTGGTAGCCTGTGACTACAGATGTATTACAGACAGAGGCCTGTAAAGAAAGAATTTATTGCACAGGGATCCTTCCATTTGACTGTGGAAGAAGACGTGAGGAGGACATCGAGGACATTGTTAACTGAGGAATTAAACTCTTCATGGAACACGCAATCTACAACAAATGAAGATGTCTTCAGAAAAGTTGTTTCATGATTGGAATGTCATTGTTGATGATGATGTTTACAACTGCTGTGTTCGCAGAATTCCTTCATGATAAAAGGAGTGACCATGACAAAGAGACTTCAGTCCTTGCACGAAGAAGAAGAGGATTCATCTTGAGGATTTTCTGGAAGAACAAATTCAGGATAATTCCAGAGACATTTCCGGAAGTCTTTGTATGGGTTTTGGCGCTAACTGTTGTATTGAATTACATTTGAGACATGATACACACATTAAATTACATGCAACAGCGGGACCCAAACCAAAGTTCACTCAATTATAAGGAACATTCACACATAACAATAGAACAGATACATAGGAGTGTACATCAATAGATGTATTATACTGGAGTATCGTGATAAATGGAAATTAGTCAGCTACATGGTCTGGAGATCTCACAAATGATATGATATCATTAGGAAGAGTGGGAAAATCTTGAGAAGAAATTTGGTTTCAAACCCAGAATTATGTAAAAATAATGGATCCATCAATTCTTCCCAAAACAGGAAAGGTTGATGAAGATTGGGTGAAAAATTGGAGATTCCAAATAATTAAGAAACCTGTCGAAGTTAATATAACCATAAATTTTATAGGTACAAATGTTATTAATCCTGAAGTTCAAATCACTCCAATATTAGTGAATATTCAGGAAGGGATAGATCCGTTATATTTAAAATGCAACACAAGATTAGAGATTCCTTCGGAATCAATTGTAACTTGGACCAAAGGAGAGGTATTTTTAGGTAGTTTCTCTAATGGTCCAACTAATGTGATTCATAGATGTCAATTTGGGAATGTTAAATGGTTTGATAAAAAGTTTATATTTTATCAAGACCATCCATCTCACAAAGATTCAGGAATTTATCAGTGTTGCATATTAACTATAAACAATCATAAACAATGTGAAACTGTAAATGTCACTGTGTGGTCACCTACAGAAAATATTTGTACCAAGGTTAAATTCAAACCATCTAGTCCTTTCCAGATTAATCACTTCCAGTCCAAGGCTCTTTTTTGAAATGGTAAATATGTCACCATAATTTGGTTACCTTGCCTCACAAACCCAATATAGAGCAATTAAAAATCATATGTACCCCAAAATAGTACCAAGAAAACCGGCACCGTATCCCCTAGTTTCCCAAATGGGGTCACTTTTGGGAGTTTCTACTATAACCTCTTGCCGCCACGCTAACGCCGATGGGCGTCAGCGCGGCGGCTCTCTCAGGTCTCAGTCACGCCTATCGGCGTCATCTCGTGAGACCTGAGATTTCACATGAACGCGCGCGCATTCATGTGATCGGAGCCGGGACAACTGAAACTACAGCCTGCCAGCGCTGATCATGCGCTGGCAGGCTGTAAATCTTGAAAAAACGCATTTAAAATCGCATATCAGACGCTGTTTTTAAACAGCGTCTGATATGCCTGCTATCTGCTCGTCTGGTGGTCCCTTTGTTTGGGACCACCAGAGAAGCTATAGGAAAAGTGCACCAATCACTACACACACCCCCCACCCCCATCACTGATTGACCCCTGATCACCCATGTCACCCCCTGATCACCCCCTGTCACCCCCTGTCACTAATCACCCCCTACAGGCTCATTCAGACGTCCGTATGTGTTTTGCGGATCCATGGATCTGCGGATCCATGGATCTGCGGATCCGCAAAATACGGACACCGGCAATGCGCTTTCCACATTTTGCAGATTCGCACAGAACTATATAGCAATTGCGGACAAGAATAGGACATGTTCTATATTTTTGCGGAACGGAAGTGCAGACCCGGAAGTGCGGATCCGTAATTCCGGATCTGAGCGGGACAAAGTCTGTCCCCATAGAAATGAATGGGTCCGCAATTCCGTTCCGCAAACAGAATTTCGGACGTGTGAATGGGGCATAAGGGTCCCGTTATCACCGCCAGTTAGTTAGCTACTTGTTAGGTAGCTAGCGCCCAGCCCACCGCACCGCAGTCACTGATTTTGGCAGAGATTTTTTCATCCACATTGATCGATGCGAATGAAGAAATCTGTGCCGTTCATTTTTTTTTTTTTTTCAGCGCAGCGGCTGAATGGAAAAAAAATCTCATTACCCGTATGCTCAATATAAGGAGAATCGCAGAAACTCCTAATGCTGGCCATACGTGTAATGATTGCGGAGACCCCTAAAATGCCAGGGCAGTATAAATACCCCACATGTGACCCCATTTTAGAAAGAAGACACCCCAAGGTATTCCGTGAGGGGTATGGCGAGTTCATGTAAAATTTTATTTTTGTCACAAGTTAGTGGAATATGAGACTTTGTAAAAAAAAAAATATATATATAATATATATATATATATATATCAATTTCCGCTAACTTGTGTCAAAAATTTTTTTTTTCTGTGAACTCGCCATGCCCCTCACGGAATACCTTGGGGTGTCTTCTTTCCAAATTGGGGTCACATGTGGGGTATTTATACTGCCCTGGCATTTTAGGGGTCCTAAAGCGTGAGAATCCAAATACGTAAAAATGCCCTGTGAAATCCTAAAGGTACTCATTGGTTTTAGGGCCTCTTTGCGCATCTTGGCTGCAAAAAAGTGTCACACATGTGGTATCGCCGAACTCAGGAGAAGTAGGGCAATGTGTTTTGGGGTGTATTTTTATATATACCCATGCTGCGTGTGAGAAATATATCTCTGTAAATGACAACTTTTTAATTTTTTTAGGGGGGGCTTCAAATGGGACATGGCATCTAAAAACCAGTCCAGCAAAATCTGCCTTCCAAAAACCATATGGTGTTCCTTTCCTTCTGCGCCCTGCCATGTGCCCTTACATCAGTTTACGACCACATGTGGCGTGTTTCTGTAAACCGCAGAATCAGCGTAATACATATTGAGTTTTGTTTGGCTGTTAACCCTCGATGTGTTAAAGAAAAAAATGAAAAATCTGGCAAAAAAGTGAAATTTTTAAATTTCATCTCCATTTTCCTTTAATTCTTGTGAGACACCTAAAGGGTTAACACTGTTTGTAAAATCAGTTTTGAGTAGCTTGAGGTTTAGTTTCTACAATGGTGTCATTTATGGGGGTTTCCACTATGTAAGCCCCACAAAGTGACTTCAGACCTGAATTGGTCCTTAAAAAGTGGGTTTTGGAAATTTTCTTAAAAATTATAAGAATTGCTTCTAAAATTCTAAGCCTTCTAACATCATAAAAAAATAAAATGTCACTTACAAAATGATGCCAACATAAAGTAGACATATGGGGAATGTTAAGTAATAAATATTTTTTAAAGTATCACTTTCTGTTTTAAAAGCAGAGAAATAGAATTTTTGAAAATTGCGAATTTTTTAAAATTTTGGTAAATTTGGGATTTTTTCATAAACAAAGGTGAAATATGTTGACTCAAATTTATGATTATCATGAAGTACAATGTGTCACGAGGAAACAATCTCAGAATGGTTTGGATAAATAAAAGTGTTCCAAAGTTATTACCACGTAAAGTGACACATGTCAGATTTGCAAAAACCGGCCCGGGGTTGAAAGTGTATTACCATCTGATACATTTATAGAATATCATAAGGATGTGTTATAAATGTCTGTTCCACTTCCAGGATACCCACCTATTGGGATGATGGGGGTCCCTTATCCACCAAATAAGCACTACAGAGAGTAGGACACGGGGCATGCATGTGGCCCTCTCAATCTTACATTATGGGTTTTGTGGTAACTTCTTAGCATTTCACAAGTACTATAAACTACAATGGAGTGAGCCAGATACGTAGACATCCACCTCTACCTTATATACTCCTTTCTTTGAATGGGTTCTCTTGAAATATGAAGGTCCAAAAGATGGATTCCCAAGTGTGTTGTTATTAGTACTTGCCTGTCGCCACTCCTGAGTTGTGTGTTTCTCATCTTCTCTGACATGGAAACTACATGCTTTTCTGTGTTTAGATGGTTGGGAACCACACAGAATGGTATAGTGGGTAGAGATGAGCGAACACCTGGATGTTCAGGTTCGAGAAGTTCGGCCGAACTTCCCGAAAATGTTCGGGTTCGGGATCCGAACTCGACCCGAACTTTATCCCGAACCCGAACCCCATTGAAGTCAATGTGAACCCGAACTTTTAGGCACTAAAAAGGCTGTAAAATAGTCCAGGAAAGGGCTAGAGTGCTGCAAAAGGCAGCAAAATGTAGGTAAATGCCCTGCAAACAAATGTGGATAGGGAAATGAATTAAAATAAAATAAAATAAATAAAATTTAACCAATATCAATTGGAGAGAGGTCCCACAGCAAGGAATAAGGCGTCATATCACCCCCCACTGGAGAAGGCCACTTTCAGTTATTTCGTACAGCACCCAGACAGAGGAGAGAGGTTCCACAGCAAGGAATAAGGCGTCATATCACCCACCACTGGAGAAGGCCACTTTCAGTTATTTCGGCCCAGCACCCAGACAGAGGAGAGAGGTCCCACAGCAAGGAATCATGCATCATTTCACCCACTACTAGAGAAGGCCACTTTCAGTTATTTTGGCCCCAGCACCCAGACAGAGGAGAGAGGTCCCACAGCAAGGAATCATGCATCATTTCACCCACCACTGGAGAAGGCCACTTTCAGTTATTTCGGCCCCAGCACCCAGACAGAGGAGAGAGGTCCCACAGCAAGGAATCATGCATCATTTCACCCACCACTGGAGAAGGCCACTTTCAGTTATTTCGGCCCCAGCACCCAGACAGAGGAGAGGTTCATTCAACTTTGGGTTGCACCGCAAGATCATGGTAAAGTTAAAAAAATGAGGATTCAATAAAGAAGTGCCTCGGAATACAAGAATACATGGTTGAGGGGGAGGCAGCTTTAAATGTCTATTCTGCACAAGGGAGGCACAGGTCCTGTGGGATCCATGCCTGGTTCATTTTTATGATCGTCAGCTTGTCCACGTTGGCTGTGGACAGGCGGCTGCGTTTGTCAGTAATGACGCCCCCTGCCGTGCTGAATACACGTTCAGACACAACGCTGGCCGCCGGGCAGGCCAGCACCTCCAAGGCATAAAATGCTAACTCTGGCCACGTCGACAATTTGGAGACCCAGAAGTTGAATGGGGCCGAACCATCAGTCAGTACGTGGAGGGGTGTGCAGGCATACTGTTCAACCATGTTAGTGAAATGCTGCCTCCTGCTAACACGTTCCGTATCAGGTGGTGGTGCAGTTAGCTGTGGCATGGAGACAAAACTTTTCCACATTTCTGCCATGCTAACCCTGCCCTCAGAGGAGCTGTCCGTGACACTGCTGCGTTGGCGACCTCTTGCTCCTCCTCTGCCTTCGCCTTGGGCTTCCACCTGTTCCCCTGTGACATTTGGGAATGCTCTCAGGAGCGCGTCTACCAGCGTGCGCTTGTACTCGCGCATCTTCCTATCACGCTCCAGTGCAGGAAGTAAGGTGGGCACATTGTCTTTGTACCGGGGATACAGCAGGGTGGCAACCCAGTAGTCCGCAGACGTCAAAATGTGGGCAACTCTGCTGTCGTTGCGCAGGCACTGCAGCATGTAGTCGCTCATGTGTGCCAGGCTCCCCAGAGCTAAGGACAAGCTGTCCTCTGTGGGAGGCGTATCGTCATTATCCTCCGTATCCCCCCAGCCACGCACCAGTGATGGGCCTGAGCTGTGTCCGGTGCCACCCCGCTGTGAACCTGCTTCATCCTCATCCTCCTCCACCTCCTCCTCATCATCCATTAGTGGGCCCTGGCTGGCCACATTTGTACCTGGCCTCTGCTGTTGCAAAAAACCTCCCTCTGAGCCACTTCTAACAGACTGGCCTGAAAGTGCTAAAAATGACGCCTCCTCCTGGGCCACCTCCTCTTCCATCATCGCCCTAAGCGTTTTCTCAAGGAGACATAGAAGTGGTATTGTAACGCTGATAACGGTGTCATCGCCACTGGCCATGTTGGTGGAGTACTCGAAACAGCGCAAAAGGGCACACAGGTCTCGCATGGAGACCCAATCATTGGTGGTGAAGTGGTGCTGTTCCGCAGTGCGACTGACGCGTGTGTGCTGCAGCTGAAACTCCACTATGGCCTGCTGCTGCTCGCACAGTCTCTCCAGCATGTGCAAGGTGCAGTTCCACCTGGTGGGCACGTCTCATATGAGGCGGTGAGCGGGAAGGCCGAAGTTCCGCTGTAGCGCAGACAGGCGAGCAGCGGCAGGATGTGAACGCCGGAAGCGCGCACAGACGGCCCGCACTTTATGCAGCAGCTCTGACATGTCAGGGAAGTTGTGAATGAACTTCTGCACCACCAAATTCAGCACATGCGCCAGGCAAGGGATGTGCGTCCAACCGGCTAGCCTCAGAGCTGCGACGAGATTTCGCCCATTATCGCACACCACCAGGCCGGGCTTAAGGCCCAGCGGCAGAAACCACTCGTCGGTCTGTTGTTCAATACCCCACCACAACTCCTGCGCGGTGTGGGGCCTGTCCCCCAAACATATGAGTTTTAGAATGGCCTGCTGACGTTTACCCCGGGCTGTGCTGAAGTTGGTGGTGAAGATGTGTGGCTGACTGGATGAGCTGGTGGAAGCACAGGAGGAGATAGCAGAGTAGGAGGAGGAGGCTACTGGAGGCAAAGAATGATGCCCTGCGATCCTTGGCGGCGGAAGGACGTGCGCCAAAGAACTCTCCGCCTGGGGCCCAGCCGCCACTACATTTACCCAGTATGCAGTTAGGGAGATATAGCGTCCCTGGCCGTGCTTACTGGTCCACATATCTGTGGTTAGGTGGACCTTGCCACAGATGTCGTTGCGCAGTGCACACTTGATTTTATCGGATACTTGGTTGTGCAGGGAAGGCACGGCTGTCTTGGAGAAGTAGTGGCGGCTGGGAAGAACATACTGTGGGACAGCCATGGACATCAGCTGTTTGAAGCTGTCTGTGTCCACCAGCCTGAATGACAGCATTTCAAAGGCCAGTAGTTTAGAAATGCTGGCATTCAGGCCCAGGGCTCGATGGTGGCTAGGTGGGAATTTACGCTTTCTCTCCAAGGTATGTGAGATGGAGAGCTGAACGCTGCCGTGTGACATGGTGGAGATGCTTGGTGACGCAGGTGGTGTTGTCGGTGGCACATCCTCTGTTTGGTGGGCGGCAGGTGCCAACATTCCTCCCGAGGCGGAGGAAGAGGCCGAGGCAGCAGCAGAAGAGGGAGCAGGGGGAGCCAAAATGAGTTCCTTGCTTTTAAGGTGTTTACTCCACTGCAGTTCATGCTTTGCATGTAGATGCCTGGTCATGCAGGTTGTGCTAAGGTTCAGAATGTTAATGCCTCGCTTCAGGCTCTGATGGCACAGCGTGCAAACCACGCGGGTCTTGTCGTCAGCACATTGTGTAAAGAAATGCCATGCCAGGGAACTCCTTGAAGCTGCCTTTGGGGTGCTCCGTCCCTGGTGGCGGTGGCCAGTAGCAGGCGAACTCTCTTGGCGGCGGCTGTTCTGCTTTTGCTCCCTCTTTTGCTACGCTGTTGGCTCAGTCTCACCACTGCCTCTTCCTCTGAACTATGAAAGTCAGTGGCACGACCTTCATTCCACGTGGGGTCTAGGACCTCATCGTCCCCTGCATCGTCTTCCATACAGTCTTCCTCCTTGACCTCCTTTTCGGTCTGCACGCTGCAGAAAGACGCAGCAGTTTTCACCTGTGTTTTGTCATCATCAGAGATGTGCGGACTGCGATGAGGTGGTATTCCCATGTCCTCATCATCAGGAAACATCAGTGGTTGTGCATCAGTGCATTCTATGTCTTCCACCACTGGGGAAGGGCTAGGTGGATTCCCTTGGGAAACCCTGCCAGCAGAGTCTTCAAACAGCATAAGAGATTGCTGCATAACTTGAGGCTCAGACAGTTTCCCTGATATGCATGGGGGTGATGTGACAGACTGATGGGCTTGGTTTTCAGGCGCCACCTGTGCGCTTTCTGCAGAAGACTGGGTGGGAGATAATGTTGTGAACATGCTGGATCCACTGTCGGCCACCCAATTGACTAGCGCCTGTACCTGCTCAGGCCTTACCATCCTTAGAACGGCATTGGGCCCCACTAAATATCGCTGTAAATTCTGGCGGGTACTGGAACCTGAGGTAGTTGGTTCACTAGGACGTGTGGCTGTGGCAGAATGGCCACGTCCTCTCCCAGCACCAGAGGGTACACTAACACCACCACGACCGCGTCCGCGTCCCTTACTAGTTGTTTTCCTCATTGTTACCGTTCACCAAGCACCACAATAAGAAAAAAAATATTTGGCCCAATGTATTGATTTCAAATACAGGCCATTTTTTACAGGCACTTAACACTATCTGCCTATTTATTTATGTAGCGTATTACACTAATCCAGGCACAGCAGTAACCAATGATTTAGGGGAATATCTCTTTTAGGGCTAGTATTTAGGCCCTGGATGAAAGGTATCCTTTTATGGACAGATTTACACTTGGAGATGCACCGTAGCGTGAGAAAAAATATGTAGGATTATGCCTTCAGCAATTGTATTTTAACACTTTGTGTAATATACCCTTTAACGGACAGAAATCCAATGGGAGATGCACGGTAGCGTGTGAAGTTAATGAGGATGACCCTCTCAGCACTTGTATATACACCTTGAGTGTAATATACCCTTTTACGGACAGATTAACACTTGGCCTGCAACAGCTGGAACACCAGATTTAGGGTATTGCTATATTGGAGATAAGGCACGAGGACAGGGAGTCCCCACCATCAGGGGAGGTCCCTGGGCTGAGACTATAGTCAGTGACAAGCTAGGGATATTTTTCCTGTCCTGACCTAGTTCCCATCCCTGCAGGTGGCCGGTGTCCTAAGGTGTGCTAGGATGGTTCTTTTGTATGTGTGAGTCCAGGGGTATTGGCCCCGCTCTTTTAATTTAAATATTAAAGGTTATGTTTTAGGGGATTTTATTTTGCTGGATTTTGATTGTCTGATTAATCCCCAACATTATTTATATATATGATTATTGGTTGGAATTGACTTTGTCTCTGTTGCTATGGCCAGCTTCTTGTCGGGTAACATATTTACTGAGGCTCTGATTAATGAAGCAAAAGAGATATTTTCGGACAAGGATATTCCTGGGCTGGGATCATCCTCATCTTGCAAACAGGCATTTAAGGATCTGTACATTAAATATAAAGAGAATATTAAGTCTTGGTGGGAAATAAAGTCCTTTGAAAGTTATCTTGAGCACAAAATAGTCCCTAGGGGACTACGTCTGGCGGTTAGACCCGCCGAACGCATTTCCTCCCCCCCCTATTGATCAGGTGGGAAGAGGAACTTACACGTAGCTCACTTAATTTGATGGGCTTACTATTAGAGGAGGAAAGGAAAGTGTTTGAGAAAACATCTACTAACTTACAAGAGCACATAGAAACTACTCTAAAATTTGGTGGTGACCCAGACTTTGGTAGACGGGAGTCTTCGTTACAGACCTCTGTAGAGAAATTGCAGAACTTTATCAAAGAAAGGAAGCACAGACAATTTATCCGTGACCTGTCAGAGTTTAAAACCAATCGTGCTTATAGCCAACAACAGGCAAATACGCCAGGGGCAGGTTCTGACCTGTCATCATCTGACTTTGAGTCGTCAGATACGGAACTGGGAACTGGTAACTTTCAGGGACCCAGGAATAGAGGTAACAGTGGACCACCCTGTCGAGGCAAAGGATGGTATCGTGGAAGGGGAGGAAGGAGGGGCTATGGACAATATGGCCAGGGCTATCAGGTGGCCTCTTACTTGTCGGCACCTTCCTCCTCTTCGCACGAAGCATCCTCCAGTCAACGAAATATTGCCCCCTCTCCCTCCCCACCTCCCTCTTTTTTAGAGAGGAGCCAGGCCCCATACCAGTTGAGGGACAGGGGGCGGGCGGAAAAAATATGAAGGATGATCTACAGATCATCAATCTATCCTCCAGGGTATTGAGTCAGGTTGAGACTCAAGTACTTAAGAGAGGTCTATCCTTCGTACCGACGACTGGTTTTTGTCTGTTTACCTGGTTGAAGGATTTGAATCTTTTTAGCCGACGACTTAAGTGGCATAAGTTCTTCAGACAGACTGACAGACAGACCTGTCAAAGCTTAGGCCTAAATGAAACCGACCTGACAGACTTTCGTAACTTGGTTGAATTGAGTGAGGAGGGTCAACGCAGGTCTGGCCAGGGCCCTTTCACCAATCTTAAACCAAGGAGTGTGAAATCACCACCCCCACTCAATTATGACTGCATTGAAATCTTTTTACAGATGGCAACGTTAGAACTGGAACAACTGGAAGAATCCAAACCAAGTAGATATAATTTGACCCGTGCTGAAATGGAGGCCCTATGCTCCCTAGAACGTGACACTAACGTGATTATAAAACCCTCGGACAAAGGGGGGAACTTGGTCCTTATGGACCATGAACTGTACCAACGTATGTGCCTCGACTTACTGAAGGTTAAAGGGGCTATAGGGTCTTAGTATCCAACCCAACTGCACAGTTCTCCGCGGAACTTAGAATCATACTGGAGAAAGGTTTGATAGATAGAGTTATTTCCCCCAACGAATTTGACTTTCTTTTTCCAAAACTCCCCACTGTTGCGACGTTTTATGGCCTTCCCAAAGTGCATAAAGGTACTACTCCATTGAAGGGTCGCCCCATTGTATCGGGGGTTGGATCCCTGATACAGAATTGTGGCATCTACATTGACCGGGTGTTGAGGGAGTTCGTCGTGGCCCTCCCAGCATATACGAGGGACACGATGGACTTCCTCAACAAAATAGATTCCATCACGGTGGACCCCAACTGTTACCTAGCATCGGTGGATGTTGAAGCATTATATAGTTCCATTCCACACGACAAGGGTCTGATAGCAGTGGACCATTATTTAAAATCAAGGGGGATTCAATTTAGGGTACATAACCAATTTATTCTCTCTCTACTTGAATTCACTCTGACCCACAATTTCTTTCTTTACAACACTCGGTTCTACCACCAGCTCAGGGGGACAGCTATGGGGAGCCCTTGTGCCCCCACTTATGCCAATCTCTTCCTGGGCTGGTGGGAGGACCAATGTGTCTTTCCAGACCATGACACCTGGTGGTCGGAGAAAATCATCTTCTGGACTCGTTACATCGATGACGTGTTCGTGGTCTGGAAAGGTGGGTCAGAGGAATTCCGCCTGTTTATTGGGGAACTCAACAATAATGTAATAGGCCTCAGATTTACGTATGAGATTGACCCCCTATCATTGGCATTTTTAGATGTCAAAGTGTCCAAACAGGAGGACAGATTGGTTGCTGATATGTATAGAAAGACCACGGCAACCAATTCTCTCCTCCACTGGGATAGCCACCACCCTAAACCCCTTAAGTGTGGCATCCCGAGAGGACAGTATCTTCGGGCACGACGCAACTGCATGACCAGGGAAGCCTTCCTGGTAGAGGCCAGGACTCTCCGCAACAGATTCAATGATAGCGGTTACCCACAATCTGTTCTTACAGACGCCTTCAAAAATGCACTACGTAGGGACCGTGACCAACTTTTAACACCACGGGCACGGGAGGCTGACAGTGTACAATTAGCTCGCATTATTTCTACCTTTGACTCGGCGAATGTTGAGGTAGTAGATATCCTGAGACGCTACTGGCCCATTTTGAAAATGGACCCGGATCTCGGGGATATTCTGCCCCAATATCCAGCCATTACATATAGACGGGGTAGGAACATCAATGACAGATTGGTACACAGTCACTACACTCCTCCCCGGGGAACTAATACATGGCTGGATCGTAAGCCCAGGGGGATGTTCAAATGTGGGGCCTGTAAGGCCTGTGATTTCGTTCGGACATCCAAAACAATAACATGCTCGGTAACGGGACATGTATTTGAGATCAGGGACTTTCATAATTGTAGAAGCCGAGGGGCCATCTATGTGTGCCAGTGCCCTTGCCCCCTTGATTATGTGGGCAAAACCATCAGGGAGGCACGCAGACGGTTCTTGGAACATATTAATGACATTAATAAGAAGAAGGACACCCCAATTGCGTCCCATGTAATTGACAAACATGGAGGCGATCCACGTTCCCTGAGATTTTCTATACTGGAGGTAGTACCACCATCCACTAGAGGGGGTGACTGGGATCGGAAGATACTCCAGAAGGAGTGCAAATGGATTCATCGCTTCAGATCTCAGTCCCCCCCTTGGCCTCAATGAAAGGATCACGTATACTTGCTTCCTGTAATTCATTATTATTTTTTACCAGTCCACAGTCCATCTGCATGACCCCCCCCCCCCCAGTGGTTAACCGTGGGGTCCTGTATTAATGGACTGAGTATGTTTGTTCGAAAAACTATGCATGCTTCCCTCTATGGTATCACCTATGGAAGTAGCTGACCGGATGTGGGAAACATCCAAATTGTTGAACAAATACCCGCTCTTTATCTGATGCGGAAGTACCTTTGTTACCATTTATAGTCTGATGGTGATCTCGTGTGACGGAACTTTCTTTCATTATGTGCCCTCAATATATCTGACCGTTATCTTGGGTATTCCCTATCCTCCCTATATAGAACACTATGTACTTTTTGATATATCTCATGTCCCTGCCAAATATGTAATCAGTATTATGGTATGCGTATTCTCCTGGCGATATTAAACTGGTGCGATATCAAACTGGCGATCTGGGCGGCGCAATTATGGCCAGTGCGCCTATATGATATTAAACTGGTGTACCTTGTAGCGCTAAAGCACTTTTTACTATTGGGATACATTATGCGTTCCATTAACAGGATGTGACGTCATGGCTTTGTGTTCCATATACAGGAAGTGCACTTGTCAGGGGCGCTCTGTAGACAGGAAATACTTCTTCTGTGTGTGTTCCACCGACAGGATATGACGTCAGCTCAAGCCATGTGTGTTCCATTGATAGGAAATGATGTCAAGGATACTGAAACAGGCAGGACGTCGGCGATTGGATAATGTCGATGCCAATCTGGATAACAGGAAGTGATCTAGGGGCGGGAATACTTTAAAAACTTGAGAGGAATTAGGCCAGTTAGACACAGGGGGAATATAGAGATGGAGTGAATGGAACAGCGTGAGTACTGAGAAATCTTATTTTAAGCTTTAAGAGCCTGTTTTTTTTTTGACTGTGGTCTATGTCTTAGTATATCCTTTTTGGCTTTTAGCTGTGCGTCTGCGTACCTGGTGCCCCGTATCGGTGTATCAGTGGGCACTATCAGTACTGTTTGAGCCATGTATCGTAATTGGCAGCAGGTGACAATTGCAACTGGACCTTGACAGAGTGAGTTGAATGGATTTATTTGTGAGCCTGTGTGGCATGTGCATTTTTGATCGACGTTCATCCTATCTCTGTCTCTTTTTATTTCAGGTCCTTATCACTAAGTACTCTGCGGTCTGTATCCATTTTTTATTCCCTTGATGTCTGCAATTTGGGCGTGTGTTGTATCACTAGCACGCTATTTTTGAGCGCTCTCAACCAAGAGTGCGGCACTTATTGTTGTGCGTGACATGTATCTATATGCTTGACATTTAATTGTGTCCTCCTGATGAACCCCTGCTCTTGATTGCAGGGGGGAAACGCGTTGAGGTTTCATATCATTGTGTCTTGATTAGAGCTCATTTGAGCTCTGGGCTGACTTTATATGCCCTTGAGTACCCTGGCTGTTATATCAACACGTGGGGTACAATAAGTGTGACTATTCTGGTGTATACACGCTATAATTTATGTATTTAGAATCTATTGTATCTTAGATAGCATCCTTTATGTGTACACCAGACTATGCACAGTTGACAGCTGCCACCTGTCCGCTAGACCCAACACAGGGACCAGCAGGGTCAGTGAGATAAGGCACGAGGACAGGGAGTCCCCACCATCAGGGGAGGTCCCTGGGCTGAGACTATAGTCAGGGACAAGTTAGGGATATTTTTCCCGTCCTGACCTAGTTCCCATCCCTGCAGGTGGCCGGTGTCCTAAGGTGTGCTAGGATGGTTCTTTTGTATGTGTGAGTCCAGGGGTATTGGCCCCGCTCTTTTAATTTAAATATTAAAGGTTATGTTTTAGGGGATTTTCTTTTGCTGGGTTTTGATTGTCTGATTAATCCCCAACATTATTTATATATATATGATTATTGGTTGGAATTGACTATTGCTATATTGGCAAGTGAATTTCACCCCAGAACAAAATATACCCTTTTACGGACAGATTAACACTTGGCCTGCAACTGCTGGAACACCAGATTCAGGGTATTGCTATATTGGCAATTGAATTTCACCCCAGAACAAAATATATGTTTTGGCGGACACTATTATAGTTTGCCAGCCACAGCTGTGACATCAGATTTATGGTATTGCTATTTTGGCAATTGAACTTCACCCCAGAACAAAATATATGTTTTGGCGGACACTATTATAGATTGCCAGCCAGTGCTGGGACACCAGATTTAGGGGATTGCTATTTTGGCAAGTGAATTTCACCCCAGAACAAAATATATGTTTTGGCGAACACTATTATAGTTTGCCAGCCACAACTGTGACACTAGATTTATAGTATTGCTATTTTGGCAATTGAATTTCCCCCCTTAGAACAAAATATATGTTTTAGCGGACACTATTATAGTTTGCCAGCTAGTGCTGGGACACCAGATTTATGGTATTGCTATTTTGGCAATTGAATTTCACCCCAGAACAAAATATATGTTTTGGCGGACACTATTATACTTTGCCAGCCACAGCTGTGACACCAGATGTATGGTATTGCTATTTTGGCAATTGAATCTCACCCCAGAACAAAATATATGTTTTGGGGGACACTATTATAGTTTGCCAGCCAGTGCTGGGACACCAGATTTATGGTATTGCTATTTTGGCAATTGAATTTCACTCCAGAACAAAATATATGTTTTGGTGGACACTATTATAGTTTGCCAGCCACAGCTGTGACACCAGATTTAGGGGATTGCTATTTTGGCAATTGAATTTCACCACAGAAAATAATCTATCTTTTGCCAGACAGCAGACAGTATTATACTTGGCTAGACAAAGCTGGAACACCAGATTTAGGGGATTGGTATTTTGGCAATTGTATTTAACCCCTTAATAAGATATAGAAATTGCTATCCTGAGTTTCTAGGGGTGACAATAAGCACGGCCAAGCCCCTGATGTAGGATATATATAAAAAAAAAAACTAGTATTGATGGATTGATGGACTTGGTGGCAGCTTGTTCTGGTGCACCACAAGTCACAAAATGGCCGCCGATCACCCCAGAAAATAAAGTGACAGAAAAACGATCTGTGCAGCCTAAAAACCAGTGAGCAAGTAACTAGCAGAAGTTGAATCATTCACAGCTGTAGATCGATCACTTCATTAGGTGCTTTTGCTGACTTTTCACTGCCTAATCACGCCCACACAGCAGCTGCGTCCTCTCCCTACACTAATCAGAGCAGTGTGACGTGCGGCGCTACGTGACTCCAGCTTAAATAGAGGCTGGGTCACATGCTGCACTTGGCCAATCACAGCCATGCCCTTAGTAGGCATGGCTGTGATGGGCTCTAAGGGCAAGAAGTAAAATGCTAGCTGATTGGCTGCTGTGCAGCCCTTTAGAAAGCGGGAAGAAATCGCCGAACAACGAACCCGAACTTTTTTGAAAATGTTCAGGTTCGGGTCCGTGTCCCGAACACCCCAAAATTCGGTACGAACCCGAACTATTCTCGAACTGTTCGCTCAACACTAATTGTGGGCTGCAGGTGGTGCATTCCTGCCTGTGCATACAACTGCGCTTCCTGAGATCTCTGATGAAGAACTACCTAATATCTAGGGGCACATATTTTTGGTTTAAAACTTTGCTTTTGTCTTAAAATTGCTGCACCTATTGACATTCATGTGCCACAGGTAACGTGTTCATCCTGCCCTAATGAGTTTCATTTTGGTCCTTTGTTCAGATTTGCACCTATCTCTTTCCTTGCCTCTTCATAGTGACTAGCTGCATAGTAATGAACACATTATCTATGTGTCAATATACTTACCCTCTATTGTACTTACCTGGTCCTATACCACCTGACAATCATGCTTTCCTTACTCAAGGCAATACCCTATAATCTTGGACCCATAGCAATACATGTTTATACTTTTTCCTTATCTACAACCTGGTATAGACCACACTATTTGCTTTCATTTTCATGTTATATTTATTTAGATCATTTTGTAAACCCAGATATCCAATATATTCTGTTTTGTATTCTTTTCAGACCCCTTGATAAAGGTTGTTAAGCGACCGAAACGTTGGGACTATTTTCATGGTCTCTTACATTGATGTATATTCTGGATGGAAACTAAGTACAAAATGATGTAAAACTGCACATTATGTATTAAAGCATTACTTGAAAAGAATTCCTTGGTGTGCCATAGATTTCTCCATTGATACAGACTGACATTTGTCCTCTATTAGCACCCAGCATTGAAGGGTGTGCAGGTCTCATCTTCTCCAAATATTCGATATCCTGCTGATCTAGCACCCCAAACCAATGTCTAATAATAATAAGAATAATATATTTTCCTATGATACTGAGACTGCAGATAACATTATTGCTCAAGTCCATTTAGGAAATGAATTTTTACAGATCCTATCCCCGCGGATTAAAACAACAAATAATTATTATTTGTTGTTTTAATCATGTCACCTAATTATATCATGTCACTTAATCATGCAATTTTGCTTTTGTTTGCCCCTCTAGGAATTTTCTATTTTGTGGTCTCTTATCTATTTTTTGTTCTTGCACCTTTGTGTTCTTTTTTTTACCTGACACGGATTGTTGTGCGCAGTTCCGGGTTCTAGCACGGGTGCACACCGGTATTTCCTAGCCCAGTGGTGTATTTCCGGTCTTTGGAACGCACGGTGGCTGGGTTTCCGGTTGTGCGCCATTTTGCGCATTCGCGGTTGGGGTTTCCGGCATGCGAGTTTTGCGGCTGGCGCCATCATCTGAGCATTTGGTCCTTTCCCTCTCCTCTGCTCCTCCCCTTAATATTTTTATCTTTATTAATAATTGCCCACAGTAGTCGTTTCATTTTGGTTTAATGACTAATGATATATATATATATATATATATATATATGAGGCACAATGGTCCTTTGTATGTAAACCCCTGAGAAAGCCTGTAATAACTGGCGATACACGTGGGGATACTCTCTTTCCTGCACACCATGCTTACCTAACTCTGCAATAGATAAGTATCTGGTGCATGTATATTCTGTGATGTCATATTCCTGTATTTTGCACTTTACTCTGGTGGTACCTTTTATTATATGGAATGTGTAGGTATATTTGTTGGGATATTTTCCTTCCTGCACACCATGATTATTAAATGGATTAGTATTTAGTGCATATGTTTTCTTAGGATATATTTATGTACTTTTCACCTTATTCTGGCAGTATATTTATATCTATACTGGATATGTGGAGTGTGTAGGTTTATGTGATGGACAGATTTAAGGTCCGCACATGGGTATATTATTGTATACAATTGATTTTAATGTTTGTGACTGAGTGCTTCTTCAATAAATTATTCATTTATTAGATGTGCGGCCCACCGGTGTGGTATTTCTTTTTTCTTTTTCTAGTATACCTTATCTATTCCAAGCAGCGTCTGACCTCATGTCCTGGCACAGCTCCAACAAATCTGGTAGGCGAGCGGTGTGCGACTCCTCCTCCATGGTGACGATGGACGCACGGCGACGCATGACGCTGCGATCTGACAATCTCTCTTGTTTTGCGGCCTGTTTCCCATCCCTGGGAAAGGGAGCCAACTGGTGCGCAAGACTTTCTTTATCCTGTTGGATTGTAGGTTACAGATCCACCAGAATGAGCTTCTTCTTCTGCCTAGCGTTGGTGGTACTGCGGGAGGAGAGAGGAGGCCCTGGCCTACCCTGGATAGGGTAAGGTGTAAGGAAGGCCCAGCCTCTGATAAAACACCAACCTAGGGATACATAAAACAAAAAACTACTGCTTTCCTCCACCCCCCCCACCCCCCTAGAAGTACAGGGAGGACTCTTTCTGGCCTGACCACTCTAGGGACAGGAAACACTGATGGGAGAGTCAATTTAAACTCTCTCTGTGTTCCTGCCCCTACAGAGGTCAAGGGTCAATCTCTATGTATGCCGTCATAGTGGATGGAATGGAAAAAATGGTTCAAAATGATCCTATTTTGTGGCAGATGCCTTCTTCTCTGTCCTTTGAACTGTAAAATGGCAGCCACCATTTTGAGCAATTTGCGGTACTTAGATTGTTAATAGAGCTGAAAGCCAGAAGCAACCTTTGATTACCAGAAATTTTCTGTGAAATCAAGAGAGCATAGGGACAAATTTTTCTTGCCATCCTTGCCATGTTCAGAAAGATGTACATGATACAGAGAGGACAAAAACGTATAACTATAATTAGTGCGTAGTAGTGAATAATTCTTGGAGCTAATGCCTACGGTATATAATGTTGTATGTCCTTGCCAATTGATGAGTTACCCCTCAAAACCCCACTCACTGTACAATATACAATATCACCATTATTAATCTCTCTTTTATTAAAACATTTAGTGGAATTTAAATGATTGTCTAGCTTTGAAAACTTCATATACCCTACTAGGAAATTTTGATTTTGACTTTTTGTATCCAAAAGATAGATAATACATATATGAGACTGGCTCTGATGAGCTGATAGCCCATGATCATACAAACAGGGTCTCGTGCCCCTGTATGAATGGAGCAGCAGATTGCGCATGCACGCTGCTGCTAGATTTACTCTCTATGGGGCTGAAAATAGCAGAACGCTAAGTTGAGCGATTTCTGTTCTGTTATTCACTTGGAGAATGAATTGAGTGGCAGCTCCATTCACACGGAGGCACAGGACCCCTGTTTGCCCAGCAGTCAGACTCCCACTGATCAAGTACTTATTCCCTGCCATGTTTATAGGGGATATGTATGAAACATGGAACAACCCCTTTAATAGAATTGGGGCTTTGTTCAGGATCCTTTTTTCATAGCCAAGGTGTATTGCATTACATAAATAAGCAACGGATTTGAATGGGCTCTGTGTAACGTTTAATCTTCCCTCTGATGGATCTGCAAGATAATTGAACAATACTGTCGGGCAATTGTCAGGCTGATTATTGGGAACGGGCATTAGTGTGAATGCTTGATCCCAATAATAGGCCCGTGTAAAAGTGCTGCAGGTCACCCGATGAATGAGCAGAATGATCAAAGTGATCATTGATGTAGAGTGACACCTAATACACTGTTTCTGGGCAGCAAATTGGGTTCATGAGAAGAGCGATCAGTTGCCCAGAAACAATGAATCTGTATGAGAAAGAGCAAAAGCAGTAGCAATCGTTCATCCCCACACACCAGAAGACATCGCTGCATGTAAAAGCATCTCTTTCATCCACTGACAATCAGGGAATTATCAGGAAGGAATGATTCTTCCTGATAATTGCCTCCTCAGTTAGTGTATGTAAATGTGCCTTTACTTCCAGGCTTCCCCACACGCCGGTCTTAATAAATGTGCCCATTTGTGATCAGCTTATTGTCAGGGGATTGTCAAGCTCAATATCACATCCCTGACAGCTTAGCTGAGCTCCTATACTGCAGTGGGGCAGGTCATTTTCCTACATTGGATTAGTGCATGATGTAAAGACAACCTCTACGCAGACAGAGAGCTATAAGGATTTCAGTTCAAAAGTCTGCAGAATTGTTAATGTAACTGTGGGCTTTTACAATTTATAACTCACTAAAAGTAATGAAATGTACTTATAAAATTACTCAATTGTTTATGTAATTTTATAAGTAAAGCAAAATGATGTTTGAAAGTAGACACGTGTATGATTAACTGTCCTGGTTGTACAGGAGTGGGAAATCTGAAGTGGTTTGGACTGTCACAAAAATTACTTAAATTGCAGGCTATGAGGAAAATGGATATGAACAAAAAGACTAATACATTTATAAAGTAAAGAGCAATTTTACAGTCTGATGTGATGCTGCTGACTGTACGCCTCACCCAGAGATTTATCACATTTCAGTCATGATGTCCGGTACATAATGGTTACATTTAAGTTATCCTTCATTTTAACGTAGCCTCTTTGTTTTTGGCAGCTCATATGAAACTGTTCAGATTATTTAAATATATATATATATATATTTATTAAGAAAAAATATATATTTTTTGCCCCATAAGACACACTTAAACTTCTACAGGAGGAAAAAAATAAAAAAATATATTTTTCAGACCTCAGCTCAGAGCCACAATCAGACCCCCAATATTAATCAGACCTAAGTTCAGACCCCTAATCAGACCTTTAGAACAGACCCTCAATGTCAATATGACCCCCAAGCAGACCTCAGATCAGACCCTCAATGTGAATGACCCTCTCCAAGCAGACCTCAAAGCCCCAATGTGAATGATCCCCCAAGCAGACTTCAGATCAGAGTCCGATGTGAATGAACCCCCAAGAAACCTCAGATCAGACCCCCATGCTCAGTAGACATTAAAAAACAAAATGACCTATCCTCTCCTGCTCTGGACGCCCCTGCTGCTCCTGACATCCATGCTCTTCTTGTTCTTTCTGCTGTGTGCTGTGCTATGACCTGACATGCACAACATGAGGTCACAGTGTGCCGTCATCCTCACGCTGTGCACATTCACAGCGAGTGGCCAAGGAAGACCAGGAAGCAGTAAGTACAGAGCCCAGGGACCACTGGATTCACCACTTCCCAGTCCTCCTGTACTAATGAGCAGTTCCATAATGGAAGCGCTCATTAGTATTTGCCCCATAAGGCACACTGACATTTTCCCCTCACCTTGGGGGTGGGGAGTGTGTCTTATAGGGGGTAAAATACAGTATATACACACTCCTTTACAAAAAAAACTAACAAAAAACACATCAAGAAGTTGTTCTTGGAATCAAATGAAACTTTATGTGTGTAACGATATATGTAAGTGATTACAATATTAGAGAGAAATGATGTCTGTTGGGTAAAACTGTGCAATTGAAAGGAAGCTGTAGTACCCTTTTGGATCACCTCTAGCCTGATACAAGATGATACACATGGAAGCATACAGGTTCCGTATGGTATCCTGCGCACTGTTGCCCACAGATGTTGCAGCTAGGCCAGTAGTTCGTGCACCCTCATAGGTTGCTGAAGCTGGCGCCCCAGCTGGTCCCATAGATGCTGGATTGGCAGTAAATCTGATGACCGGGCAGACCAAGAAGTGCTGCAATCTGGAGAAGACATTCATGGGAAACCCTTGATTGTGTGGGCAAGCATTATCCTGATGAAAAATGCCAGTTGGAAGCCCCGTGATGAGAAGCAACACATGTGGCCACAGGATGACTTGCACATTTCAGTGAGCTGTTAGTGTCCCTCATATCCCTACTAGGTATGACCAACTGTCATATGTGATGGTTCCCCAGATTATCACACTACAGTTGGGGCAGTGTGTCTACCCATGTGAAATGCTCAGTCTGGAGTAGTCCAGATTTCTCATTCACAACATTGCAAACAAAGATGATGGTAGCTGGCTGTCAATGGCAGGACACGCTTTGGGTGCCATGATACCAAATGTCCTTCTGCTAAGTACCTGGAAATGGTCTGGGCAGAAACAGGGGTGTGTAATGAAGGTGCCACATGTGTCTGGATGGGGGACAACAAAACTGTGGAAGCTGCTTGTGTTTTTTCTAGATAAAACACTCCTCTCTGCTTGGGGTCTGTCTAGGAAGTCTTAAGCCTGTTTTCCATGTGTGTGCACCCACATAACCAGTCCTCCCAATACCTCAGCTAGGTCAGAACAACCTGGATGGTGAGCAATTTGTCAAAACGACCATCCAGTCCAATGATGTGATTCCTCTCAAAGTCTGTCAACTGGTAAAAATTAGGTACACTCCACAAAAGTAACCTCTGAGAGTCTTTATAGGGCAGTGGGGGAAGCACATGTGCTCTCTTGTGTCCAGAAACTGTGTATAATCAAACCACACTGTAATCAGTTACATATCTTGTTTAAACAAAATGTATCACCAAAATGTTTCTCTGCCAGTTAAAACCAGATAGCAACACATAGTGTATCTTTTGTCAAATCCATTTTTATTTTCTGATAACATTTTTTTAGTTCTATTTCCTGAAAATTATGCTGGCTGCCATCTTGCCTGAGCTGTTTTTAACAGCATTTATAAAGCATTAAGAAAATTGCTTAACAGCAGCCTCGTGGTCCATAGACACAATGGTCAGAAAGGGGACCTCATTGACTTCTATAGGAAAGTTTTCTAGGCATGCTCTTCGTCTTGCAGAGACCATTGTACAAGGAAAGAATAGATAAGCTTTGACAATCACTTATTGTGAATGGTGGATCATGTCTTATCTCTATACAGAGGTGATATAATTACAGGCAGGATTAGAATGACAGATAAGCAGATAACTGCAGTAAAGTTATCTGTACAGACCAAGAAGTAGCGCCTATTATTAGGCTTAGTGGCCAGTATGAAAACTGTATTATTGCATGGTTTGAAGGGAGCAGCTCCCTGAAACAGCTGATTGGCAGTGGTGTTGGGACTTGGACCCCTGCCAATGTGATATTGATGATCTATCCTGAGGGTAGGTCATCATCATCTTTTCCAGGATAACCCCATTATATAAAATAAACTCTGTATCCAGGTAGCTGGATGTGACCACCCAACGTGAAATTTTCTTTGTCTTGAAAACGTATCCAAAATCACAGATGGCCAACATTTTTAATCAACAAATTGGAAAGTTGAAATGAATGACATGAATGTGATATATATCTATAGCGCAATTTGATGATTGTGAACGAATTACCAGTATTTACTGGAAACTGTAAATTCATAAGAATTACAATCAATAACCAGCTCAAGTACTACCCACTCAATAAAAAACATGGACTCACTGGAAAAAAGTAAATTATTTTTACAGACAGTCCAGGAATTTATAGACGGAGGACATCCATGACATGAACATATTGGACAAGATTTACTAATGTGCCAGCAACCTGAAATATATCTAAAAAGAGGGGAGGTTTGGCACAATTTGGTACAGCTAGGGCTTCAGTTTTTTTTTTACTTGGGGGTGTGGCTTTTCAGTATAAGGCATAAGATGGGATGTTTTGCTTAAAGGGGTATTCCCATCTCAGACAATGGGGGCATATCGCTAGGATATTCCCTCACTGTCTGATAGCGGTCGGACCCGCACCTGGGACCAGCACCTACAATGAGAACGAAGCGGGGAGCGCTGTGGCTGGAGGACCCCGGATTTTCTGTGGTCCGTCCACCACCAAGCGCTGCTCCCCGGTACTCCCATAGAAGTGAATGGGAGCGCACTGCGCATGCGCGGCCCATGCTCTCATTCATTTCTATGGGGCAGATGGAAATAGCCAAAACAGCTTGACTATATTCAGCGGCCCCATAGAAATGAATGGAAGGCAACTGCGCATTTTCTGCTCCCTTACCGCGAGAAGTACTACATGCAGTGGGCTCAGTTTTACTTTTCAGCAAGGAGCAGCTACTAGAGGACAGTCAGCAGCTACTGCCTAGCCAAGATGTGTATGAGACATCCACCGCCTCCTCCGCTAGACGGGCAAGTAGTGATGAGAAGAGTGGCACGGGAGCTTGTGTTGCGAGGTTAGGCTCCTGACCCAGAGACTGTTGAGGAGGACATCAGTAATGTGCAGACACTACTCGACGATGATGAAGCCGATCACACTTGGGAGCCGGGTGAAGAAGGGGCTTCGTCATCATCAGGAGAAGAGGTGGCAGCTTGCCCGTCAGGCAGCAGTTGAGCCAGTAAGTCGCTAGCGTGGCCAGGAGTCAGCAGGGTGGCAGCAGTGGGAGGTCGGGAGCCAACAGTCATGAGGTAGACCACCGACTCTGCATAAGCCTACCTGCCCGGAAAGGATTTATGCACCGGGTTCACGGAAGCAGCAGCGGTAGCAGTCAGCCAGTGAGTAGTGTTGGGGGGGGAAAAAAATCAGGTACTCGGCGGTGTGGCAGTTTTTTGTGAAGCCTCCGGAGGAGGTCAACATGGCCATATGTAGAATATGTGGGCAGAAGGTGAATTGTGGCCAGTGTGCCAATGTTGGAACCACAGCCCGGCGTCAACATCTGCAACATCACCATAAAGTGGCCTTGGAGAACCGTGGCTCTGATGTGGTGGTCCAGCCTGACCCAGCTACCGCTACATCACCCAGTGGCACGCACCCAGTTTCAGCCAGTCAAGGCTCCACCACCTCAGCCGAAGGGAGCCGTCTGTCAATCCCATCTTCTGCTGGGCCAGATGCTCCTGATCCTACTCCTCGTCATTCATTCCGTCAGCAATCGATCACCGAAGTGATTGCTAAGACACAACAGTATGCGTGCACGCATCCAACGCAGAAGCTGAACGTGCTCCTGTCCAAGTTGCTGGTGCTTCAGTCCCTCCTTTTCCAAGTGGTGGTCTGCACTTTTCAGGTAACTTATGGCTTGTGCCAAGCCCAGGTGGGGAGTCCCAAGCCGTCATTCATTTGCGAAAAAGGAAGTACCAGCCCAGCACACACATGTAGAACAGAACGTGGGCTAGTCCTTGAGCCTGTTGGTGTCAAAGTGCACGGCAGCGCCGACGTGTGAAGCTGTAACTACAATAAGGGACAATACATGTCCTTTACAGCCCACTGGGTGAATGTGGTTCCTGCACAGCCACACCAGCGACTTGACAGGTTACGCTGCTTCTGTCTCCACGTTGTCACGCCGTTGGTCCTACGACAATGTCCGCCTCAGCCTCCACCATGTCCTCAGCCTCCACTGCAGGGACAAATCACAGTGCACCTCCAGCATACCACATGTGCAGGGCTCAGCGGTGTCACGCTGTTCTGCACCTGGTTTGCTTTGGCGAACGGAGTCGCACAGTGGAGGAACTGCTCTGTGTGATTCATCAAGAAATGAAATCCTGGCTTTCTCCGCGACAACTGAAAATCAGAACCATGCTGACTGACAACGGGAAGAACATGGTGTCGGCGGTGCGTCAAGGAAGGCTGATCCATGCGCCCTGCATGGCACACGTGTTCAATCTGGTTGTCGAGTCGTTCCTGAAGTCTTCAACCAATCTGCAAGACATCCTAAAAATGGCCAGGAAACTTTGCATGCACTTTAGCCACTCGTACACCGCAATGCACACCCTCCTTGAGTTGCAACGGCAGAACGGCATCCCCCAACATAGGCGGATATGCGACCTTTCCATCCTTTGGAATTCCACCCTACATATATTGGACCAACTATACGAACAGAGAAAGGCCATCAACGATTTCTTGATAATGCATGCGGATAGGAGTACTCCCCTGTGTAACTTTAATGTCAGCCAGTGGCAGCTCAAGCGTGACACCTGCCATTTGCTCAGGCCCTTTGAGGACACCACATTATTTGTCAGTCGCCAGGACTACAGGATGAACGACGTCATTCCACTGCTTCATGTCCTGGAACAGATGGTGGTAACAATGGCTGGTCAGGGGAAAGGAGATGTGGCGCCTCGATCTCACGGCCACATGAGCACTGTGGGGGCTGAACTGAAAGAGGAGGAGGGGTAGGAGAACATTGGAGCACAGGCAATGTGTAGCCAAATGGGTGATTTTTCTACTTAGCTGACAGGAGGAGCAGGAACAGCCAGAGAATCTACAGGGTGATGAGGAAGACTAGACCGAGGACCTGGACACACCGTGGCAGTATGCAGTGGAGATGGAGGCAGGGAGTCCCTTCGAGTCACTTGCACAAATGGCCCGATGCATGCTCACTTGCTTGCATAGTGTGTGCGTAGAATTGTCACCATTCGGATGACTTCTGGCTCTCCACCTTGTTGTACCCTCGCTACCGTTCCAGAATGGACGCTGAGAGGGAGGACAAACTGAACTACTATTGAGACATCCTATGTAGTCAGTTGGCCTCTGCCTATCTGCGCCATCATCCATCCTCTCACAGGTCTGATCGGGGGGGCCCTCTGTGCTCACGTTCGACTGCCATGGCTGCTGGGAAAGTGTGGGGTGGCAGGAGCAGTACCAGCTCCATCAGCGGCAGCCTGAGTCTACAGTCGCTGATGAGTAGCTTTCTTCACCCGCATGGTGAACTACTCACCAGCAGCAGCAGGTAGACCTGGAGCAGGACCTGAACCAGCAGGTAGTGGCATACTTGGACAGCCCTCTGACACCCCACATTGAAAATCTGCTGGACTACTGGATAGCCAAACTGGATTTGTGGCTGAAACTAGCAGAGTTTGCTCTGGAAAAGCTGTCCTGCCCGGCCATAGTAGTTTGTCCTTCCCGACCATAGTAACCACCAATTCCTGATGCATCAGACTAGATCATGCATAGTGCCACACCAACACTTTGATAGAAGAGACCGGTTTCTTCTGACTACCTGCCTCAGCTACTACTTTGATGCTGCAACCCGTCTGATGCCACACTGTCACCTTGTCACTCTGGGGTATCCTGCTGCTGCCATCTCCACACTATGTCACCTTGCCACTCTGTGGTCTCCTCATGCTGCTGCCACATCGAGACTGTCATTGTGCCACTCTGTGGTCTCCTCATTCCACCTGCAGACTGTCATTGTGCTGCTCTGTGGCCTACCCATGCTGCCGCCACCTCCATATTCTTTCATTGTGCCCCTCTGTGGTCTCCTCAAGCTGCTCCCACCTCCAGACTCAGTCATTGTGCCACTCTGTGGCCTACTCATGCTGCCGCCACATCCAGACTGTCATTGTGCCACTCTGTGGCCTCCGCATACGGCCGCCACCTCCAGATTCTGTCATTGTGCCGCTCTGTGGTCTTCTCAAGCTGCTCCCACCTCCAGACACTGTCATTGTGCCACACAGTGGCCTCCTCATACTGCTTCGACCTCCAGACCCTGTCATTGGGCCACTCTGTGGACTTCTCATGCTGTTCCCACCCTCACCACTTCATGACTGGTCCACACTTGGCTTTCGGCCTGGCTGACATCATCATTTATTTGACACCTCTTCTGATCTAGAAAGAAAAGTGAAATCCAGCTCACCCGTTCATTCACTCCAACTATGTTCCCCTGATGCACGGAGATGTAGGTAAGACCTGGGTACGGCAGTAAGGAAAACGAAGGAAACTCCAGCATCTAGTTCACGAGTATCTTCTCTTTTTGACAGTGTCGGAAATACAGCGGCAATAAAATATATCTTCTCACATCCTTAGACAGTCAACGCGTTTCGAAAAAGTTCTTAATCATGACTGGTGCACTGTCCAGGCTGCCAAATCTCCTTATAAAGGTATCTGCCACACCTCCCCCATCATCCAAGAAGGTGATTAGGTACAGGTGTGACTGAATGGAGGAGCAGCCATGGGCAGTATGACTGCCCATTTTTGTTTCACATAGATGAACAGAGCAAAAGAGAGATAAAGAAATAATCAAGAGAAAAACTTGCATTAAAACGTAAATTAACTTTTGTTACATATTGATTCAAGTAAACACTTTATATATAAACATCCATCTCCCGTGTACAGTCCTGACACACTGGGTATGATGTAAGTAAAACCGCAGTGTCTGAATATGGACTAGAACACAATCACCCTGGTGATAACATCATAATAAAAAAAGCAGCGCTAAAATTCTATATTCTGGCTCATGTAAAATCTCAGTATATGTACATCAGTTCCCTTCTTAAGTTTAAGCCTGTGGGATATCTAGTTTTCAATCTTAAGATCCAGAAAGCTTCTCGTTGTGATATAAGTTTTTTATGATTACCTCCTCTTGGTGGGAGGGTGACCCGCTCTATTGCATAGGCAGAAAAATGCTGCAGACTTCTATTATGTACATTAATAAAATGCCTGGCAGCATTGGAGACATTCAAATATGTACTATTTGTAACATAGTTCAAGTGCTCCAATAATCGAGACTTAAATTTCTGTGTTGTACATCCGACATATAGAAGTCTGCATTCTACACATTCAATAATATAAACCACACCTGTGGTATTGCAGTTGATGTAAGTTTTGATGGGAAATTGATTGTTGTTTTCTGAGTCTCGGAAAGTTTTGCGCGGCGTTGGTTCAAATTTTGTTATTTGTTCTGGCGTGAAAAGAGAGGGGGACAGTGAGGCCGCAAGAGACGGAGGTAGTCTTGAGACAACCCTGTGCCCCTCTCTCAACAACCCATACATTGTCTGATCCTCAAACAACAGAGAAATACACTTGGAAATGACTTGTCGTATCTGAAAAAACTGATTACTATAAGTCAAAACCAATGTTGGAAGTTGTTTGTTGTCTGGACTCTTATAATTATTTCTTTTTCCAAACAACAAGTCACTTCGGTTTTTGTTTTGTGCAATATTTTGTGCACGCAGAATCATCCACATGGGATAATGTCTCGCAGTAAGGCGTGTTGTAATGGTTATACCGGGTTCACACGTTGCGGCGGTCATCCCTGCAGCTGCCTTAGGGCACTGAAGGTGTGTGACTCGGCGAGTGGTCTCGCGCGGGCAGCAGCAGGGACTGGAGCAGCTGTTGGTGACTCGTGACTCACACAGCCAGCCCAGATAGACTGTCAACTGCCGTAGGGTAGGTGGTAGGTGATGAGCGTATATTGTTTATAATTATTACACAACATCAATGGGGGGGGGGGGGGTCACGGGTGACATGATGGGAGGGGGGACAAATCAAATGTGTGTAGTCTGTGCCATGGAGGGGAGAAATGTGACATGGGGGGGTGTGCCATGGGGGGGGGGGAGAAGTGTGACACAATAGGGGGTCATAATGTGATCATGGGGGGGGGGGCAAAATGTAGCTTTGCTTGTGTTGGCAAAAATCCTTGCACCGGCCCTGGCCAAAAGCAGGAGTGGGTGCAAAACATAGAAAACATGCAAATATTCCATTCACTTGTCATCTCTGTTTTAGAGCCACTCCTGTTTTTTTTTGCATTAGCAATACTGATGGATTATTGAGCAAATGCTGACTGAGTGAAGAAGGATGCTCCACAGACAGGAACCGTTTTTTGTGGGTTATTGTTCTGATGGTTTAGAGGAAGGGCAAAATAATCGGTGACGTCAACACAAACTTACTGCTGACACCCACTCCACTCTGTCAGGTGAGCTCTACTTGTATAAACCTTTAATAGAACAGGTTCTGTAGAGATCTATGTGGAATCAGCTGACAAGGGTGTAAAAGGAGTGCGTTTCTTCTTGACGCTAACATCTACCTGTAAGGCTGAGTTGATACTTCAGTTATTTGGTCACTTTTGGCCCCGTGACTACCCAAATAAGTGAAGTATGCAGTGATTCTAAGAGCGATGCCTGTCATACGGACTCACAGTATTATTTCACTACCAAAGCAGACTCCCTATGCATGTTACTACAAGGCACAGTGTTCTACACACCTATAAAGGCTCTCTGCAGCCAGGAAATAGTCGTTTTTTTAACGCAATTTGCAGCGAATATATTCTAATAAAATTTTTCAGAAAATTCAGCGAAACGGCGAATTGAATTTTTGAAAAGTTCTATTTTCTCTACTGGTGAGTGGTGACAGAAACCCTTTAAAGGGGTTGGCCACTTTCTGGCTACTGTTGACCAATGGGAGAGTGAAAGGAAACTTAATGGTTAAAAAAAAAAAAAAAAGTGTTTTATAAGTTCACTATAAGGATAGATGGAATCATTTCTAGAGTTGAGTGGACACCTGGAAGTTCGGGTTTGCCCAAACTTCCATGTAAAGTCCAGGTTCGGGATCCGAACTTGACCCCGAACCGGAACCCCATTGAAGTCAATGGGGACCTGAACTTTGGGACACTAAAATGGCTCTAAACGAGTCATGGAAAGGGCTAGAAGACTGCAAAAGGCAGCAAAATGTGGGTAAGCACATGACAAGTGCCCTGCAAACAAATGTGGATAGGGAAATGACTTATAATAAGTAATAAAAATAATAATCTTGAACTAGGAGGAGGAGGTTGAGGAGGCGGTGGACGTGGCGGTGTAGGTGGAAGTGGTGGTGGAGGAGGTAGTCGCTAACACTGTTTTTTGTTTTTAACAAATATAGAAAAGAAAACAAAGAGAAAGTGTGCTGGAGTATACCAAAGGCTGGGTGAGGCTGGTATACATATCTATTCTGCACAAGGTACGGACAAGTCCTGTGGGATCCATGCCTGGTTCATTTTAATAAACGTGAGCTGCGCTTGTCTGTGACAATGTCCCCTGCCGTGCTAAAGACACATTCAGACAATACACTGGCTGCAGGGCAAGCCAGCACCTCAAAGGAGTAAAGGGCAAGCTCAGGCCATATGCCCAATTTGGAGACCCAGAAGTTAAATGGGGCAGACCAATCAGTCAGTACGTGTAGGCGTGTGCACACATACTGTTCCACCATGTTGCTGAAATGCTGCCTCCTGCTAAGATGTTCCATATCAGCTGGTGGTGCTGGTTCTTGTGGTGTGCTGACAAAGCTTTTTCAAATTTTGGCCATTCTAACCCTGCCTTGGGGGGGGGGCGGTGCCCCAGCTGCGTTGGTGACTTCTTTCTCCTCCTCTGCCTTCGCCTTGTGCTTCCACTGAGGCCCCGATGTCAGGTGGGAATGCCATCAGCAGCGCGTCTACCAGTGTGCGCTTGTACGGGGTATAGATCACCCAGCAATCTAAACGCCGCCGAATTTACAGAGTATATTTCCCAGTCAGGTATGCAGGGCAGGGGTAGTTTGAAAGAAAAAGGGGTCATGGAGAGTCCCCGTCATCCATTCACCCAGCTGAAGGATTATTTTGAAAGTGTATAGAAGACACACAAATTTATCATGGAGATTTTACAGCATATAACTACAGCACCCAGCAATGTAAATGCCGCCAAATTTACAGAATATATTTCCCTGTCAGGTATGCAGTGCAGCAGGAACAGACCCTCCAAGCCACTTGTGAATGACTGGTCTGATAACCGTGGAAATGTCCACCCACAATCTAAGAGCTGGATTTACTGATTAAATTTCACCCTTAGAAATGCAGTGCAGGCCGCAAATGTACTTTATGGCAAAAAATAAGTGTTTTTTTTCACCAACAATGTCACAGTTGTATTTACTGGTTATATTGCACTCACAGAAATGTAGTGCAGGCTGCAAATTATACTATCTAGCACAAAAAGTGTGCTTTTTCAAACCAAAAATGTAAATGCAGTATTTAATCGTTTTATTGAACTGTCAGAAATGCAACTCAGGCCAAAAAATGTACTTTCTAGCATAAAAAATGGGAATTTGTAAACCGACAATGTAACAGCAGTATTTACCGGTTTTATTTGACTGTCAGATATGCAGTACTAATGTCAGAAAGAAAAAGGTTATTTACAAAAATGACCTTCCAGATGTAGAGGCATTACTAACATAAATCTATTTTTAATCTTAAAGCCTTCTCTTGACACCTGGTTTCGACTAGAATTTATAAAACTTAACTTTTATTTCTGTTTCAATTTCTATTCACATATGTTATTAACTCTTTTAAAACAAATGGACTGATTGTGTAACACTGAGGTTGATTGAACTATTAAACTGGTAGGCTCGGTTTGTGCACCGGGCTGCGCGCTGCCCGTGCACCTCTACCTCCATTGATCAATATTGCTATTAGCATTCACAGTCCGATGATATTTAAAATCATGCAGCACTACCCCCCGACATGTTTCACCGGTCTATTGCCGGCGTCTTCAGGGGAATGAAGTGACGCTACCCATTCCCCTGAAGACGCCGGCAATAGACCGGTGAAACATGTCGGGGGGTAGTGCTGCATGATTTTAAATATCATCGGACTGTGAATGCTAATAGCAATATTGATCAAGTGAGGTAGAGGTGCACGGGCAGCGCGCAGCCCGGTGCACAAACCGAGCCTACCAGTTTAATAGTTCAATCAACCTCAGTGTTACACAATCAGTCCATTTGTTTTAAAAGAGTTAATAACATATGTGAATAGAAATTGAAACAGAAATAAAAGTTAAGTTTTATAAATTCTAGTCGAAACCAGGTGTCAAGAGAAGGCTTTAAGATTAAAAATAGATTTAAGAAAGAAAAAGGTCACACAAATGTATGACAGGACTATTGTAATTGAATTATTTTTACTGCCAGGTATGCACTGCAGGCCACAGGGGTACTTGACCACCAAAAAATGGGAATTTGTCCCCCTAGAATCTAACAGATGGATTTAATGAATAGATTTTCCCTGTCAGATATTCAGCACAGGGGTTGTTCACAGAAATAAGTGGGAATATGTCCCCCCCCCCCCACCCCATGTGATCAAAACTTCTGACGGTCCTATTCAGTGGAATGTAATTTCTCCGGAGTGCTCCTGTTAGTATTGGATTGCTGTAGTTTGTTATAGTATGTTTAAATTCAGTGCTTGCAATCCTCCACAGGCTCAAACGCGTTTTGGGATTATTATCCCTTCATCAGTAAGCGGGGGATTGCAGCACTCCTTATTGCCTTTATAGTGTGTTATTCATTAGTCCATTGATTATGTAATTGATTATTAGAATTAATTATTCAAATTAGGTGGAAGAGTGTCTATTTGTGAGAACACATATATTTCTATTTATAAGAACTTATATGTTAATAGGCCCATGGATGAGTGAGGTGTGCATGTAGGGTGTACAGTATGTAGAGAAATATAATAATAGGTTTAGTAAATAGATAGAGATTCTATGAGTGTAAGTTTGCTAAAGCTGGTGTTTTCAGATAGCGGAGTGAGACTTTCTGATTGGGGATACCCCGCGCTCTTTACTATTCAAAATGGTGAGCTTAGTGAACAATAGTAAGTATTGATCATCTATATGTGATCAGTAGTGAGGTGGTGGGTAAAGTAGTGTAGGTGTAAACCTAGTATGGTGTTCTGAGTATAATGAGATATATCCATGTTCAAAATGGATTTATATTAATATGGGTAAAGTGGAGTGTTTTTTCACAGGTCTATTGGACAGGAGAGTTAGTGAATCTAGCATTGTTCAATATTTTTGATATTCTGTGGTTATATTCAGATATGATTCATGTCTGGAAGTATTTTACTGTGATCCACTTTTTAAAGATAAGTGATATAGAGATGGTTGTGTTGTCCTTTTCTTTCTTTTTTGTCCTGTTAGTGTGTATATATTGTATAGGTCAGTGAGAGATTTTATACAGTTGATATTATACAATTGATTTTATACAGTTGATTGTATAATACTCAACCAGTGAATTATCTATTTATTTCTTTAGGCTAATTACTGGGATGTTATTTTTATTCCGCTGGTCCGTATAGCAAAAAGACCCAGCGGGTATAATAACTTCCCATTCTTTGCATTTTTTATAGGATTAATAGATATGGTCTTCACCTGTAAATTATGCACATTGTTACAACTAAGAGGTTATTTATAACCCACTGGTCCGTAGAACAAAAAAAGACCCAGCGGGTATAGTGATCTTAGTTGTTTGAATATGTAGTTGAGTATGGGTTGAATATAATATTCCAATATTTTATGCTTCTAGATATATATGGGATTTATTGTACTCCTAACTTTTTAATGTGTATATATATTTTTTTGTTATGTATTTCCTTGTATATTTGTATGATATGGTTGTATGTTGCTTGATGAGATGGTTTAGGGGAGCGGCCACACGCCAAGGAGGAACCAGGGCAAGTATAACATCCGCAGTGGTACCTCGTCGGAGAACGGCGGCCCCCCATTATTACAGGAAACCGAAGATCTCCATCTCTGGGTTCAACTCATTGGGTACAATTGAGTTGAACTCGAAGATTATTCTAGATTATATCCTAGACATCTTATGTGTGTGGTTGCCACCACACCAATCTTTCTTTACTTTTTCAAGAGCCATATATTTTAGTCCGGATGGATTCCTATTATGGACAGATTTGAAGTAATTTGGATACTGTGTGTTTTTTGTATCTTTTTTTATGTTTGCGATGTGTTCAGACACACGTTTAAGGGTTCTTTTGGTGCGTCCAATATATAGCTTTTGACATGGGCATTCTAAGGCATATATGACTTCAGTAGAGCTACATGTTAAGAATTCTCTGATTTCTTTTTTGTGTGCATCTGTCTTTGATATAACGCACGAGGTTTTTTTTCTGGAATGATGTCATTTGGCAGTTGTTACATTTGTCACATGTATAAAACCCTGTGATATCTGCCCAATCCTGGATGGTTAATGGGTGTTTAATCTTTTGTTTGACAGTGGGGGCAATTTTAAGACCTATGTTTGGAGCCTTGGTGGATGTGATCTTCGGAATATCTGGAATCTGGGGTCCTATTGTTTTGTCTTGTTTTAAGTGGTACCAATGATCCTTAATAATTTTCTGTAAAACATTTTTTCCCCACAGCCTGCTGTAACAGAGGAGAGTTCTGTAAATCGCTACAATTACAATCCTATGGCCTTTTGTGATTAACTTGTATACTTGAGAAAAAGGAACTTACTGACCATTTATGGGAGCCTAATAACATTACTTTAAATTTCCATTACCATATACGGTCCAACTATACAGTGCAACCCATAGACAGATTATAAAACACCTAAACAAGAGTGTTTATTGCACCACAAAAACAAAGTGATTGTCCAGCTTATTGCACCAAACTGATTACAAATCATTCTTTTCCAAGAATAAGACTTTAATACTTACTAGAACCTTTTTATTTATTTTATGTGGAACATTTGTACAAATGAAACAATCTATGGACTTTTAATCCTGCTTATTTAGGACTTACTGCTACCACAAAGTGCTTCTCTTTGAGCAATCCTGCTATTTTATCAGTCCATTTTATCTACTATTTTTACAATACATTCTACTTTCTACTACACCTCATATTTTTATTCATTTTTTTTGTAATTTTTAATTCATTTTCTTAATTTTTTTTTACTAATAAACCTAATCAACTAAAGATCCCAAATAAGAGTGTGCCTGCTACTTACTTTCATACACTATTTTACTGCCTGACTTGGTGTTATTTGCGCTAAAAGCGTTTCTTGCCATATTTCACTACAATAGGAGAAAAATAGACACAGTTCACATTTGCTGTTATTTGCGCATAAATAATTTACTGGCCTATTTCAGTACAAAAAGAGAAATATATTTGTGGCTTTTAGTGGTGTTTTACTTTGCTTTTAATTTATTTATTACTGCTAAAAGTGTGTCAGACAGAGAAGTGCCAGGTCATGCACAGAGGAGTGGCAGAGGCGTAAATGATTGTGGCGCAGGTACAGGTCGCAGCAGAGTAAGGAGGCAGGGCAACAGGGGTTTCTTCCTGAGGTCTGAGCTCCCAGTGTCAGCTAGCAGTCAAGTCTTGACCTGCAACCCAGGAGTTCTCGATTGGTGGACTCGATCTTCAGCTTTGTCGCAAGTGACAGCAGCACCAGCGGCCTGAGTCTAGAGTCCATGATGAGCATCTTTCTTCACCCGCATAGTGAAGAAACTACTCACCAGCAGCAGCATCCTGCCAGCCGTTATTGAAGATCCGCTGGACTACTGGGCAGCAATACCATATTGTGGCACATTATACCACTCCAACAGTCTATCACAAAATACTGGCAAAATAAATCCCCCAAAACATCCACTGGCCGGCTGTGAGGAGGGCTCAGGCGGCCCCTTGGGCATCAGCCTACCAGGAAATTTCCCTGTAAGGTCAATAGCCAATCCGCCCCTGCTCTGTGGTATCATGCTGCTGCTGTTGCTAGTACCATCTCCACACTGTAACCTTGCCACTCTCTTGTATCATACTGCTGTTGCTGCCATCTCCACACTGTCACCTTGCCACTCTGTGGCCTACTCATACTGCTACTGTCACCTCCACACTTTGTCATTGTGCCATAGGGCCACTCTGGACGTCTCATGCTGTTACCACCCTCCCCATTCTATGACAGGGTCGCTATTTTCCTTGTTTGGGCGTCTTGAAATCATCATTTATTTGACCTTTCTTCTGATCGGTCAGGAGGAAGGAAAAATGAGACGCACCACGGATCCTGTCTGTGTTGCTGTAAGGCCTCCATGGTCCCATCAGAATTGGCTTACGATTTGGGAGCCAAAAGCAGGAGTTGGTACAAAACACAGAAGACATGCAAATATTCCATTCACCATGTGTCATCTCTGTTTTAGATCCACTCCTGTTTTTTTTTGGCATTAGCAATACTGATGGATTACTGAGCAAATGCTGACTGAGTGAAGGCGTATGCTCCCCAGACAGGATCCGTTTTTTTGGGTTATTGTTCTGATGGATCAGAGGAAGGGCAAATTATTCAGTGACAAACTTACTGCTGAAACCCTCTACACTCTGACTGCAGAACCATATAGTCCTAATATATACAGCTATACATACATATACACTGCAATATGACACACACATAAAGCAATGCCTATAATATCCGGGAGAAGATTATTGCTGATTATCGCTGTAGCTGCACCGTGTGCACACTTACCTCAGGCGAAGCGTCCAGTAAGAGGCCCGGGACCGGCCGCCACATCCATATACAGGGCCCAACACATACTACTCCATTCACGGCCGTTGCGCGGTGACATCATCACATACAGAGTAGAGCAGTGGTGGCGAACATTTTAGAGGCAGAGTGCCCGAACTGCAACCCAAAACCCACTTATTTATCGCAAAGTGCCAACACGGCAATATAACCTGAATACTGCAGTCCGATATAGTATATCTTCCATGTACTTTGTCATTTAGCTATAATAGCTGCCTACATTCAGTGCCCTGCCTGTGCTGTTCATAGCATGCCCTGTGCTGATGAATGGCAGAAAAAGTCTAAGGCATAGTGGTACACCATAGACTTTTTCCAGAGTGCTGGTGCCCACAGAGAGGGCTCTGAGAGCCGCCTCTGGCACCCGTGCCATAGGTTCGCCATCACTGGACTAGAGGGATGCCGGGAAGTGTAGTCCTGCCGGGGTCTATGACAGGTGCAGCGCAGCTACTTACTGGAGGGAAGTTACTCCAGTGTTCTGCAGTAGTGGCGTCAAAGCCTTGAGGAGGAGGCTTTTCTTACTTGTTATTTTTTACTTTATTATATATAGACACCCATTGTACTGAGGTGGGGGGTCCTCTCCTCTCTCCCTAAGGGCTGGCGGCGCTGGCGCTGCTGTTAATCTCGCAACTGGGAGGAGACGTCTCCTGCCCTTGGTGGGCGTCGCTATCTCCCAGTCAGCTGAGAGCTGCGATTGGCCAGCGCTCCAGCCTGGGAGATGGAGATGCTCATGGCAGGAGAAGAAATCTCCTCCCATATGCGAGATTAACAGCAGCGCCCATAATGAATTCAATAAAACTGAAAAGGTCCTAGTCTTTAAAGACGGCCCAGCAGCCGTTTTTTACATGCTTTAGGGCAGCCTGGGGGGTAATTGCCTCCCTGCCCCCTGTCCCAGCCCGCCCCTGATTAAACTCCCAACAGAACAAGGGCAGATAGCAAGTGCAGTGTATTTTAATGAAAGAGACATCACATGACGGTTATTTGCAGGTCCCATGACCCTCCATCAGATGGCATTTTATGGAAAGGACCTCTGTGTGGAGAGCACAGAAGACTTGGTAAACAAGGGGCATACCTTATAAAATACCTAAAATGGTGCAGAATTTCAACAAAAACCATATTCGTAAGTGCCGCTAGGCGTGCAAGTAGTGATGAGGAGAGTGGCGTGGGTGGTGGTGTTGTGATTGGTCAGGAGCCGTCAGAGGCCGTTAAAGAGGACATCAGTGACGTGCAGACACTACTTGATGATGAAGCTGATCACACTTGGGAGCCAGGTGCAGAAGGGGCTTCATAATCAGGAGAAAAGGGTGGCCGCTTGCCCGTGACGCAGCAGCGAAGCCAGCCAGGTGGTAGCATGGCTGGGAGTCAACAGGGTGGCAGCAGTGGTAGGTGAGCCAAACGTGCCCAGGGTAAACCACCTGCTTCGCAGCATCCTACCTGCCAGTGAAGTAGTGGTGCAGTGGTTCATGGAGGCAGCGACGGTAGCAGTTGGCGGTGTGGCAGCTTTTATTCAAAGCGCCAGAGGAGGTGAACGTGACCATGTGTTGCATCTGTGGGCAGAAGGCGAAGCGTGGCCAGTGTACCAATGTTGGCACCACGGCCCTGCATCAACATATGCAGCCTCGCCATACAGTGGCCTGGGAGAACCTTGGCTCCAATATGGTGGTCCAGCCTGCCGCAGCATCACCCAGTGGCGCGCACCAGGTTTCAGGCAGTCAAGGCTTCACCACCTCAGCTGAAGGGAGCTGTCTGTCAATCCAATCTTCTGCTGGTCCAGATGCTCCTGCGCCTCCTACTCCTCGTGAGTCATTCCGTCAGCAATCGATCACCGAAGCGATTGCCAAGAGACAGCAGTATGCGTGCACGCATCCAATGGGGCAGAAGCTGAACGTGCACCTGTCCAAGTTGCTGGTGCTGCAGTCCCTCTCTTTCCAAGTGGTGGACTCTACACCTTTCAGAGAACTGATGGCTTGTGCCGAGCCAGGATGGAGAGACCCAACCCGTCATTTCTTTGCGAAAAAGGCAGTACCAGCCCTGCACAAATATGTAGAACAGAACGTGGGCCAGTCCTTGCCACACCAACAACTTGGCCAGATGAGGCCGCTTCCTCCTCCACGTTCTCATGCCGTTGATCTATCAACAATGTCCGCCTCTGCCTCCTCAATCTCCACCATGTCCTCAGCCTCCACTGCAAGGACAAGTCACAGTGCACCTCCAGCATACCACATGTGCAGGGCATGGCGGTGTCACGCTGTTCTGCACCTTGTTTCCCTGGGCGAAAGGAGTCACACAGGGGAGGAACTGCTCTGTGTGAGTCATCAAGAAATTTAATCCTGGCTTTCTCTGCGACAACTGAAAATCGGAACCATGCTGGCCGACAACGGGACGAACATTGTGTCGGTGCTCAAGGAGGGCTGAGCGTGTGCCCTGCATGGCACACGTGCGCAATCTGGTTGTAAAGCGGTTCTTGAAGTCTTTACCCCATCTGCAAGACATCCTGAAAATGGTCAGGAAACTTTGCATGCACTTCAGCCACTCGTACACAGCAAAGCACACCCTCCTTGAGTTGCAGCGGCAGAACGGCATCCCCCAACATAGGCTGAAATGCGACGTTTCCACCCGTTGGAATTCCACCCTCCATATGTGGCAACTCATGCGTGAAACCTGCCTTTTGCTCAGGCCCTTTGAGGGCGCCACGTTACTTGTCAGTCGCCAGGACTATGGGATGAACAACGTCATTCCAATGATTCATGTCCTGGAACAGATGGCGATAACAATGGCTAGACAGGGGACTGGAGACGTGGCGACCTAGATCTCACGGGCACATGAGCCCTGTGGGGGCTGAACTGGAAGAGGAGGAGGGCGAGGAGGACATTGGAGCACAGGCAATGTGTAGCAAAATGGGTGGTTTTTCAACTCAGCTGACAGGAGAGAAGGAGCAGGAGCAGCCAGAGAAGCTACAGGGCTATGAGAAAGACTAGACAGAGGACCCAGACACACCGTGGCAGTATGCAGTAGAGATGGAGGCAGGGACTCCCTCCGAATCACTTGCACAAATGGCCCGATGCATGCTCATTTGCTTGAGTAGCGACAGCCGAATTATCACCGTTCGGCAGAGGGATGACTTCTGGCTCTCCACCTTGTTGGACCCTCGCTACCAGTCCAGAATGGGGGCCTTTTTTACTCCCAATGAGAGATAGGACAAACTGTACTACTACAGAGAAATTCTATGTAGTCAGTTGGCTGCTGCCCATCAGCACCATCATCCTTCCTCTCGCAGGTCAGACCGGGGGGCCCTCTGCGCTCACGTTCCACTGCCATGGCTGCTGGGGAGGGGTGGGGTGACAGGAGCAGTACCAGCTCCATCAGCAGCAGCCTAAGTCTACAGTCGCTGATGAATAGCTTTCTTCACCCACATAGTGAAGAAACAACTCACCAACAGCAGCAGGAAGACCTGTAGCCCCTTTGGTGATAAGGGTCCTCAATGGGGTTCATTCCAATGTGGAAATTGTGCTGCCTGTAGGTTGATGGTAAGAACTAACACCGTCATTGACTCTGGGGGCAATAGGGAATATAAAATAGTACATCATATATTTTGCACTACGGAGGCTGTAGTATATCATGCCTGTTGCCCATGTGGTCTCATATATATTGGGATGACAACTAGAGCATTGAAAGTGAGAGTTTTGGAACATGCCCGGGAAATCAGGGCAGCAGGAGAAATCTCAGATCAAGAGGGACTTAAAAAACTGAAACCTTTAGTGAGACATTTCCGTGAATTTTCACGGGAGTAACTCCAACAAGATAGCCTTTAGGAGCATAGACCGTGTTCGATTGGGAGTTAGGGGCGGCGATGTAAAGCGCCGGCTCCTACAATTGGAGACCAAATGGATGGTACTGCTCAATACTGTTTTACCATATGGTCTCAATGAAGCCTTGAGTTTCAAATCCTTTCTATAATTCTATTTTATTTTATGTTTATTGTGTGTTTATGTTTTTAATTAAGTTTATCTATTCTTATAGCCCTCCCTGTAAGCCCTCCTTTGGATAGCCATCTTCTTTTGGTTATTTGGACCGTTATTTGGATCGCTGCTTTACAGACGATGTATGGACGTCGATGGTCTCATTTGAATTAATTATATTTTCCACTATTTATATTTTTTTGCACATTATGCACATTAATTGACTATTTATCATGTACTATGTTGTACTGTATATATTTTTGCACCTTTATGTAGTCACATCATCATTTTATATTAATTATGTTTGACACGTTTTTATTAACCAATTATGTATTGTACTTTTTGGTATAATTTTTTATCATTGATCATGATTTTGGAATTTTGTCTTGTAATTATCAATTCTTTTCTATTATTATCATTATGTCACTTAATGTCTTTCACTATTCCAGTCTTCTTTTTCATTATGTATTTTGAATGAAATATGTTATTTTTATTATGCAATCACTATTACATTCTATTTTGAGACCGGAGAGTTATGGCCATCTCTTTATTTATGGTATTAGTCGTTTTTTTGGTCTTTTTATGAGATTCCATATTGTAGATCTGGCTTCCGCTACATGCTGTGCTCCTTTGTATAGCTTATCACCATGACTACCGCTGTAGCCAGCTTCCGTGATGCGCTGCGGGCGGGTCCACGTGACGCCGCCGTATGGTCTCCTTTGTAGCTGGACTGACGCGCCGTCCTCGCGTCACTCCACCTCCTGATGAGCCGCCATCCTCGTGGAGGATCGCGTCCGCATCACCCGGGTAAGCTCGCTCGATATTAAACAATGGCTGTTTTTCATTAAACAATTATTCTGTAACCAATCAAGGCGAGCACTGCACTATAACTAGGAAGGTTTTGGGGAATGGTATTGTACCTCCTGACGAAGCGAAGTGCGAAACGCGCGTCGAGGGTGTCTGTTCCACTGGCGCTGATTCCCCCTTTTTACTATGGCCAACGGTATGCTATTTGTGTCCTAGAATGTTTGATAACTCCATGCATTTTTTGGTTATGTGGTTCAATTTTTGGGGTTTATTATGACCTCTAGCCCTACCGTTGATATACTATTAAGCTGTTAATTACCTTATGTAGTATGGGGGACAGTTAGCGTCAGTGGTGGTTCTTTGGGTGTTAATTCTGTGCTCCCCTATTGCACAAATTGTGTGTATGTACTTGTCATTAACTGTTTATTTATTTGTCAATAAACCTTTATACTTTTGTATATTTTGGTTGTGTTTTTTCCTGCTCTTGTTGAGCAATAATAGGATGTACAGTAGACCTGGAGCAGGACCTGAACCAGCAGGTGGTAGCATACTTGGACACAACCCTGCCAACCAACTTTGAAGATCACGCTAGACTACTGGGCAGCCAAACTGGATTTGTGGCCACTGGCCACAACTGGCAGAGTTTGCCCTGGAAAAGCTGTCCTGCCCGGCTAGTAGTGTGACATCAGAGCGAGTGTTTAGTGCGGCGGGGGCAATAGTGACCCCTGTCCACCCAAAATGTAGAGAGACCGACCTTTGTCAAGATGAATCAGGCGTGGATCAGCCAGGATTTCCACCTACCAATTCCTGATGCATCTGATTAGATCATCCATGCCGCCTCACCTAATCCGTGAAAATAAGAGACCGTTTTCTTCTGGCTGCCTGCCTCAGCTACTACTCTGATGCTGCCACCCGCCTGATGCCACACATCTAATGCCAAGTGCTCCTTCTTTCACCCACCTTTGTCAGCGGGTACTGGTATTGCCACCCACTGCCCCACTCTGTCACCGGGTTAATTTGTGGTATCCTGATGCTGCTGTTGCCATCTCCACACTATGTCACCTTGCCACTTTGTGGTATCCTGATGCTGCTGCCATCTCTACACTATGTCACCTTGCCACTCTGTGGTATCCTGATTCTGCTGCCACCTCCAGACTCCATCATTGTGCCACTTTGTGGCCTCCTCCAGACATTGTGCCGCTCTGTAGTCTCCTCATGCTGCTGCCACCTCCAGACTTGTTCATTGTGCCACTCTGTGGTCTCCTCCTGATGCTGCTACCGCCACCTCCAGACTGTCACTGTGCCACTCGGTGGCGTCCTCATACTGCTTCCACCTCCAGACCCTGTCATTGGGCCACTCTGTGGTCTCCTCATGCTGTTCCCACCCTCCCCACTTAATGACTGGTCCACTAATTTGGCTTTCGGCCTGGCTGATATAATTTATTTGACACTTCTCCTGATCTGTCAGAAGGAAGGAAAAATGAGATGCACAACTGATCCTGTCTGTGTAGCAGCTTCAAGACCTGTATGGTCCCATCAGAATTGGCTTATGATTTGGCTAGCCAAAAGCAGGAGTGGGCATAAAACACAGAAGACATGCAAATATTCCATTCAGGTGTCATCTCTGTTTTAGATCCACTTTGTTTTTTTTTGCCTTTAGCAATACTAATGGATTATTGAGCAAATGCTGACCGAGTGAAGGCGTATGCTCCACAGACATGATCCGTTTTTTCTGGGTAATTGTTCTGACGGATCAGAGAATGGGGAAAATTAATCAGTGACGTCAACACAAACTTACTGCTGACACCCTCTCCACTCTGTCAGGGGCTCTACTTGTATAAGTGTTTAATAGAACAGGTTCTGTAGACATCTATGTGGAATCAGCTAACCAGGGTGTAAAAGGACTGTGCTTCTTTTGGATGCTAACATATACTGGTAAGGCTGAGTTGATACTTCAGTTATTTGGTCAGTTTTGGCTCTGTGACTGTCCAAATAAGTGAAGTATGCAGTGATTCTAAAAGCGACCACTGTCATCTGCATGTCATACCGACTCACAGTATTATTTCACTACCACAGCAGACTCCCTATGCATGTTACTGCAAGGCACAGTATTCTACACCACTATAAAGGCTCTCTGCAGCCCGGAAATAGCCATTTTTTTAAATAATTCGACACGAATAAATTCGGATCGAATTTTTACAAAAAATTCCACGAACCAGCTGAATTTTTTAAAATTTTGCTAATTTCCAAACATATACATGAAGCAGCTTATTTTGCTACAATTAAACCTACCTAGTCAAATATTACTTGTTAAAATGGAACTATTTTTACATACAGCTACAGCTTGGTCAATATTACAGTACATTGCAATATGGATTATGGCTGTACCTTGCTATGGCAAAAGCAACTCAATACTGTGTATGTTGTCACTGACATTTCAAGATGAGGTAACGCTTTGCAGGAGAGGAGTTTTATCTGCTTTATACGTATCGCAGGTAGAAATCTAACTGTGATCTCGTGCTGTTCATAATAGGAAACTCCCAGCATGCAATAATCTCACATAAAGCACATCTAGCTTGTTTGGCACAGTTATGACCACATTTTTATATGTTTAACACAGCATGAAAATAAATTGAAGGAAGATGTACAGTTTGGCCATCACGGGTACTATTTCAATTTGAAACCCTGACAGGAGAGATTCTGGACAGTAAAAAACGTTAAATTCATTATAGCAGGTCTTACAGAAAAATGAAAGAATGAACACTTTCCATTGGCCTGCAATCTCCCATGCAGTTTTTGTTACGGTTTTAGTTGTGGTTTTTTGAACCAGTGGATTAAAAGAGATTGGAAATTTATAGGAAAGGACTTCTACATCTCCACTTTTAACTTTGGTTTAAATAAAAAAAACAAAAAAAAAAAAAACACTGCATAAAAACCTACATCTCAAGATGCATGAAAAGTTGCATGTGTATTTCCAGCCCAAAAGAGCTATTCGAGGGGCCTCAAAGATTGCAGTTATAGGTGTAGCATTGGCTACTGATGACAATAATATTGTATTTAAAGGGGTTCTCCAGGAATTAACAAAATGGAAATATGTAAAAATTACTTTATTATAAATAAATTCCCAGATACCTTTCATTAGTTATAAGGGCTCATTGTGTCTAGGGAGCAATCATTAAGAGAAATAAAATGGCCTCCCTCCTATTAGTACAAACAAATACCATATATCCCCATGTGTACGTGCACACATCTTAACAAAATCTACAAAACCTAAAAAAGCACAAAACCACAGTGTAAAAAACAAAGAATTGGTTATTTGAAACCAGTGTTGGTTTTAGTGGGTGGCAAATTGGGGGCAGTTAGCCAGGGGCTCTAGTTACTAAAGTCTCCAAGAACTGGATCACTTGAGCAACCTGAGAGTGGAGCTTATCTGCAATGTCAGTTGGCTGACCTGATAACTATGGCATTTTGGCTGGAATAACAGCCTTTTGCTATGTTTTTACAGCATTCTTTTTAAAGAGAAACACCCATATCAAATACCAAAACACACTGCAACGCATGTAGAAGTCTATCAAAATGTCTTTATTAATTTATAATACGCAGGGTAAAAACAATTAGTTGCATTGACACACCACAAGGGGACTGTTCAGGGTCTCCTGTAGTAACATATACAATGTCAGCTTCCTTTGTGCTTAAACAACTTTTTTAAAGAATACCATATGGTCTTTGTCATTTGTGCTTACTTTCCCCTATTAGACATTGTGATTATATATATATATATATATATATATATATATATATATATATATATATAATGTGGGGAGTCGCTCTGGTAGACAGCGGTGCGGGTGCAGTTTAGAGGCAAAACAAGGAGTCCAGATTGTGCAACAAACAGTGTTTTATTCACACTTGCACACAAAATGAAAAACAGTCTCTTGGTGACAGTTCACACACAACGGAAATAACGTAGCCAAACAAAAACAGTCCAACACAGGTTCAGTCACCTGGGAGGTGTAGGTGCAGGTTCGCACCACGCTGTCGGCCCAGCCGCAGGAGAATCCAGCTTCAGGTAGCCAGGAACAAAATACCTCCTTGCTGAGCTCTTTCCTCCTGGACAGAGAACTCCCAGCCCTGTTAGCAGCTCCAGGATAATCACACTCCTCAGACACAGCTGCTGGCTGCGTTTTATATCAGCCCAAAACATGGACTGGACCGTGGGGAGCAGCCACCCACCCTACTCTTTAGCTGCTCCCAGTAAGAGCCGGCCCGGATCGGCTTTGCAGCCATGCTATTTAACAAAGTCAAACAGCACTAGCTGCTGCAGACAAAAACCCGGCTCTCACCTCACCGAGGCCAGCAACCTCGGTGACACGTACCTGCCATCACATATGACACCTTGCACCTTACCACATACCCCCCTTTGTTCAACCCTGAGGGGTGAACACACGTGAGGCAGTGGACGCGGGACAGGGCATCTGCGTTGCCCTGCAAGCGGCCTGCCCTGTGTTCCACGGAAAACTTGAAATTTTGAAGAGATAGGAACCACCTGGTGACCCGAGCATTCCTCTCCTTGGCCTGACTCATCCATTTGAGGGGAATGGTCGGTCACCAGACAGAACCTCCTCCCTAACAGGTAGTAGCGGAGAGATTCGAGTGCCCACTTGATAGCCAGGCACTCCCTCTCCACTATACTATACCTGGACTCGGCGGGACTGAGCTTACGGCTCAGGAAGACAACGGGATGTTCTTCCCCGTTGACCTCCTGCGACAGTACCGCACCGAGGCCTACCTCCGAGCGTCGGTCTGTACGACAAACTCCTTGTTGAAGTCGGGTGTCACCAAAACCGGGGACCCACACAGGGCCGACTTCAACGCGGAGAAAGCCTCCTCCGCCTTCTCACTCCAGCTAACCCTCCCAGACTTTCGCCCCTTCAACAGGTCTGTCAATGGCGCTGCTATTGTGGCAAAGTGGGGCACAAACCTCATGTAGTAACCTACAATCCCCAGGAACGACTTTACCTGCCTGGTGGTGACCGGTCGGGGCCAGTTACGAATGGCCTCTACCTTAGTTACCTGAGGTTTGATGACTCCCGCCCAATTACATATCCCAGATATTTTGTCTCCTCTAACCCTATGGAGCACTTCTTTGGGTTAGCGGTCAGTCCGGCTTTCCTCAGGGCATCCACTACCGCCTGCACCTTGGGTAAATGGCTTTCCCAGTCGGTGCTGTGGATGACTACATCATCCAAGTAGGCCGAGGCGTACCGACGATGTGGTCGCAGCACTATGTCCATTAACCTTTGGAAAGTGGCGGGGCGCCATGCAGGCCAAAGGGTAACACCTTGTAGTGATACAGGCCCTGCGGGGTAACAAATGCGGTTTTTCCTTAGCCGACTCCGTTAAGGGTACCTGCCAGTACCCTTTAGTGAGGTCCAGCACAGAAAAATAACGGGCTTGTCCTAAACTTTCAACCAGCTCGTCTACTCGGGGCATGGGATACGCGTCAAACTTGGATACTTCATTTAACTTGCGAAAGTCGTTGCAGAACCGCAGCGTCCCATCCGGCTTAGGTATTAGGACTATGGGACTGGCCCACTCACTTTTCGACTCCTCAATGACCTCGAGCTTCAACATTAACTGTACTTCCTCCGCGATGGCCCGTCGCCGAGCCTCGGGTACCCGGTATGGTTTTAACCGGATCTTGGCCTGAGGCTCAGTGGCGATGTCATGTTGGATGAGAGGCGTGCGGCCAGGGAGGTCCGAGAACACATCCGTGTTCCGACTGATGAACTCCCTGACTTCCTGAACTTGTTTGGAAGACAGGCTGTCTGCAATTTTACCGTGGTTACTGCTTCACAGGCCTCGAACTGTGGGGCTGGACCCTTTTCACCTAGAAGCCCTGGCCGGGGGCTGTGGTCGTCGGCTGTGTCCCTATCTTTCCACGGCTTAAGTAAATTCACGTGGTACACCTGCTCCGGCTTGCGCCGCCTGGCTGGTGTACTTTGTAATTTACTTCCCCTACCTTCTCGATCACCTCATAGGGGCCCTGCCACCTAGCTAGGAATTTGCTGTCAAGGGTGGGTACCAGAACCAAAACCCGATCTCCCGGATTGAAGTCCCGTACCCGAGCCTGACGATTGTACACCCTACTCTGGGCTTGTTGCGCTGCCTCCATATGCTCCCGGACCAAGGGCAACACCCTTTCCATCCGGTCCTGCATTTGGGCGACATACTCAATGACACTTTTGTGGGGGACAGGCTGTTGTTCCCACGCTTCCTTGGCGATATCCAACAGGCCCCGAGGGTGTCTGCCATAAAGCAGTTCGAAGGGCGAGAGCCCAGTAGAGGCCTGGGGCACCTCTCGCACTGCGAACATGAGATAGGGCAGAAGCAGATCCCAGTCCTTCCCATCTCTAGACACCACCCTCTTTAACATATTTTTTAGAGTTTGGTTAAACCTCTCCACAAGACCGTCTGTTTGCGGATGGTAAACGGACGTCCGTAACTGCTTTATACGCAACAATTTACACAGTTCCCTCATTACTTTGGACATAAAGGGGTCCCTTGGTCTGTCAGAACCTCTTTTGGCAGGCCCACACGGGAAAACATCTCCATTAACTCTTTGGCAATGAGCTTAGCTGAGGTATGTCGCAGAGGCACCGCCTCCGGATACCGAGTGGCATAGTCGAGAACTACCAGAATGTGTTGGTGGCCCCTGGCAGAACTTTGGTACAGGCCCAATTAAATCCATCGCGATTCGCTCAAGCGGTACTTCAATAATTGGCAGAGGTACCAGGGGACTACGGAAATGTGGCTGGGGGCTAGTTATCTGACAGGTCGGACAGGACTTACAATAATTCTCTACCTCCTTGAACACACTGGGCCAATAAAATCGCTGCAGTATGCGGTCCTGGGTTTTCTGCCACCCCAGGTGTCCCCCAAGAACATGTTGGTGGGCAAGCTCCATGACAAGCTTGCGATACGCTGTGGGCACCACCAACTGTTCAACAGGTTCGCCTCGGATTTGGTTCACCCGATACAACATATCCTGCAGAACAATAAACCGTGGGAACATTAATTCAGCCCCTGGTTTCTGGGGTTTCCCATCAATTTCCAGCACATTCTCCCAGGCCCTGGTTAGGGTTTGGTCCCGGTGTTGTGCGGTCCCAAAATTTTCCCGGAGACATTGAGGTCTGCCAACTCAGGTCCCGGTGGCAAGTCCTCCGTGTCTCCCACCATTACACTCAGTGGGGTTGTCTCCCCCTCTACCGCTGGAGCAGTGGTCACCCCTACCGCCGGCCCTTCAGACTCGGGCTCCCAGGGTTCTGGCCTTCCAGCGGTATCAGGCCACTCTACTAGGGTCACCCCTGTCTCGGGTCCCTCAGATACCTTTATTGCCGGCCACAGCGCCGGAAAACCGGGAAGTCCCTCCCAAGTATTAGTTCGTGTGGGAGTTTAGTAGCGACAGCCACCTCGTGGGTCCACCTACCAGCCGCTGTGGACAAAGTCACTAGTGCAGTGGGATAGTCTTTCAGGTCTCCGTGGATGCACAGGACCCCGACTTTACGGCCAGTATACTCCGCAGGCCGTACAAGTGCAGCCCTTACCAGGAGACTAAACTCCCGGAGTCCAGCAGAGCCACCGCCAGAGAGTCTCCCACCTCTACCTGACACAGGTGGTTATGGTCCTGCACCTCACGGGTGCCAGTTGCGCACAGCTTCCGTGCATACAGGGAGTGGCGACCCCCGTAGTTCATATCCATCGGCTCATCCCGATGCGGACAGTCGGCCCTGATGTGGCCTGGCTCCTGACACCTCCAGCATACCACGGGAGGCGGACTCGCAGGGGGTATATTCCGGGCAGGCCGCTCTGTCGCCGGACGTCGGAACTGGGGCAGAGGCCTCCGGGGTTTGACTGACCCCTTCCCGCAAGAGTCCCCTGCAGGTTTCTGGTGGCCTCGTAGCGCTCCACCAGGTCGACCATCTCCAGGGCATTGGTGGGCGATACCTGGCCGATCCAGTGCTGGAGGGGATAAGGCAGGGCCCTCCAAAAGATGTCCGCCAACAGTCGATCCAGCATGGCAGTGGGACTTAGTAGATCGGGCTGCAGCCACTTTTGCAGCCTGTGCAGCGAGATCGTAGAACTGCGGCCTAGCGGGTTCAGTCGTTTTAAAGTCCCACTGGTGGACTCTTTGGGCGCGGACCAGCACGTTCACGCCCAGTCTGGCTAGGACCTCTCCTTTCACAGTGTCATAATCTGCCGCTTGGTCATCCGACAAGTCGAAAAACACCTGCTGGGGTCCGGAAGCCAGGAACGGAGCGACCACCTCAGCCCACTGGTCACGGGGTAACTTTTCCCTCACGGCGACCTTCTCAAAAACCGCCAGGTGCGTCTCAACGTCGTCTGCGGGGGTCATTTTGGGATCGCCGCACGGACCGCTTTCGGGCATCTTGGGCGTGGTGGGACGCTCCTGCCGCCTGTAACGCCATCACATGTTGTAGCAGTAGTTGGTTGGTCTCCCGCTGCTGCACGTTAGCCTCTATGAGAGCCTTCACAGCAGCCTCCATGTTGCCAGAAACTCCTGCTTGCAGCTTTGCTGGCTTAATATATTCCATACACTTTAGAAAAACAAAACTTCGGCGTTCACGCCAGCCTCACTGCGCATGCCCGCATCCTCCACCAAATGTGGGAGTCGCTCTGGTAGACAGCGGTGCGGGTGCAGTTTAGAGGCAAAACAAGGAGTCCAGATTGTGCAACAAACAGTGTTTTATTCACACTTGCACACAAAATGAAAAACAGTCTCTTGGTGACAGTTCACACACAACGGAAATAACGTAGCCAAACAAAAACAGTCCAACACAGGTTCAGTCACCTGGGAGGTGTAGGTGCAGGTTCGCACCACGCTGTCGGCCCAGCCGCAGGAGAATCCAGCTTCAGGTAGCCAGGAACAAAATACCTCCTTGCTGAGCTCTTTCCTCCTGGACAGAGAACTCCCAGCCCTGTTAGCAGCTCCAGGGTAATCACACTCCCCAGACACAGCTGCTGGCTGCGTTTTATATCCAGCCCAAAACATGGACTGGACCGTGGGGAGCAGCCACCCACCCTACTCTTTAGCTGCTCCCAGTAAGAGCCGGCCCGGATCGGCTTTAGGAACACCATACTAATACGGTGTTGGACCCCCTTTTGCCTTCAGAACTGCCTTAATTCTACATGGCATTGATTCAACAAGGTGCTGATAGCATTCTTTAGAAATGTTGGACCATATTGATAGGATAGCATCTTGCAAATGATGGAGATTTGAGGGATGCACATCCAGGGCACGAAGCTCCCGTTCCACCACATCCCAAAGATGCTCTATTGGGTTGAGATCTGGTGACTGTGGGGGCCATTTTAGTACAGTGAACTCATTGTCATGTTCAAGAAACCAATTTGAAAGGATTCAAGCTTTGTGACATGGTGCATTATCCTGCTGGAAGTAGGCATCAGAGGATGGGTGGCATTTAAACGATGCCCAATTGGCACTAATGGGCCTAAAGTGTGCCCAGAAAACATTCCCCACACCATTACTCCACCACCACCAGCCTGCACAGTGGTAACAAGGCATGATAAATACATGTTCTCATTTGGTTTACGCCAAATTCGGACTCTACCATTTGAATGTCTCAACAGAAATCGAGACTCATCAGACCAGGCAACATTTTTCCAGTCTTCAACAGTCCAATTTTGGTGAGCTCGTGCAAATTGTAGCCTCTTTTTCCTATTTGTAGTGGCGATGAGTGGTACCCGGTGGGGTCTTCTGCTGTTGTAGCCCATCCACCTCAAGGTTGTGTGTGTTGTGGCTTCACAAATGCTTTGCTGCATACCTTTGTTGTAATGAGTGGTTATTTCAGTCAACGTTGCTCTTCTATCAGCTTGAATCAGTCGGCCCATTCTCCTCTGACCTCTAGCATCAACAAGGCATTTTTCGCCCACAGGACTGCCGCATACTGGATGTTTTTCCTTTTCACACCATTCTTTGTAAACCCTAGAAATGGTTGTGCGTGAAAATCCCAGTAACTGAGCAGATTGTGAAATACTCAGACCGGCCCGTCTGGCACCAACAACCATGCCACGCTCAAAATTGCTTAAATCACCTTTCTTTCCCATTCTGACATTCAGTTTGGAGTTCAGGAGATTGTCTTGACCAGGACCACACCCCTAAATGCATTGAAGCAACTGCCATGTGATTGGTTGACTAGATAATTGCATTAATGAGAAATAGAACAGGTGTTCCTAATAATTCTTTAGGGGAGTGTGTATATATATATATATATATATATATATATATATATATATATATATATATATTTTTTTTTTTTTTTTACTACAGACGACCCTGAATGCAATGCAATGAATTGTTTTTATGCTGTGTTTTATAAATTAAGAAATACATTTTAATATATTTTTACATGCGTTGCAGTGTGTTTTGGTATTTGATATAACGGTAGGTGTATCTCTGTGTCGTTTTATGTCAGCACCTGCATAATAATTTTTTGAGTAAATAGCCCACACTTCTAGGTATACTAAGAATTTCGTTTTACTAAAAACACTACAGTCAGATATTAATTTAAAGTCCTCCGAAAATTTTTCAAAAGGTCTACATATAGTGCTTTTAGGCTGTGAACACACCTAAGCGTTTCTGAATCGCGCGTATGACGCGCGTTTTTGTAACTAAGAACCGCGCATCATACGCGCGATTCAGTGATTCTCCCCTATTTCAGCATGGTCCATAGGCGCGTTAAAACGCCCAAAAGAAGCTCATGCTGAAGCGACAGCGTTTGGCGTTTTTCAGCGCGTTCAAACGCGCTGTAAAACGCCCAAATGTGAACCATGCCCAAAGGGAAGCATGGCTTTCCACATGTTGTGCGTTTTACAGCGCGTTTGAACGCGCTGAAAAACGCTTGGTTGTGTACCTAGGGTAAAGGTGTTAGAAACTTAACCATCAGGCCTCTTTCATACACACAACATTATATTTGCAGTCATCATGAGCATTTGTTGAAATTCAATTTGGCAGAATTGGTTGGGCTATTAAAATATTCGACCCAAAGTGCTCCAATTGCCCTAAAAAGTCATTCGACACTCAGGTCTCCTAGGACTATATTCAATTCATTTCAAGCCCTTTAATGCCAAGAGAGCATTAGGCCTCTTTCACACTTGCATTGTGAAGATCCGGCGTGCACTTCCGTCGCCGGAATGCATGCCGGATCCGGCACAACGCAAGTGAACTGAAAGCATTTGAAGACTGATCAGTCTTCAAAATGCTTTCAGTGTTACTATGGCAGCCAGGACGCTACTAGCGTCCTGGTTGCCATAGTAGCAGTTGGGGGCCGGGGGAGCGCCATACTTACATTCCGTGCGGCTCCCGGGGCGCTCCTGAATGACGTCAGAGCGCCCCGCGCGCATGGATCACGTGATCCATGCACTGGGGCGCCCTGACGTCATCCTTAAGCGTCCCGGGAGCCGCACGGAATGTAAGTATGCCGCTCCCTCTACTTTTTACTATGGCAACCAGGACTTTAGCGTCCTGGCTGCCATAGTAACCATTGACAAAAAGCTAAACGTCGGATCCGGCGATGCGCGGAAACGACGTTTAGCTAAAGGCCGGATCCGGACTAATGCCCTTCAATGGGCATTAATTCCGGATCCGGCGTTACGGCATGTCTTCCGGATTTTTGGACGGAGACAAATCCGCAGCATGCTGCGCTTTTGTCAACGTCCAAAAAACGTTGACATACTGAACGGAAGACATCCTGATGCATCCTGAACGGATTTCTCTCCATTCAGGGTGCATGGGGATAATCCTGATCCGTAGCTTTCCGTCCTAGAGACCCAAGGACGGATCTCTAGGACGGAAAGCTAAAACGCTAGTGTGAAAGAGGCCTTAGTTGTCTTCAAGTAAAAGAGGCATATATGGCATTTTGAGAAACTCATTTGAATCACCAAAAATTCATATTTAACCAGAATTTTTGGAAAATTGGTGTCAAATTTGATTAGCTAAGAATCAATTAATTCATTCAATTTCTAGTGTTTTTAAACACCCGTGAAAAGAGCCATCTATTTCAAGTGTTTTTTTAGGACATTTTAAACAAGTCTATGTGGTGGTATATATTTTATGGAACTGTTGGCAAAGCATGTGTAAGGCCCCTGCAGATGAGCGTCAGCGGATTAGGTGCGGATGCGTTCAGTGAAAAATGCGCAATTTCGTAAGCAAGTACATTCAGTTTTGTTTGCGATCGCATTCACTTGTTCAGTTTTTATTGCGTGGGTGCAATGCGATTTATTGCGTTTTGCACGGGCGTGATAAAAAAAACTGAATGTTTACAAACAACATCTCTTAGCAACCATCTGTGAAAATCGCATCACATCCGAGCCTCATTCACTTGTATGGGGCCAGCGTTGCGTGAAAAATCGCAGACTATAGAACATGCTAAACATCTCTCATGTACACAGCCCGTTTAAATGAATGGTTCCGGATTCTGTGCAGGTGCAATGTGTTCACATTATGCATTGCAGCCGAGTGGAATATTCGCTGTTCTGCAAGGGGCCTAAAGGGGGAGTTTTTTTGGACCCCGTGGAGCAATTGGAGTGTGAAGCAGAAAACATTTTACGCAGTCATCAGTTCATTCACACAGGGAATTTTCCAAGCTGCCAACTCGCTATATGACAGTATGGCAGTCATTTCATGGCAGTATTATCTGGATACTGTATATGCTTCAGGCACTATAAGAAATTTCTAGAATTGAAGGCTGGATTTTGGTGCGGCTTTACCGCAGATCTTGACCTTCCATTGACAAGGGTTAAATCCGCAGCTAAAACCGCAAACATAACTGACATGCTGCTGATTTTAAAATTGGCAATGCAGGTCAATTTCCAAACTGAATGAATCTGCAAAGTGTACATGAGGTTAGTGTAATCTCATACACTTTGCTGGTACTGTAATATGCTGCTTTTTTCTGCACAAGAATCCGCATGGAAAAACCGCATGCAACGTCAGCAGGTGGCCTTAGTCTATGACCACAAGTGGCTGTGCTACTTTCAAGTACTGCTCATTTGAAAGGGCTGCTCTAATTAAACTAATGAATAGTGATGTCGCAAACATAAATTTTTCCGTTCGCTAACGGCGAATGTGAACTTCCGCAAATGTTCGCAAATATGCGAACAATGCGAACCGCCATAGACTTCAATAGACAGGCGAATTTTAAAACCCACAGGGATTCTTTCTGGCCACAATAGTGATGGAAAAGTTGTTTCAAGGGGACTAACACCTGGACTGTGGCATGGCTGGAATGCTGGTATGCTGATTGGCTGGAATGTGTCTGCTGACTGTAAGGTAGAGGGTCAAAGTTTACTCAATGATAGGGGGTGGACCGAACATCGCATATGTTCGCCCGCCGCGACGAACGCGCACAAGCTATGTTCGTCGGGAACTGTCCGCCAGTGAATAGTTTGGGACATCTTATTTGCGAATTCAACTTAGAGCTGGGTTCCTAATGGTTGTATTGCTAGAATATAACGAAGATTGAGAATATAGTGCTATATTCTCAATCTTTGTTATATTCTAGCAATACAACAACCATTAGGAACTCAGATCTAAGTTTAATCGCAATGCGATTAATATAACCTGCATTAATCTCATTGCGAATTCAACTTAGAGCTGAGTTCCTAATGGTTGTTGTATTGCTAGAATATATGTTATATTCTAGCAATACAACCATTAGGAACTCAGCTCTAAGTTGTAATCGCAATGCGAATAATACTTACAATTATTAATCACTTTCTGAATCCATTTGATGTATGTTTGATTGTATATGACGGTTGACTATGACTACCACCAACGTTCTGCTGCCTCCAAAGCAAGATATCTGAACCCCCGAGGGGCCATTTGGGCGTTTTTGATAGAAAACGCATCAAAAACGCATCTATCAAAAACGCCCAAACCACCCTCAGTGGTAGGACCGTTCATTCACTGGAACCTAAAGCCTGAATTACCCTGTCATGCCCTGAGGTAGTGATAGGGCTCAAATGATAACCCGTTCTTTCCAGCTGATGGAACAGGAGTCTCGACTCAGACCAGATACCAGAAAACAGGGGAAACAACACAAAACAAATACAAAGGAATGAGACACTTAACTCCTGAAGTAGAACAAGCAGGAACACCAGAGGAGACAACACAGACCAGCTCTTCCACTTGCAATGAAGCTATACACCACACCACAAGGAGTGATGGGAGTAGCCAGACTAAATAGTAATGACCACTATGCTGCACCTGACTAGAGGTGTGGTCATTACCATCAACAGCAAAGTGAAACTAAAAGAGGCCATCGGATGACATCACGTGTAGTTAGTCTTTCAGACCTTCTAACACCTAGCCTGGGAGTGACCGTGACAGAAGCACAATTTAATAAATTAATTTTTCATTCATATTTATACATTTTAATAAAAAAGTTTCTCTCTCTTTTTTTTTATTCTTTATTTAGTGATGCTATATGAATATATGATATATGACTTATGAATTAATTTTGTTATTTATGTATGTTCTGGGTACCAATAATCATGAATTATTTAGTGCATTTATGAATTTGCTTACTCACCTTACTTTTGTATAATTATATGGGTGGTTTGTTTATCATTAGTGTTGAGTCAGTGTATTTAAATCTAATTTAGCCTCTATGTCTATGCAGAAGATCACTGTACAGTGGAGGAATCCCCCAGCGTTAGTCCGCGGCTTAGGAGTCCCTGCTCTGACTCTCTCTCTCTCTATATATATATTTAGTAACTACACATTTATTTTGTGCCATACATTTTTTACAATTACTAAAAAACATATAAATTTAATCTCTATTTCTGAAATGTATTTGCTGGGATTTGAACTCACAAGCTTTTACATTAAAGGCAAGAATCTTGACCACTGGGCTATGCAACCCAATGATAAACTGTGTGGGGAAAAAACTCATAGTAGTTTCTAAAGTAGGAAGTATTCCTACTCAGAAGGAATACATACTGATACAGAAACTACTATGAGGTTTTTCCAGCACAGTTTATCATTGGGTTGTATAGCCCAGTGGTTAAGATGCTTGCCTCTAATGCAGAAGGTCGTGAGTTCAAATGCCGGCAGGAACTTTTCTGAAATACAGACTTAATTAGATTTAAATACACTGGGTGTCACCAAGCACTGACTTCATATATGGACATAGCTGTATATAACAGGCATTCCTACCTGACACCCTCCCCTCTTCAGAGTGGGGTGTGCCTGGTTTAATGCTCCGGTTCGGGGTACTCTGTAGAGCAGTGTTTCCCAACCAGTGTGCCTCCAGCTGTTGCAAAACTACAACTCCCAGCATGCCTGCACAGCCAAAGGCTGTCTGGGCATGCTGGGAGTTGTAGTTTTGCAACAGCTGGAGGCACGCTGGTTGGGAAACACTGCTGTAGAGCACCCGAGCATCGGAAAGTGTTCTACTAGAGCACTTTGGTGCTCAATCAACACTGGTTATCATATGTTAATTATTATTTATATCTTATTGCTTTATTTTTATATCTTTATAATAATTTATATATATATATATATATATATATATATATGCGCATATATTTAGATCATGTTATATATAATTATTTTTATGTTTGAAAGGTCTCCCTTAGGATATATTTATAATATTTTTTACTTTTCTTGTTTTTTTTGTTTCTTTTCTTGTTGCTTTATACTGGCGCTTTCAGATAGATATACAGTTAGGTCCATATATATTTGGACATAGACAACATTTTTCAAATTTTTATTCTGTACATTACCACAATGGATTTGGAACAAAACTATTCAGATGCAGTTGAAGTTCAGACTTTGAACTTTAATTCAGTGGGTTGAACAAAATGATTGCATAAAGATGTGAGGAGCTAAAGCATTTTTTAAGTAAAATCCCTTAATTTCAGGGGCTCAAAAATAATTGGACAATATTAAATATTTGTAAATAACATTTTAATTTCTAATACTTGGTTGAAAACCCTTTGTTCGCAATGACTGCCTGAAGTCTTGAACTCATGGACTTCATCAGGCCTTTACTGCAGAGGTTTTCAGTTGCTGTTTGTTTGTGGCCTTTCTGTCTGAAGTTTAGTCTGTAACAAGTGAAATGCTCTATTGGGTTCAGATCAGGTGACTGACTTGGCCATTCAAGAATATTCCACTTCTTTGCTTTAATAAACTCCTGGGTTGCTTTGGCTTTATGTTTTGGGTCATTTTCCATCTGTGTTATTAAACGCTGACCAATCAGTTTGGCTGCATTTTGCTGGATTTAAGCACACAGTATGTCTCTGAAAACCCCAGAATTCATCCGGCTGCTTCTGCCCGGTGTCACATCATCAATAAACACTAGGGACCCAGTGCCACTGGCAGCCATGCATGCACTAGCCATCAAACTGCCTCCGCCGTGTTTTACAGATGATGTGGTATGCTTCGGATCATGAACTGTACCATGCCTTCTCCATACTTTTTTCTTTCCATCATTCTGGTGGAGGTTTATATCGGTTTCATCTGTTGGTTTAATGTTCTTCCAGAAGTGTGCTGTTTTTTCAAGATGTCCCAGTAACAAGTGCTTCCCCACCCCCTTATCATGTCCCAGTAACAAGTGCCTCTCCCCCCCATCATGTCCCAGTAACAAGTTCCTCTCCCCCCACCCCATCATGTGCCAGTAACAAGTGCCTCCCCCCATCATGCCCCAGTAACAAGTGCCTCCCCACCCCCTCATCATGTCCCAGTAACAAGTGCCTCTCCCCCACCCCATCATGTGCCAGTAACAAGTGCCCCACCCCATCATGTCCCAGTAACAAGTGCCTCTCCCGCCCCCTCATTATGTACCAGTAACAAGTGCCTCCCCCCATCATGTCCCAGTAACAAGTGCCTCCCATGTCCCCTTATCATGTCCCAGTAACAAGTGCCTCTCCCCCCATCATGTCCAAGTAACAAGTGCCTCTCTCCCCATCATGTCCCAGTAACAAGTGCCTCTCCCCCATCATGGCCCAGTAACAAGTGCCTCACCCCCCTTTCATCGTGTCCCAGTAACAAGTGCCTCTTCCGCCCCCTCATCATGTCCCAGTAACAAGTGCCCCCCCCCCATCATGACCCAGTAACAAGTGCATCCCATGTCCCCTTATCATGTCCCAGTAACAAGTGCCTCTCCCCCCCCCTCATCATGTGCCAGTAACAAGTGCCTTCCCTCCATCATGTCCCAGTAACAAGTGCCTCCCCCCATCATGCCCCAGTAAAAAGTGCCTCCCCACCCCCTCATCATGTCCCAGTAACAAGTGCCTCTCCCCCGACCCCATCATGTGCCAGTAACAAGTGCCCCACCCCATCATGTACCAGTAACAAGTGCCTCTCCCGCCCCCTCATCATGTCCCAGTAAAAAGTGCCTCCCATGTCCCCTTATCATGTCCCAGTAACAAGTGCCCCCCCCATCATGTCCCAGTAACAAGTGCCTCTCTCCCCCCATCATGTCCCAGTAACAAGTGCCTCTCCCCCCATCATGGCCCAGTAACAAGTGCCTCACCCCCCTTTCATCGTGTCCCAGTAACAAGTGCCTCTCCCGCCCCCTCATCATGTCCCAGTAACAAGTGCCTATCTCCCCCCCATCATGACCCAGTAACAAGTGCATCCCATGTCCCCTTATCATGTCCTTGTAACAAGTGCCTCTCCCCCCCCTCATCATGTACCAGTAACAAGTGCCTCCCCCCCATCATATCACAGTAACAAGTGCATCCCCCCATCATGTCCCAGTAACAAGTGCCTCCCCACCCCTTCGTCATGTCTCAGTAACAAGTGCCTCTCCCCCCAGCCCATCATGTCCCAGTAACAAGTTCCTCTCCCCCCACCCCATCATGTGCCAGTAACAAGTGCCTTCCCCCCATCATGTCCCAGTAACAAGTGCCTCCCCCCCATCATGCCCTAGTAACAAGTGCCTCCCCACCCCCTCATCATGTCCCAGTAACAAGTGCCTCTCCCCCCACCCCATCATGTGCCAGTAACAAGTGCCCCACCCCATCATGTCCCAGTAGCAAGTGCCTCTCCTGCCCCCTCATCATGTACCATTAACAAGTGCCTCCCCCATCATGTCCCAGTAACAAGTGCCTCCCATGTCCCCTTATCATGTCCCAGTAACAAGTGCCTCTCTCCCCCATCATGTCCCAGTAACAAGTGCCTCTCCCCCCATCATGGCCCAGTAACAAGTGCCTCACCCCCCTTTCATCGTGTCCCAGTAACAAGTGCCTCTCCCGCCCCCTCATCATGTCCCAGTAACAAGTGCCTCTCCCCCCCCCATCATGACCCAGTAACAAGTGCATCCCATGTCCCCTTATCATGTCCCAGTAACATGTGCCTCTCCCCCTCCTCATCATGTACCAGTAACAAGTGCCTCCCCCCCAGGGACGTGCACAGAGATTTTAAAGGGCAGGGGCTTAAGTAAAAAAAATACGGCCACCCCCCCGGCACATTTCTCCCCGTCCATGGGCCTGGCAGCCCCACATACCTCTTACATCCAATGGTGACGTCTCCTTTGATGTAGATGTTCTCTGTCCTCGTCTTCTCCTTTCAGACCAGACCACCATTTTTCCACCATTTTTCTTCTCTGCAGTTTGACAAAAAAAAAATCTTAGTTTACTACTTTTCCATCATCCTCCCATCTTCTGGACAAATCATCCTACTACCCCCAATACTGTGCCGCGTTGGTCCCCAATACTATACTGCAGAAACAGATAAACCCCCTGATAATACTGGTACCACACAGAGCCCCCATATAACATACCCCTTCTTTGTGGCCTTAGTAGAAGCCCCCATAGTGCCCCCCAATCATGTGCCAGTAACAAGTGCCTCTCTCCTCTCCCCCCCCCCATGTGCCAGTAAAGTGCCACTCTCCCCCCCATATGCCAGTAAAGTGCCTCTCTCCTCTCCCCCCCATGTGCCAGTAAAGTGCCACTCTCCCCCCCATATGCCAGTAAAGTGCCTCTCTCCTCTCCCCCCATGTGCCAGTTAAGTGCCACTCTCCTCTCCCCCATATGCCAGTAAAGTGCCACTCTCCTTACCCCCATGTGCCAGTAAAGTGCCACTCCTCCCCCCATATGCCAGTAAAGTGCCTCTTCTCCCCCATGTGCCAGTAAAGTGCCACTCTCCCCCCATATGCCAGTAAAGTGCCTCTCCTCTCCCCCATGTGCCAGTAAAGTGCCACTCTCCTCTCCCCCATGTGCCAGTGAAGTGCCACTCTCCCCATCATATGCCAGTAGTAAAGTGCCTCTCTTCTCCCCCATGTGCCAGTAAAGTGCCACTCTCCTCCCCCATGTGCCAGTAAAGTGCCACTCTCCTCCCCCATGTGCCAGTAAAGTGCCACTCTCCCCCCATATGCCAGTAAAGTGCCACTCTCCCCCATATGCCAGTAAAGTGCCACTCTCCTCTCCCCCATGTGCCAGTAAGTGCCACTCTCCTCCCCCCATATGCCAGTAAAGTGCCACTCTCCTTACCCCCATGTGCCAGTAAAGTGCCACTCTCCCCCATATGCCAGTAAAGTGCCTCTTCTCCCCCCATGTGCCAGTAAAGTGCCACTCTCCCCCCATATGCCAGTAAAGTGCCTCTCTCCTCTCCCCCATGTGCCAGTAAAGTGCCACTCTCCTCTCCCCCCATGTGCCAGTAAAGTGCCACTCTCCCCCCATATGCCAGTAAAGTGCCACTCTCCCCCCCATATGCCAGTAAAGTGCCACTCTCCTCTCCCCCATGTGCCAGTAAAGTGCCACTCTCCTCTCCCCCATGTGCCAGTAAAGTGCCACTCCCTCCCCCATGTGCCAGTAAAGTGCCACTCTCCCCCATGTGCCAGTAAAGTGCCACTCTCCCCCATGTGCCAGTAAAGTGCCACTCTCCCCCATATGCCAGTAAGTGCCTCGCCTCTCGCCTCTCCCCCCATGTGCCAGTAAAGTGCCACTCTCCCCCCATATGCCAGTAAAGTGCCTCTCTCCTCTCCCCCCCATCAGTGGCCGCAGAACATAACACCCCCGGTGCAGTGCAGGTCAGGTCTCACCTCTTCACACCAGACTGGACTGGACGGATTGACCGGCGCCCGGCGGTGATGATGAGCAGCAGTCGCACTCGCACTGCAGGTAGCTCTGCGCGCCACACCACGTGACTTGCTGCTGAGAGTGACTACTGTGTGGATGCGCCGCACGGGCCCGGCCTGGCACAGAGGCTGGGCGGCAGCGCATTTAAAAAAAAGTGCAAACAGTCTGTGACAGGCTGCCGCTGGTTTCCTGGCTTGGGGGACAATAAAAAAAAAAGGGCATTAAAGCGACAGGGGCAGAAGGGGGCAGGGGCTCAAGCCCCCTTTTAGCCCTATCTGTGCACGTCCCTGCTCCCCCCCATCATGTCCCAGTATCAAATGCCTCCCCACCCCTTCGTCATGTCTCAGTAACAAGTGCCTCTCCCCCCAGCCCATTATGTGCCAGTAACAAGTGCCCCCCCATCATGTCCCAGTAACAAGTGCCTCTCCACCCCCTCATCATGTCCCAGTAACAAGTGCCTCTCTCCCCCCATCATGTCCCAGTAACAAGTGCCTCTCCCCCCTTTCATCATGTCCCAGTAAAAAGCGCCTCTCCCCCCTTTCATCATGTCCCAGTAACCAGTGCCTCTCTCTCCCACCCCATCACTTGCCAGTAACAAGTGCCCCCTCCCTCATCATGTCCCAGTAACAAGTGCTTCCCCCCCCCCTTATCATGTGCCAGTAACAAGTGCCTCCCCTTATCATGTCCCAGTAAGAAAGTGCCTCCCCCATCATGTCCCAGTAATAAGCGAACAAGTGCCTTCCCCCCCCCCATCATGTGCCAGTAAGTGCATCTTATTAAGAAAAAAAAACACTTACTGTATACTTACCTCCCTGGCAGCGATGCGATGCAGGCCTCTTCTGGCCTGTGTCCTGCGCTGTACGGCTCAGGGGGTGCGATGACGGCATCGCACTGCCTGCGCCAACCTCTGATAGGCTGCGGGCCTTGTGCCGGCAGCTTATCAGAGGAACAGGGAGGAAGACGCCTCTCCCTCCCCTGCCCCACAACATCTGTATGGCTATGGAGATTAACGCTTCCACGGTGGGAGTGTTCATCTCCCTGTGCCCTGATGCCACTGCCATTGCTGCCCATATTCTCGGGAGGGTGGGAGCAATTGCCCCGTTGTCCGTCCCCCCCCCCCCCCCGGATCCACCAGTGCACCTACTGAGAAAAACCGGGGACTAAAACCATAGTTACAATAGAACGGAGACATGCCGCTAGAGGAACTCACATGATTGTTAACAGAGAACTCTGCAAAAGATGACAACTTTCTCCAATCATTTTGGTGATCCAACACACAGCATCTCAAGAATTGCTCCAGTACCTGGTTGACCCTCTCCGTTTGCCAATTAGTCTCAGGGTGGAAGGCAGATGAGAAGGAAAGCTTAGTTCCCAGTTTCGTGCAGAAACTTCTCCAGAAATTTTATGGATGGAGTCCGGAATGCCATGTAACCTAAGGATGTTATCAATAAACAAGGTAGAAACACTTTAGCATTGTTTTTTTTTTAATGGGATAAGTTGACACATCTTCAAAAATGTGTCTATTACAACCCAGATGACAAACCTACCCTGGGAGGGTGGAAGGTCAGTGATAAAGTCCTTAGAGATGTGGGTCCAGGGCCTCTGAGGAATGGGCAAGGGGCAAAGCAAACCGGCAGGATGTCTCCAGGACAACTTGGCCCTAGCACAGACGTCACAGGCAGAGACGAAGGCAACCACATCACGTGACAAGGTAGGCCACCAGTATACCCGAGATATAAGATCCTTAGTCACCGCAATACCTGGATGACCTGCCAACACAGAACAATGAAATTCTTCCAGTACTTTAAGGCGTAAATTTGGAGGTACAAACATTTTGCCAGCAGGAAGACCATTGGGATCTAGATCCTGACAGGCACCTATCTTAGTGGCCAAATCACACTAGGAGGCAGAATATTTCCAGGCTCCATAACAACACTATGCTCCTCATCAAAACTCTGTGATAAGGCATCCGCCTTTACATTAGCAGCCCTGGAATGATAGGTCACAACAAAGTTAAAACGCGTAAAGAATAGAGCCCACCTTGCCTGCCGGGGATTCAAGCGCTTGGCAGTATCCAGATAGGTAAGGTTTTTATAATCAGTCAGCACAACGATCTTGTGCTGAGCTCCTTCTAGGAAATGCTGCCACTCCTCAAAAGCCCATTTGATAGCCAACAACTCATGGTTACTGATATAGTGTCTCTCTGTGGGAGATAATTTCCGTGAAAAGAAAGCACATGGTTAGTCAGGGAGGATAGCCCCAACACCCATCTCAGAGGCGCGTCCACCTCAACCACAAAGGGTTGTGTAACATCAGGCTGTACCAGCACAGGTGCCCGAGTAAAACTCATCTTAAGAGTTTCAAAGGCAGTCACACCCTCAGGACCCCAGTGGAGAACATCAGCCCCCTTCCTGGTCAAATCCGTCAACGGTTTGGCAATGATCGAGAAATTCTTAAAAATTTCTGACAATAAATGAAGCCTAGGAACCGTTGAAGGCCTTTAAGCGAAGTCAGTCTGGCCCATTCCACAATGGCACACAGCTTACTCGGATTCATGCAAAATTTTCGTGTGGCATCAATGTTGCCCAGGAAAGAGACTTCTCTAACTCCAAACTCGCATTTACTCAACTTAGTGAACAAATTATAGTCCCTCAGCTTCTGAAGAACTTTTCTGAGATGAAGTACATGAGACGACCAATCAGGGGAGAACCCAGTATGTCGTCTAAATACACAACAACAAACTGGCCGAGAAACTCCCATAAAATATTGTTGACAAGGTTTTGGAAAATGGCTGGGGCATTATACAGTCCGAAGGGTATTACTAGGTAGTCAAAATGCCCCTCAGGAGTGTTAAATGCTGTCTTCCATTCATCAGCTTTCCTGATTCTAGTCAGATTGTATGCCCCTCTTAGGGCGTCAATTTTGGAGAACCATTGAGCTCCCACAATCTGATTAAACAGATCTGGAATTAGAAGAAGAGGATACTCATTATGGACGGATATTTTCTTGAGCTCTCTGTAGTCAATACAAGGGCGAAGACTAAGGTCCTTTTTGACAACAAAAAATAATCCAGCCCCTACGAGAGAAACAGATGGATGGATTTTCCCTTTCCTAAGGCTATCTTGAATGTACTCTCTCATGGCCAATCTCTCAGGCCCAGAGAGATTAAACATCGGACCCTTAGGAAGTTTAGCTCCAGGGAGTAAATCGATGGCACAGTCGTATTCTCTATGTGGCAGAAAGGCCTCAGAAGCCTCCTTAGAGGAAACATACTGATAGTCTTTAATAAACACTGGAATAGAACCCTCCTCTATACCCAGACCAGCAAGCTGAATAGACAGACAGTGACTAGAGCACGGGGAGCCTCATTTAATCAATTCTCCAGTACTCCAGTCAAAATTTGGGGAATAGTTCTTCAACCAGGGTAGCCCCAAAATAACATCAGCAGATAAATTAGGCAAAACAAAAAATGAACTTTTCTCAGAATGAATTGCACCCACCATCATCACTAACTCAATAGTCTGTAACTCAATGTACCTTCCGGCCAATGGTGTGGAATCAATTCTAGATACTGGAATGGGATTAGGTAATTTACATACATGGGACCCAGAGCAAAAATAAAATCATAATTAACTAAATTCGCAGCGGACCCTGAATTAACAAACGCATGACCAGTAACAATCCGTCCCTGTGAGGATAAATTCACAGGCAGTATTAATCTACCACATTTGTCGGGAAATACCTGTGCATCTGAGTGATCTTCCCGAACTTCACTCAGACGCTGAAGTTTTCCGCCTTCGGTTTTTTAGAACAGGGTTGTATCTGATGTGCGGGGCTACCGCAGTAGAAGCACAGACTGTTCTTCAGGCGATGCTCCGTCTGCCGCTGAGATGTTGCAGCGCCAACTTGCATAGGAACCTCGGATTCTTCAGGTGCCTTAGTTTTACTGACAAAGGAAGAAAAAGAGGTATAGACAGTGACAGACCTCTCATGTTTGAGTTCTCTTACACGCAGATCCAGGCGAATAGCCAAAGTAATCGCTTCTTTCAGGGAACCGGGAATGGAATAATTAACTAACAGATCTTTTAGTTTGTCAGACAGATCCAGCCTAAACTTGGACCTCTGGGCTGGATCGTTCCACCCAGAGGCAGTACACCATTTGCAGAACTCTGCACAGTACTCCTCCACTGGTCGCTTGCACTGGTAAGAGACAGAAGATGACTCTCAGCATAAGCCGCCCTATCTGGCTCATCATATAACAAGCCCAAAGATAAAAAGAAACTATCAACAGAACATAATTCAGGGGAGTTAGGTGCCAGGGAAAATGCCCATTCTTGTGGATCTCCCTGTAGCAGGGATATAATAATGCCCACCCTCTGAACCTCCGACCCAGAAGACTGAGGCCTAAGGTGAAAGTACAGCTTACACGGAAAACTCACATGGAAAAATTGCGCATTTTCCCGCAACACAACCGCATCTTTTCCCGCAACGCCCGTGTAAACCCAGCCTAAGAATTAACAGAAAAATAAACCTAAATATTTATTAAGCTGATTCTGCAGTTTCTAGAAACACCCCATATGTGGTAGTAAACTGCTCTATGGGCACATGGCAGTGGTCAGAAAGGAAGGACCACCATATGGTTTTTGGAGGCAGATTTTGTTGAAATGGTTTTTGGGTGCCATGTTGTGTTTGAAGATACCCTGTGGTACATCTACAGTGAATTTAGTAAGGGGTGTACTGCGCACTTTGACCCCACAGGTGTTTTATGGAGTTTAGAAACGCTTTCATTTCTCTCAACAAAATGTTGCCTTAGCTCCAAATTTTCCATTTTCACAAACGGTAACAGGAGAAAAAACACCTAATTTTTTGTTACTTATCTTAATCTTCCGATGTGTCTATAATAATCAACTGGATAGTTTACCCAGTTTTTTATATTGATATAGGTTATTTTAGATGCAGTGCTGGTGGATGAGGGGCCCATCTCTCTCATTTGGCCCACCGGGGGGGTTCCCCTGTGGGCCAGTCCAAGCCTGTATATATATATATATATTTGTAAACATTATATCTGTCATCTAACACAAAAGAAAGGTCGAATCTGTCCTGTAAATCTAATATCCAATACATGTAGGTTGTTTCAGAAATAAAAAAGTTATTTGCAGATAGGCCCATTGGTAAAACTGAAAAATTGGCCTGGTAAGGAAACACTCCAGTAATGAAGTGGTTATATTTTGGAACAAGCGATACTATAGTCTTTTATGCGATCAATAATATCAAGTGTAATCATTAGAGATGAACAAATTTCTAAAAAATTCGATTTGGTCAGTTCGTCGAATTTTCCATGTCAAATCATGCTAAAAAAAACAGCTATTTCCTGGCTGCAGAGAGCCTGTATAGTGTTGTAGAACACTGTGCCTCGCAGAAACATGCATAGGGAGTCCGCTATGGTAGTGAATCAGTACTATGAGTGAGTATGACATGCAGAGGACAGAATCACTTAGAATCACTTCACTTATTTGGTCAGTTACAGGGACAAAACTGACCAAATAATTCAAGTAAGAACTCAGCCTTACAGACCAATGTTAGCGTCAGGTATGAAGAACCCTGCAGCAGCCCACGGTCAGCTACTATAGTGTGAAAGAGCGCACTCCTTTTACACGGTCAGCTGATTCCACAGAACCTGTTCTGTTAAATGCTGATACAAGTTGAGCCCCCCCTGAAAGAGTGGAGAGGGTGTTCACGTCACTGATTATTTTTCCCTTCTTCTGATCCATCAGAAGAACAACGCCCAAAAAACGGATCCTATCTGTTGAGCATCCACCTTCACTTGGTCAGCATTAGGTCAGTAATTCATCAGTATTGCTAAGGTAAAAAAAAAAAAAAAACAGGAGTGGATCCAAAACATAGATGACATGTGAATGGAATATTTGCATGTGTTCTGTGGTTTGTACCGACTCCTGCTTTTGGCTACCAAATCATGAGCATATCCTGATGCAAAATAGGGACCATGTGATACAGGCCTTACAGCTGCTCCAAAGACAGGATCAGTTGTGTGTCTAATTTTTCCATTGTTCTGACAGATCAGAAGAAGGGTAAAATAAATGGTGATGTCAACAAGGCCAAAAAGGGAAAATGGCAGCCCCGTCATAGCGTGAGAAGTCCACAGAGTGGCTCAGTCACAGAGTGGTCAGTTGGCAGCAGCATGAGGAGACCACAGAGTGGCGCAGTGACAGAATGTAGAGGTGGCAGCAACATGAGGAGACCATAGAGTGGTGAGATGGCAGAAGCATGAGGATACCACAGAGTGCTAAGCTGTCAGCAGCATGAGGAGACCACAGAGTGCTGAGGTGTCAGCAGCATGAGGACACCACAGAGTGTTGAGGTGGCAGCAGCATGAGGAGACCACAGAGTGTTGAGGTGGCAGCATGAGGAGACCACAGAGTCATGAGGTAAAAGCAGCACGAGGAGACCACAGAGTCGTGCAGTGACAGAGTGATGAGTTGGCAGTGACAAGAACTGCACCGAGAAGCAGACATGGGGAATACACACATTCACAACAGTTCACAAAAGACACTGCAGCCAGCATTCAGCCCCAAGCAACTGGGCACACACAGGTTTCAGCCTGCAACCAGTAGGCAAGAGAGCCTCCAGCCAGTCTATACAGCCACAACTGTCACAGTGAACCTCACCGTGACAACCACAGAGTGACTCAGTGACAGAGTGTTGAGGTTGCAACAGCATGAGGAGACCACAGGGTGTTGAGGTGATAGAAGCATGAGAAGGCCACAGAGTGGTAAGGTGGCAGCAGCATGAGGAGACCACAAAGTGTTGAGGTGGCAGCAGCATGAGGAGACCAAAGAGTGGCCCAGTGACAGAGTGGTGAGGTAGCAGCAGCATGAGGAGACCACAGAGTGTTGAGGTGGCAGCAACATGAGAAGACTACAGAGTGGGCCAGGGACAGAGTGGTAAGGTGGCAGCAGCATGAGGAGACCATAGAGTGGTCAGGTGGCAGCAGCATGGGGAGACCACAGCAGGGTGAGGTGGCAGCAGCATGCTAAGACCATGAATGTTGAGGTGGCAGCAGCATGAGCAGACCACAGATTGGCCCAGTTACAGAGTGGTGAGGTGGCAGCAGCATGAGGAGACCACAGAGTGGACCAGTGACAGAGTGTAGAGGTGGCAGCAGCATGAGGAGACCACAAAGTTTCCCAGTAACAGGTTGTTGAGGTGGCAGCTGCATGAGACCACAGAGTGTTGAGATGGCAGCAGCATGAGGAGACCACAGAGTGGAGAGTTGACAGCAGCATGAGGAGACCACTGTCACATCCTGCAAACAGGACACAGGCAAGATTCAGACCAGGGACCAACAGAATATTTTATTACACATGTAATAAAAGAACATGACAGTACAGCAGGTAAAGCAATATTGGTAGAACTACCACAGAACAAAGTGCACGGGCAGGCCAGAGGCAAAACCCAGAGGGTGAAGAGCCAGTGAGCCCCATTCGTCACAGAGCCCCTGGTGGTGGGGGATGAACTGAGCCGAGGGCTCACTGGTAGCACCTCCAGGAAGGTCCCGTTACACTTGGCCCCTACCTGCAAGGAGCCACGCAGGTGCAAGCACCAGCGGAACAGACAACAGAACTGGAACTCAAGCAAACACAGGACAAGAATCACACAACAAGACAAATGGGAACCAGCACAGAAGCAGATGCCTGGACCCCAAGCGGAATGGAAGCATGGAGGTCTCAGGCAGAGCTGCACACAGACTAGAGATTCTCCCTTTGGAGAACCCAGGGACCCTCACACGAAGGCAGCACAAACACAGGGACAGAAGCAGGAAGGCACTGCAGGACAAACAAGGAACAGACAGGATCAGAAGCAGTAGGCACTGCCAGGCTGGACATAGAACAGACAGGAACAGAAGCAGTTTACCACTGCCAGGCTATCAGACGCAGTTAGAGCACTGCTAGGCTAAGCATGGAACAGAGTGGATCAAGACACAAAACAGGTACAGAAGACCAGGCAAGGCAATAACAACAACGCATTACCAGGCGACACCAAAAACAAGGGCAGATAGCAAAACCCTCTGTGTCAGCAGCAAGGGACTACACCCAGTAATCATAGGACAGACAGAACCTCCTGGGTGAGCAGCAAGGTGATATACCCAGCAAGACATAAGACAGACTGACCCCCTGGATGAGTAGCAAGGTGCTACACCCGCAAGGCCCAAGACAGACTGACCTCAAGCCCCACAGCTCACAGATAGATATAGCTGGATAAATAAGGGAACCTGATAAGTCACACCCAGGCCAAGAACAAGGAATGTTAACCCCATCAAAACCAGGATTAACAAGAAGCACAGAACATACAATCACAAGTGAATCCAAACTTAGTCAATGTTCACACTCAAGGCCACAGCCAACACGCATCACAGAACCAACATGCATGGGGACACCCACAGCCAGTACACAAAGCGCATGCAGCCAGCCTGCACAGCACCAGAGACAGGAACCACAGATATACAGACACGGAAGCCACAAACACAGGCGACTGTTCACACACACCACCGCAGCCAGCACGCAGCCCCAAGCAACCAGCATACACAGGTGTCAACCTGCAGCCAGTACAGAAGAGAGCCTGCAGCCAGCCTACAAGGCAACAGTAACAAGAACTGCACCGAGAAGCAGACATGGGAGTATACACATTCACGGGGCAACAGTTCACAAAAGACACCGCAGCCAGCACGCAGCCCCAAGCAACCATACACAGGTTTGAGCATGCAGCCAGTATGCAAGGGAGGCTGCAGCCAGTCTACACGGCCACAACTGTCACAGTGAACCGCACCGTGACAACCACAGAGTGACTCAGTGACAGAGTGTTTAGGTTACAGCAGCATGAGGAGACCATTTAAGATGGCAGCAGCATGTGGAGACCACAGAGTGTTGAGGTGGCAACAGCATGAGGAGACCACAGAGTGGCCCAGTGACAGAGTTGGGAGGTGGGGGGCAAAAGCCTAGCCAGTACCATCACAAGATGTTGGGTGGCAGTAGGATCACCTGCCAGCAGGTGTGTGGCATCAGTCGGGTGGGAGCATCAGTATAGTAGCTGTAGCAGGTAGCCAGAAGAAACGGGTCGCTTTTGAAAAATGTTTGCGTGTGGCAGCATGGATTATCTAGTGTGATCCATCAGGCACTGGTGTTTGGAAATTCTGGCTGATCCATGCCTGATTCATCTTCACAAAGGTCAGTTTGTCCAAATTTTGGGTGGAAAGGCGAGTGCTCCTTGGGGTAACTATGGCCCCCGCCACACTAAACACCCGCTCTGATGCCACACTACTGGTTGGGCAGGAAATCTTGTCCATGGCAAAATCATCCAGTTTCGGCCACAAATAAAGTTTGGCTGCCCAGTAGTCCAGGGGATCTTTGATCTTGATCTTTGGTGGCAGGGTACACCCCAAGTATGCCACCACCTGCTGGTTCAGGTTCTGATTCATGTCTAGCTGCTGCTGCTGGTGAGTCATTCCTTTACTAGGCAGGTGAAAAAAACTGCTCATTCAAGACTCTAGATTTAAGTTGCTGCTGATGGAGCTGGTACTACTCCCTCCCCCCCCCACTCTCCCAGCAGCCATGGCAGTGGAATGTAAGTGCAGAGGGTCCCGGTCAGATCTCACAGACTCTTGGCTGGGGGTGTCTGATGTTGCTTGCGATGAAGTCGAAGACCGAGTCAACCATTCAAGCACTGCTGGGATGTTGATCAAGACACAAACGCTAGATGACACTGGGAGCTCAGGCCTGTCACTGGGACTCCTGCTGCCGTCCCCACCTTCTTCTGCTGCTACTTCTGCCTGCGCCAGAAGCATTTTGGCCACTGGGGATGCCCTTTGAAGGGCCTGTCACTTGTCTGTCTGACATACTGTAAAATAAAAGGCTGTATCACAATGTAAATTCATCGCAGAACGGCTAATAAGACATACTTCTATTTCCTATAAATACACCCCAAAAATGGCTGTATAATAATGTAAGTTCACCGCAGGGCGACAAATAAGACGTACTTAAATTTCCTATAAATACACCCCAAAAATGTCTGTACAACAATGTGAGTTCACCGCAGAATGACTAATAAGACATACTTCTATTTCCAATAATACACCCCAAAAATGGGGCGTAGCTAAAGGCTCATGGGCCCTGGTGCAAGAGTTCATCTTGGGCCCCCTTCCCTCAGTGCTTTGTGTGTCTTCTTATGCAACACAAGGTTCTTTGGGCCCCCTCAGGCTCCCGGGCCCGGTAGCGACTGCTACCTCTGCATCCCCTATAGCTACCCCCATGGCTGTATCACAATGTAAATTCACTGCAGAAAGGCTAATAAGACGTAATTATATTTCCGACTAGCTGAAGGACCCAGCGTATATTTAATCTATTTAATTTAATGTTTGTGTGTGTCGTTAAAAGATATCGACAGTATCCACTATAATAGTGACATCTACAGCACCCGACTCTTAACAGTGACCTCCACAGCCCCTCACCTCTTAACACTGACCCCTCACAGTGCCCCATCCCTTAAAATGGGACCTCCACAGCAGCCCACCCCCTTAACTTTGACCTTTACAGCAGCCTTCCCCTTAACAGTGAGTTTCACAGTGAAAGAAGGCCGAGGGCTGCGCCCACAGATTAAGAGGGTACACGATGCTACAGACACAGACAACGGTTCTTCACAACAATTGCATTTACTGAAATATAATGATGAACACATATCTGAACAAGCATATACAGAATAATAAAAACAGCAGAAATACTCAGTAAAGGTGAAATTGCCTAACACTAATCAGTTACTGAAAAACCTTCCCCCTAAAAGTCCGCAAAGCAGCCTAGCTGCACCTGAATGTTAGTGCAGCAAGGTGTAATAGAATCGCTCCTATTACCCAGGCTGTACACTTTCCTATTGGACTCAGTTCTCCTTTTATAGTGTAGATAATGCCTCCTTATCCTTTCCCTACACCTTAAATGATCTTTCCCTGAACCTCTAAATCGATTTTTCAGCACAATAAAGTCTTTCCTATCACTGTCTCTAGTGCTTGTCACGTCTCTCCCTGCACTAAGTACACTGCAAAATGGCTGAATTCAAAATGGCTGAAGCTATTTATAGGACTGTGACATCACAGGGATGGCTGGCTGCTGATTAGCTGCATGCATGGCATTTAAGGTGATTTCTTGTTCCCAGGGTTCTTAGCTCCATGTTCTAATGCATGCAGAAGCCATTTTAGGAAAAATTATGATTCGTTACCAAGAAGCGTGAGGAGATTGGACTTCGGTGCTGTGACGGACTGAACCGTCACTGGGGCTGCTAGAGAGGCCTGCTTGCCAGCCTCTTGCCCTGTGTCTATGGCCCCTGGGACACTATTTGGTCATATTGGATTTTAAAGGTACTGTTTCTGCCCCTTGGACTTTTAACTGGAATAGAAGCCCTGTTATTGCCTGGATTCATAACTTTTATTTTGTTGATTGTATCACAGGCAATGTCATTGTGTTGTTGATTGTATCACATGCAATGTAATTGTGTTGTTGGTTGTATCACAGGCAATGCCATTGTGTTGTTGATTGTGTCACGGACAATGTCATTATGTTTGTTGATTGGGTCACAGACAATGTGTGGGGGAAAAGGCTGCATCTACCCTGCTATATGCTGTATACTCCCCTGGCTATAATCACTGAGCTCTTTTAGGAGCTTGTTCCTGGTTCCTGCTCTCTGAAGCAAGAGAGGTTCACCCACCGGAGACTGGAGCCTTGTCGTAGGTCCAGGTTGGGTAGGAGACGGGGAAACCCAAACCAAGCTGCGGCGGTTTGAGGAGTCTGAAGTGCGTGTCGTGTCAAGCGGAGTGCTTGGGGCCCTCAGGAAGCACTAGGAGCATCCATCAACGGAGTTACCCAGTCGGGGTGCCAAGAGGTCCGTTACAGGTGCAAATCAAATTTTTCCAGAAATTTGGATTGAATTCTACTTCGTCAACTTTGATTCGCTTATCTTTAGTAATGATTATAGTAATGCCTCTTTCATACAAGTGAATGTTCTGCAGCTTGGAGAATTATAGATTTGATGATGTGTCAAGGACTTTCTTCCTGGAATGTCGTGTTTCATTGTATTAACTGTTTCGTTGTATTAACTGAACTGACTGAAAAGTAATACTGCACATCTCTCCAGTCTGTAACTATTTCAGTTTGAATTTGTATGATGATTTATGATACAGCAATGACTCAGGAGGTATACTGCTCATAAATATAGGAATCTGCTAAATATTGTAGTCAGCTATTAATTGAATAGAGGAATGGGATGTGAAGGCTACAGGGGCAATTATAAATCAATAGTCCAGTTCTTATCTTTTTATTTCCAGCCTTCAGCATTTCCAAAACATGTGATTACTGCATAGCATATCCAACAGAAAAAATACAGGATCTTGAGCTTACATAACAGTTGCTTAGTTGACAGTCCAGAGTTCACATACCTAGACAATTCTAGTACATTTACAGTTTAACAATAATAACAAGTATACCAACAAGGTAAAGGTAAGGTTATTCAGATTTAAATGGAACCTGTCATCAACTTTATGCTGCCCATACTAACAGCAGAATAAAGTAGAGACAGGTGAGTTGATTTCAGCAGTCTGTCATTTATAAGTTTAAAGTAAGTGGTTAAAAGTTAAAAACCTTGTCTACTGCTGCTGCTTGGATTTGCTGATTATATATATATATTGACAGATATCAGCAAATCCAAGCAGCAGCAGTAGACAGGGGTTTTAACTACTAGTTTTTGAGTTTATGTGGGAATAAAGATTTGAGTTTAATAGGGAAAGGTACACTTATTGAAAAAAGTAGATAGGGTCCTATTGGCCAAATGGCTTTGTGATAATATGGGTTAACCATAATCTGACATTTATTAGGGTCAATTAAAATTTCATAGTAAAATATAAGTGTTTCCTGCCCAACAGATATCGCCGTTATATGACTTTCACCAAATACCACCACTTACTAACACTGCCTTATTCTAAAGTTATTAGCTGACTATTGCACCCTGTGTAAAATCTGTTTTGATGTTCAGTTGCAGTAGGTTACGTCTTGCATTGGAGCCTTGTAATGTAGGACGCAAAAGCTTCATTGGTAAGAATAAGGGGCGTGGTTAGTGTCACATGTCCTACTGATTTCCGGACACATCTCAGTACCCTAAGGCATGATGGGACAGCATACACATGACAAACCAGGAACTAGGATTCAAGCATGGGGGATAAGATAAAACTGGAAGTGAGGTAAATTTGAAAAAAAAATCTAAGCAGGAATTAGAGCTAGAGTAAATGATGAAGATAAACTTTAGAGTGAAACATAGTTTGATGCACAATACTTTTAAGTATCATGTATATTTCATCTTAGTTTATTTTGTTGTGTTGGGGTCTTGAAAAAATGATAGCCACATGTTCCAGATTTTTGAAACTTGATTTTGTTTTTCTGTTCTAGGAAGCATAGTTTCTCTCACCTAGAGGTATCTTCCTTACTCAGTGGGAAATAAGTGGTGGAGGTGGGAGGGTCAGTGTTACTTCTTTATAAATGTGTCATGGATATGGCCATCAGAATCAATGGTGACCATGGTGCTTTGTTCTAACAGTCTGGAATTTGAGGCACTATATTTGTAAATTATAAACTGGCAGTTTTTGGCAGAGCTTGTGGCAAATTATTTAGTTCAGTATAAAATACTAAATAGAAATAAAAATTGTCTGAGAGTATATAATGGGGCAGTGATATCTGCCAGTAGCAATGAAGGATCAACCATTACATGAGCAGTGGGAACAGTATAAGGAAATGATTCACTTTTGAAGACTTTATTTTCCGAAATTAATGAAATCAGATACTTGACTTATTGAGCCATTAACTCGTCAGTGAGATGTTGCCTTTAATAGTTCATATGAGAAACATACTCTAGAAGAATAAACGTCTCTTTATGTGTATGTCACAATTATTCCTTGAGGATATTAATATTACAGTAGATTGTGGCAAGGGGGTACTGATTCTCAATAATGATCCATTAATGTTAAACTACAATCTACTGACCAACATGAAACTATGGTTATGACTGAATAAAATAGATATAGATTGATGTGGTCTATGGGGCTAAGAGCCTAGCAAACTCTCAGCACAGGGACACCTCTGGGGGAACAAATAATTTAATAGGATGCTTTTTTCCAGTCACATCCCTCTTTTTTAAAGACAGGTATCTGGGTCATAGAAAATATTTCTTTGCTTAATCATTCAAAAATACCAAATACTTACACAGGAGGCATTATTATTGAGACTCAATGATGTAACTGTGGGGAGGAGGGAGCCTTAAATCATGTACCAGGTAGCAGGTGGAAAGCCTTGGCCTGGCTAGATGCAGGTCTGGGGTAGCAAACCTTTTGTCCGGGTGGAGGAAACATAACCATAGCAAAGGCAGGTGCACTCTGCGGCAATACTAAACCCTCACACTGATGTTAAAATTGAGAGGTTACATCGACACATCCTACTAGGAGGACATGTCTTAAGCTCGGACACCACGCGAAGGTCTCTCAAGTAGCCCGAGACCATACCACTCAACCTACCTGTGCCGTATGGGCGATACCAGAGGCTGTTGGGCATTACTAGAGCGTCGCACTAACCTCTCAATTTTAACATCAGTGTGAGGGTTTAGTATTGCCGCAGAGTGCACCTGCCTTTGCTATGCTTATGTTTTTGATTGTTCTCCACATCCACATTATTGTTATCGTATGTAGGATGGTTATTGTGGTACTTGTAGTCCGTTGCTGGCATCTTCCATTGTATGCATTTTTTGCTGTTGATTGCCCCTAGCAACGGACTACAAGTGCAGGATGTGCTCCCCTATATACATGCACAAGTGCATATGGGTTGAGCATATCCTGCTTGTTAAACACCACACCACGTTTTCTAATGGTTTGTATAATATGTTTGGAGGTGTATAAACTCCAATTTAAATGTGCCTGCTTTTCATCTACAGGCTACATTCAGGTGCACCTGGGAGGCTCTGGACCATATCAGCCGGTCTCGGGTGGGTCTCACAGGCACCTCCCATTGCAAGCATGGTTACATGCTGGAGGTCACTGGTGAGCTGTTTGTGAGTCAGGACTTACGCTCTCGTAATGCCCAACGGCCCCTGGTATCGCCCATACGGCACAGGTAGGTTGAGTGGTAGGGTCTCGGGCTACTTGAGAGACCTTGGCGTGGTGTCCGAGCTTAAGACATGTCCTCCTAGTAGGATGTGTCGAAGTAACCTCTCAATTTTAACATCAGTGTGAGGGTTTAGTATTGCCGCAGAGTGCACCTGCCTTTGCTATGCTTATGTTTTTGATTGTTCTCCACATCCACATTATCGTTATCGTATGTAAGATGATTATTGTGGGACTTGTAGTCCGTTGCTGGCATCTTCCATTGTATGCATTTTTTGCTGTTGATTGCCCTAGCAACGGACTACAAGTGCAGGATGTGCTCCCCTATATACATGCACAACTGCATATGGGTTGAGCATATCCTGCTTGTTAAACACCACACCACGTTTTATAACCGGGTGAAGGAAAGCTTAGCTTCCCAGATATTAATGAACATGATTTTGTAGAAAGGTAGAATAAGCATGACGTTTTGCTAACAAGTTTTTTTTTCTGTTTCACATTTTTGACAATTATTTGGAAAAGCTAGGATTGTTAATTTGTGTTCCCTGGAGATACAAATCCATCACTTTGTGACTACAATAGCACTGACTCATAGAACACACCACAACAACAAATTGAAAGCTTTTTTTCAGAACTGCACAATAGTACCAATTTTAAAATGGCTTTATAGCAATATAGATAGGATTTCTAGGGAAAATTGGAATGTCTAAAAATCTAAAATTGCTTTTCAGAAGCTAGTACAGAAGTGACTCACCTTAATAGAAAGAAGGAATCCATGGAAGAGCAGCAGTATTTAAAGGAGAAATGAACCTTAATTATTTTAAACATTAGCACTAAGAGATGTCTTAAGACTGCACTCTTAAATTCTTAAATTATTTCACTGATCCTAATGTTCTGCCACTCTCAAAACAATTTCCATAATCTGTTGTTAATACTTCATATTTTTATTTATTTTTTTACTTTTTAATTTTGTACCCACTTGCTTAAAAAAAAAAACATTGATAGGCTAATACCATTGACCTGCCATAGCAGTAACTGACAGCTGCAGGGTATAACATTAATAGTCTGATTGACAGCTGACCCACAGGAGTCAGAGACGCCGGTGCAAGGCACAGAGGGTTCAGGCAAAGGCCAAGGTCAAGTCAGCAGAGTATGTGCTATATGGTAAACGGTCTGAGGTCGGAACAGGCAGAGAAGGGTCAATACAGAGGTCAGGCACAAGTCAGGAAGTGGCTATAGCTCACCTTTGCAGGAACTAGTGGACTAAGAATCTTATTGTCCAGGAGAAGGAGCCTTAAGTCCTCAAGGGTTCCCAGTAAAGATGAGCGAACTTTTCAAAATATTTTTCAAAATATTTTGAAATAATTTGGTTCGATCCAAATTTATTCGTGGAGAATCGTGTTAGAAAATGGCTATTTCCTGGCTGCTGAGAGCCTTTATAGTGGTGTACAACACTGTGCCTACAGTAACACGCATAGGGAGTCTGGTGTGGTAGTGAAATTACTGTGAGTCACTATAACATGCAGATGACAGGCATCACTCTTAGAATAACTGCACACTTCACTTATTTGGGCAGTCACAGGGCACAAAACTGACCAAATAACTCAAGTATGAATTGAGTCTTACAGGTCGATGTAAGCATCAAGAAGAAGCGCACTCTTTTTACACCATCGGCAGCTGATTCCACATAGATGTCTACAGAACCTCTTCTATTGAACGCTTATACAAGTAGCGCCCCCCGACAGAGTGGAGAGGGTGTCAGCAGTAAGTTTGTGTTGACGTCACTGATTTTTTTGCCCTTCCTCTGATCCGTCAGAACAATAGCCCCCGAAAAACGGATCCTGTCTATTGAGCATCCGCCTTCACACGGTCAGCACTTGGTCAGTAATCCATCAGCATTGCTAATGCCAAAAAAAACAGGAGTGTGTCCAAAACAACCATTCAAGAACCGCTGGCTTGCTGGTCAAGACACAACCGCTAGATGACACCGGGAGCTCAGGCCTCTCACTGCGATTCCTGCTGCCATGCCCCCATACTCTGCTGCAACCTGTGCCTGCGCCAGAAACATTTAGACCTCTGCCACTCCCCTGTGCAGGGCCTGGCACTTCTCTGTCTGACATGATATTAGATCATGTAAATAAATAAAAAGGAAATTAAAACACCCCAAAAAAGTTTGTAATTTTCTCACTTCACCACACAATGGCTAATAAGCCCTTTTTTTCCCCACTAATACACTCCAAAAAGGGCTGTAATTTTCTCACTTCACCACACAACGGCAAATACTTTTTTTGTGCCATTAATGCACGCAAAAAAGGGCTTTAGAACATATAACTGCATTGCTGAACGGCAAATATATTTTTCTTTTACCACTAATACACGACAAAAAGGGCTTTAGAACATATAACTGCACCGCTGAACAGCAATATTTTACTTTTGCCACTGATACACGACAAAAAGGGCTTTAGAACATATAACTGCACCGATGAACGGCAAATATGTTTTTCTTTTTTCCACTTATACACGACACAAAAGTTTTTAGAATATATAACTGCGCCGCTGAACGGCAAATATATTTTTCTTTTTTCTACTTATGCACGCCACAAAAGGCTTTAGAACATATGATAGCACCGCCGAACGGCAAATATATTTTTCTTTTTTCCACCTATACACGCCCCAAAAGGCTTTAGAGCATATAACTGCACAGCTGAACGGCAAATATATTTTTCTTTTTTCCACTTATACATGCCACAAAAGGCTTTAGAACATATAACTGCACTGCTGAACGGCAAATATATTTTTTCTTTTTCTACTAATACACGCCACAAAAGTCTTTAGAACATATAACTGCACCACTGAACGGCAAATATATTTTTCTTTTTTCAATTTATACACGCCACAAAAGGCTTTAGAACATATAACTGCACAGCTGAACGGCAAATATATTTTTATTTTTTCCACTTATACATGCCACAAAAGGCTTTAGAACATATAACTGCACTACTGAACGGCAAATATATTTTTCTTTTGCCACTAATACACGACAAAAAGGGCTTTAGAACATATAACTGAACCGCTGAACAGCAAATATATTTTTCTTTTTTCCACTTATACACGCCACAAAAGGCTTTAGAACATATAATTCCACTTCGTCAACTTCGATTCGCTCATCTCTAGTTGCCAGCCATAAGGTTATGAAGATTTTGGTGCTCCTGTGTGCACCCTAAAGGGAAAGAAGGAGAAGCCTTGCTGAAAAGCAGGCCACAGCCTGCATGTAGGGACAGAAAAAGCCCAGTGGCCAGACGAGCCAAGAAGAATGAGACAGTGGAAAGCAGGTCCAGGCCACTGGGAAAGGTGAGCAGAGCCGCAGTGGCTGCAAACCCCCACCGTATCATATGATATATGAGGCAGCAAGTGAACAGCTAGATTTTGAAGTTTATATGTTAGAAGCACGACATTGGGCTAGCTTGACGATCTGAGCATTGTTGACAAGGGCAAAATTGTGAAGCTTAGATGTCGGTCAGAGCATCTCCAAAACAGCAAGTCTTGTGGGGTTCCCCCTGCATGTATTGGTTAGTACTGAATGTGGTCTAAAGAATGACAACTGGTGAACTAGAGACAATATTATTGGCTCAGCCTCTCAAAGATCTTTGATGGTTGGGGTGGATGAACTGAAACCTATGGATATCATTGGATAAACTTGCTACATACTTAGGATCAGTCTTTTATCCTATGAATGATCTTGAGGAAGAAGACCATGAGGTGGGGAAAAAGGTTTTGGGGCTTTTACATCCCTTACCTTCCATGCTACAGCAAGAGATATTGTTAACCCATTTATCATAATAGACCACTGTGGATCTACCAACCAAGGTGATATCACCATTAAATCTGTCAATACCTAACAACACTAGAGAATTTAGTGATCATGATTATGATGGTGGCTTTTTGCTGTCTCCACTATAGTTCCCAATGTAGATGAAAGATACCTACTGATAATATTGATAAAGGTCTATTGTTTGGTATTATGAGATGTGGTCATGCCCTATATAAACTACTATATACTCTGACTGAATAAGTGGCTATAGCTGAATTGCTTATACTGTACTTGAAGTCATTGGACAAAGCACGCCACACATTTATTCTCTGTAGTCCAAGAACAAGTCAATAAACAGATTAGCAATTTTGGAGGAAGTGCATGTGTTCAAAGACGACATGAAGCAGCACACATTAACCTATGATTTGGCAAGAATGCAGTGCAGATGTTCTAATTACATCAAACGGAAACATTAATATGCAGTAATTAGTGACTACTGAACAATTAGATGAATTAAATGCATACATACAGCTCTACACTATCAAGACACCAGTTTTGGATTATTCATCAGCTCAGTTCCTCAAAAAGATGTGAATATTAACATATGTTCAGTCGCATGCATTTTTCTATGCTCCCATTTACGTTGTTTATACAGTATGAACATCTTCTGCAGTGGTGAACGGAGATTTCATCATTCATATCAGTCCCAGTCTTCAAGGGGACTTACAATCTAATTTCCCTATATCACACACTATAGCTATCATAAGATGCTAATTAAAAGGGGTTGTCTCACTTCAGCAAACGGCATTTATCATGCAGAAAAAGTTAATACAAGGCACTTAGTAATGTATTGTTATTATCCATATTGCCTCCTTTGCTGGCTGGATTCATTTTTCCATCGCATTATACACAGCTCATTTCCAGGGGTTATGATCGCTGCTGCAGCACAGATATGAGGTGGCCGGGACAGGAGCTGCTGCACATACGTGCCAATGCACGCTCCCGTGGTCCCAGCCACCAGAGAGGCTGTCACTTTTTCCTATAATGTGCATGCACAACTACCACTGATGGATTACAGGGTGGTCATAACCATGGAAACGAGCAGTGTATAATGTGATGCAAAATGAATCCAGCCAGCAGAGGAGGCAATATGGACAATCACAATACATTAGTACGTGCTTTGTATTAACTTTGCATGATAAACAATATTTGCTGAAGTGAGACAACCCCTTTAACCTATCTGTGTGTCTTATAAGTGTGGAAGGAAACCAAAGCACCTGGAGAAAACGAATGCAAACACAAGAACATACAAAATCTATGCAGTGGCGTTGCTAGGGCTGGTGTCACCCGGTGCGGTAGAAAATGGTGTCACACACCTCAAGCACAACCCCCCTGTCAGCGATCTCTCTGCTTAGCCCCACCCCCCACATCAGCTGTCTGTTTACTATCCAAACCCCCATCCATGTTATCGCTTGGGATCAAAGTATAGTACCCCCAACAAGCCCTCCCCACCCCAACCCCGGGCGATCTGTCTTCTGTCTGCATAGCGCCCCCCCACACACACATATTTGCATACATATTATATTCTGTGCTATCCAGAATACAGCACCACATACCTTACATCCAGTAACTTCTCTGATGCAGACCTTCTCTTTCCTCATCTTCTCCTTTCAGACCAGACCGCCATGATGATTTTTCACCCATCTCTCGTCTCTGTAGTTTGACAAAAGACATCTTAGGTTCCTACTTTTCCATCCTCCTCCTACCCTCTTAACAACTCATCTGTCACCTTCAATAATAATAATAATAATGTGCACTAATTCAAAAGTGCTCCCGTTCTGTGTGCCAGTGCAAAAAACTCACCAGTGCCGCCAGTTGAGCTAATGTCCCCGTATGTGTGCAAGTACAAAATACATAAATCACTGAAAAATAAGTGCACCACAAGGATAAGCACCTGACAACACTGGCTAATCCCTCAAGCTGATGTTAAAAGCTGAGCCATTCGCCAATATCTCCCAATCAGGAGAATATCAGAGCCCCTTCATGCACCACATCAAGGTTTCTCAGCATGACATGGTGTCCTACCACTAGACTACCTATGGTGTGTGAACAGGGTCTGAAAGGTGCTGATATCCAGCTCACAGCCCCAATCCCACTCATATGCACTGCGGGACCAACAATGCAATGGGAAACAATTGAGGTGGTAGGCCGCACCTACAACAGACCATGTGACACAGGCTCCAGGTGCAACAGAATGTTACCAGCCCTACGCAATGGCACATTCAATACATATAAAGCAAAAATCACAGAAATAAACGTGGCCTAAATGGGTGGAACTGCTCAAACCCCAAACACTGTTGCGTGTTTCTAACTGGGGGAGCAGCTCCTCCGCATGTGGTTCGCAGCAAAAGTGCACCACAAGGATAAGCACCTGACAACACTGGCTAATCCCTCAAGCTGATGATAAAAGCTGAGCCATTCGCCAAGCATAAAATACCCCTATATAATGCCCCTAGTAAATGCCCACATAGTGCTCCTCTCCTCTTCCCCATAGTGCCCCCATAATGTGCCAGTATAAGATTCCCCCATAGTGTCCCCCAGAATGTGCCAGTCTTAAATGCCCCTTCTTAGTGCCCCCATAATGTGCCTATATAATATACCCCCATAGTATTCTTCTCCCCTCCAACACCATAGTGTCCCCATAATGTGCCAGCAATGCCCCCTGTAGATTCCCCCATAGTGTCCCTCATGTGCCAGTAGATGCCCCCATAGTGTCCCCCATGTGCCAGCCATGCCCCCATAGTGTCCCCCATGTGCCAGCCATGCCCCCATAGTGTCCTCCATGTGCCAGCAATGCCCCCATAGTGTCCCCCATGTGCCAGCAATGCCCCTATCTTGTCCCTCATGTGCCAGCAATGCCCCATAGTGTCCCCCATGTGCCAGCAATGCCCCCATAGGTGTCCCCCATGTGCCAGGCAATGTCCCATAGTGTCCCCCATGTGCCAGCAATGCCCCCATAGTGGCCCCCATGTGCCAGCCATATTATGGCTAAAAACCTTAGTAATAGTTTTATATATATATATATATATATATATATATATATATAGTATAAATATATATTATCATACTTCTGATATACAGAATAATATATATATATATATATATATATATATATATATATAGTAATTACATTTATTTTGTGTCATAATTTTTTTACTATTACTAAAAAAAATATATAAAATTATACTTCTGCTGTATAGGAATACCTAATACATGATAAACTACTATGACAGTTTAGCATTGAGCTCCATAGCTCTGTGGTTAGGGTTCTTGCCTCTGATGTGAGATTGAATCCTGGTGGAAACCTTTCAGAATGCTAAATTATGCATTCATGTATATCAGAAGTATGATAAATCTGTAATTACTATATATATATATTCATAGAAAAGAACGCAGCACTCTTCCAAACGTAAAAAAAGCGGTGATTTATTCAGCACATGTGTCAGCAACGTTTCAGCTCTCTCACAGAGCCATTATCAAGCCACTTGGCTTGATAATGGCTCTGTGAGAGCTGAAACGTTGCTGACACATGTGCTGAATAAATCACCACTTTTTTTACGTTTGGAAGAGTGCTGCGTTCTTTTCTATGAATATATGCGGCTCTTGGACACGAGCGGACGCGTGCACAGTGTGTTGAAGTGGAGTGCTGCCTGATCTTATTGGAATATATATATATATATATATATATATATATATATATATATATATTGTAATTACACATTTATTTTGTGTCATACATTTTTTTTACAATTACTGAAAAAAAATATATATAAAATTATACTTCTGCTGTATAGGAATACCTAATGCTTGATAAACTACTATAAGGTTTTTCTAGAACAGTTTACCATTGAGCTCCATAGCTCAGTGGTTAGGGTTCTTGCCTCTGATATAAAAGGTTATGAGTTTAAATAAATTGGGTATCCCCAAGCATACTGACAATGCTTGGGGATACCCCCTTCATGTTCATAGCACTGACTCCATATATGGACACAAACATATATGGAGTGCTGGGATTCCCTGTACAGCGATTGTCTTCTCTTCAATTACACAGGCAAGTGCAGTGAATAAATTATCTTCTGCCGGGTGGGCTCCCAGTGGCTTAGGGCCCCATAGCCGCTGCTATAGCGATCCCTACGGCAGTGGTGTCACCCGGTGCGGCCCGCAATGCCACTGACTCTATGCAGATATAGTCCATGTTCAGACTTAAATTCAGGATCCAAGTAGGATGCTACAATATTGTTGCCAACCTTCAAATAAAACAGTGATACACCCATTATACTGTATATAAAGCATACGTCCTGCAGCATTTATTAGGTAACAGTAGTGGTTATTAATACATTTTTGCCCTTTTAAAAGGGTTAAGTATACTAGTGCCCTTTGGACAAAGGAAAGATTATCTCCCCCTGGATTATTTTTTTATCTCACTAAATTTCTTAATGAAATATAAAACACGCAATAAACTTTGTAAATCAATCATTAATCAATATTTGCAAGTGTTAAGAAATTTAGTGAAATAAATGAAAATACTGTAAATAGTCAAGGAGAACATGATCTTTACTTGATCCTGCTCTTCAACCTTTGAGGTTAGAGGAGAAAAAGAATAAAGGTGGTCATACACCTTAGCTGTAAAACAAACGTATGCTTTACCAAAAGCTATTCCTTCCCTTTTTACATGCAGATTTGATTTGGTTGAGTATGCATGTGTAGTGCTCAGCGATGTGAGACATTTGAAGCCAAAGTTTAGTAAAATTTCAATTCCCAACAAATCCAAATTTCCTCACGCTTTTCGGTAACTAATCAGTTTCTCCTAAAATGGCTGCTGCACATGTTACTTAGAGTGGGAACATTAGATCACCCATAATGCTGTGCAGCCAGCCAATCTGCAGATAGCCATCCCCTGTGATGTCACAGCCCTATAAAGCCCTCATCCGCTCATGCACTAGCGACAGTGTTGCTGAAAACGATTAATAGAAGAATATTGGAGAGGGAGAGTGCAGAGGGAGAGGGAGACTTATGCTGCATCAGTTTTATTTATTCCTACATTTACTTATTCCTATATCAGCCGTAAACTAAGATATGTAATTCAATACCACTAAGATAGAAGTTTTCATTATTCTGCTGCCAGCGTGACAACCAATATAATTCCGGTCTGCACCCCTGAGTTGGACCATCCTCAACTTTGCTGGCTTTACTTCTTCCAAATCTTCAAAGACTCCATGTCCTAGAAAAGTCAGCAAAATGCAGGGAGAGGAGGAGCTGGATGTTCCTGATGACATATTCTCATTGATTTTAGATGATGTGGAAAAGGAGTAAAAGCAGATGGCAGAAGAAGGGCTCCCACCTGTAGGGCAGGAGATCACTAGGGTTGAAGAAGTGGGTATGCCACCTAACCAGCCAAACCCCATACCAGTAACAGCCCCTGTTCAAAGGTGCTGTGTGGCCTGAAACAATGAAGATTGACCAGTCTTCATTATTACATCAAAGGCAGCTGCGGGCTAATTGGTTTTTCACCACAACATGGCCGCAACCCTCCAGCAGCATGGCCACCCTGGGTGGTCGTGTCCTAAGGCAGAATTGCCTGAGTATACCTGATTTATAGTGATTGATGACAAATTCAGAATAATCTAATTTCTTGGCTAACTTCAGTAAAGTTGCTAAAGATGCAGTGGGAGGAGGGGACTAAGCCACTGTCAGACACCACTGGCAGCTTAGGTCTTATTAGAACATGGCTATTTAACTATAGAGTGGAGATGAGCGAATTGATTCAGAATTTGTTCCAAATTCCCCCCCCCCCCCCAAAAAAAAAAAAAATGATTTAAACGAACCTGAATTTCTTGTGATTTGTTTCAGAGAGAGAGAAAGATAGAGTCCACTGGAAATGAGACATGCAAGACAGTTCTCCTTGCCCCCCCCCCCTTTCCCTGGTCTTCTAGGACTTATATTTATTCTCTGGATCTTTTCAGTCCTAGGAGAACAGAGACTGTTATATAGCAATCAGAGTTTATTTGATTTGGGTACAATCGATTTGGACCCAAATCTATATTTTTTAAAAGTTGCTGAATCACAAATGAAATTAATTTCAAGAAATTTGCTCATCTCTACTATATATATTTATACCCATTTCTTTTCCCCACATCTTCTGTTGAGGGAGATTCAGAATAACCCTATACATAAAATTAGAGCTGCAGAATATGTCAGTGCTATATAAGCACTGGCGTAACTATACTGGTCGCTGCAGTTGCAGTTGCGAACGGGCTCCTAAGCCAGTGGTAATGTACTGTAACTGTACTGTACTTTTCCCTTTATAAGATGCAAGTACTGGTTTCATATTTTGCATTAATATACATTTTTATACATTGTGCCAAATATCCACATCTAATATGTTTTTTCATGGAGGGCTGCAGGCAATCACTCAACCACAATTTAAAAGTACCCTTCCAGTCTGATCTTCAAATCAGTTTTAGTTATCACACTGAAAATGATTAACATGAAGAAAAAAAAAGGCATTCACCTCTCACCAATGCTCCATTCTAGTGCAGAGGTTCTTGTCCCCTCTTCTTTCGTTCCCTTGTGTGATGTCCAGTCTGTCATCATATGCACTCCTGCAGCCATTCACTGCCCCAGTGCAAATAATGTCTCCAAGCAGCACTTGACTGCTAAAGCCAGTGAATTGCTGGTGTGCATGGTCCATGGCAGGACATAACATATTTGTGTGCCTAATGATCCAATACCCACATATGATACATCAAATAAATGTTATAAATAATAAACACACGTAGTCAGAAGAGTGGAGATAAGCCATGGCCTGTTTATTAATTTTAAAAACATAAGATTACAACTTTAAAACTATAAAATTATATAAACGAGTCCAGTCATAAACTCAGACTCACTCCAAAATGACCAATAACTATAAATACACAAACCAAGTCCATCCCATATCGGGACGACAAACAACATCACCCACCAGGCCCGCGCCACTTCAAAGAAGCAGCAAGGGCTCCACCCCACCTACAGCTATTTCCACCATAGCCTGCAGTTGAAAATATCATAACTAATATCAGACAAATGAACCCCATCACCAAAGAACAGCCCAGCCTCTCCACTCTCCAGATCCACATGTCTAAATGACAACCCTCCAATTGACTGCATAAAACGTGCCAACGCTCTATTAACTTGCTTTCGCACCTTATCTATAAACCTCTGCACAAGTGCCAACCTCCAGCACCTCCTTGAAATAATTTCAGAAAAAATCAACCTGGTAGAGGGAAAAAATCTTCTTAGCTCCAACATCGTCATCTTCATCCAGAAAATCAGGTGCACTGTCTCCTCTTTCCCAATATCATTTCCACCTAGATGAATTATTATAATATCTGGCGGGGGAAGAAAATCATGTAAATGCAATACCAGATCTAACAAACCTGACCAGAGCAGTCCACGTACACCGCTCCAATGCAACCTGATGGTTTCTTCAGGGAGAGACTAATTGAGTCCGTAACAACGCTCTGCGGCCCTCCTATTCGCCCAGTGAACATAGGAGTGGCCCAGAATCCATACTGTAAAACCTGTAATTAAACATAGAAAATTAACCAATCAGCAAATGCGGTCATACATACAGTTGATATCTTTTTGAAGACCATCTGCCAATACGTTGTATCACTGATTCTTGCAGGCCTGCTTGCGCTGCAGCTGTTGCCACCCCAATGCGAAAAGAATGTGACGAGAAATATCTGTCATTCAAACTCAAAGATTTCAAACATTTAGATAGCACCGCTCTAAACTGGAACTGCGATAACAGAGCCAAAATCTGATGCACTAAGAAAAATGCCTCATTCCCACTTGGGCGACATGCTAAATACCCCTTCACTGCCTCAACTGGGCATATACTCTTATCTGCGATCGCCCCTATCCTCAAATGGCAACCTTTACCCGCTTGATCCGTTTTTGACCTATTAATAAAAATTACCAACATGGAATCCCCAACTACCACATTCCTCAAAGCTAAACCACCCCGCCTAAACCTAGACCTGGGCAATAGCTCGCCTATCCACAATGCTGTAAAAAACATCACAACAAATGGCGCTTTAAACAATAGCGACTCGAACTCATTAAAATACAACAAAACCGTCACACCGCACAACCTTACCAACAAATCTGCCGAAATAGGGCATCGCCAGTCCTGCAAAAAAAACCTCGCCTTATAACCCTTTAAATACTGCCTAATCAAGAAAAAAAATCAGTAAGCGCCCTACACCCAAATGCCCTAAGGAAAAAACGACACCCAAGCCAATATCCTGCAGACTGAGCTATAGGCCAACTTCTCTTCAAACAGACCTAAACAAAATGCCACTGCCACAGAATCACTCACACCAAGAAGCGACAAGGACATATTACCCATAAAACGCTCCCAACGCAGCCAGGAAGACAAATAACTCCTCAATGTTGCTCCCGCCACTGAACGGCTCAGCAGGTACATGACTACTGCCAAATCAATCCCCACAGGTGCTGCGGACAAGGACTCCCGAAAGCATCTGCCAATGGAACCAAGCTGAAGAACCGCTGCATCTGTAAACGGGACAATGCATCGGCAATGTCATTATTAACCCCCCGAATGTGCACTGCTATAATCCAAATATTCAAACGTAAACAAAGAAGCACCAGATGCCTCAATAACTTTACCACTAAAGGGTTCTTAGACGACAAACAATTAATTGTAAACATCACACCCTTATTATCTTTATGAAGCCTAATCCGCTTATTCTGAAACAAACTACCCCATAGTGCTAACGCCACTACCACTGGGAACAGCTCCAGCAAAACTAAATTCTTCACCACTACATTCCTGACCCATGACTCATGCCAAGCCTCCGCACACCAATGCCCTTCCCAAAATGCTCCAAAACCTACACCTCCTACCGCATCTGTAAACATCAACAAATTCCTGCTGCCACATAGACCGACCATTAAAACCGTCCATAAAATCTAACCATAACAACAAATCATCCCTCGTATCCTTATCCAAAGCAATATGAAAACTAGGATTCTTAATACCCGAAATCCTCTGCGACAACTGCCTACAAAATATACGACCCATGGGCATAACTCTACAACAAAACGTTAACAAACCTAACAATGACTGTATCTCTTTCACCGTAACAGAACGACGCAACAAAAAACCCTTAATCAAACCCGCCGCTTTCTGAATCTTCTCCACTGGCAACCCAACTTCTCCAACCTCTGAATCTATAACAATACCCAAATATTCTATACAACAAGTAGGAAAAACAGTCTTAACGGCTAACGGAACACCAAACTCAGCACACACAGAAAAGAACTCCTCTAAAACCTCAAAGCAAGTCGAATACCCTGACGGTCCCACAAACAAAAAATCATCTAAATAATGCACAATACCCCCTTTCATAACACAAACTGAAACCACCCGTTCTAAGAAAGTCAAAAAAGCTTAAAAATAAAAAGAAATCGAGCAGCCTATAGGCAAACACTTGTCAAAATAGAACCTACCCTGGAATTGGAAACCCAAAGAATTAAACGCCGCTGGGTGAATTGGCAACAACCGAAATCCAACTTAACATCAGCTTTGGCCAAAAGAGCCCCTATACCAAATGACTTAACCTAAGACACCGCAGCATCAAACGTCGAATAACACACTCTGGACAAAGAGCTATCGATCTCATCATTCAAAGAACACCCAAACGGATAGGACAAATGGTGAATTATCCTAAAGGAATTGGGCTCCTTTTTTGGAACCACCCCAACAGGAGATAACCGAAAACTCCCAAAGGGCGGCTGCAAAAAGGGGCCCGACACTCTACCAGCAGCAATCTCAGCATTCACTTTAGCTTCTACAATTAAAGGGACTTGTTCCACTGATGGCAAGTTTTTTTACCATTAAACAACCCTGACCAGAAAATGGCGGTAACACAAAGTCTTCCGAAAAAACAGCAATCAACAGATTAGCTATTTGTCGATTTGGATGCCGGCCTAGCCACTGATGCATTTTCTCCAATCTTACCAGCGTCAACGCTTTTGAGAAGAAATTCTTTCGCCGTCGCAACTAGACATTGGATGTCCCGCCCCACAAAATGCACACTCATGCTTGAATTTACATGTAGCAAGCCATTTACATTGAGATTCATTATAAGCAAAACATACACCCCGCTTCATCACACCCGCACCAGTAGGCACTCTCGGGGTGACCGCCGGCGACTTCTGAGGCACTAACAAATTTAACCATAAACCCACATCCTTGGTACCCCAACGAAGCTGAGGGTATACCGCTATTTTCTGCCTAAAGTTCTCATCATAATGAAACCAACCTAGACCACCAAAACTCTTGTACGCCTCCAAAACTATATCTACATGTTGAAAAAGACCTGAACATTTTTCTGGCTGCCCCTCCCCCAAAACACTTGCAAAGATACAAAACGCTTGCAGCCAGTTATGGAAAGATCTTGGAATGGGACGCCGCCTCTCCTCCTCTGACTTCTCCTCCCTCCTCTTCATCTTTGAAATAAACTCCTTAGAAGCAGGGAGGAGAGACAAAATATCAACAAAATCACCATTTCAGATATTTTCCCTAACCGCCGCAGATAGATGAAAACCTAAGGGGGAGATCGCACACAGCATAACCTCCTTAAAGCAGCTCTCTGCTATGCCCTTTGCTCTGGAAAGCACTGGCACAAAAAGAGGCTCAATCACACTATCTACTTCCCCTCCCCCAAACCCCTCAGCCGGCAGCCAAGCAGAAGAAAAGTTACCTAACTGCTCACCAGCCGCAGTTACAGAGGGGGGGGAAGGAGGAGGGGATGATGAGAAGGATGGGGGGAGGAAGCCAAGATACCAGCCCCTCTAGAGATGACAGTACCTGTGAAAGGGAAGAAATCACAGGCCCCAGCTGCATGGCAGACCACTCACCCGACTGATGCCCAGGTCCAGGTAAAGATGGTGCTGCTGCCTGCACGCCGGACACTCTAACAGCAGAAACACCGGCCCAGCAATGAGAGGGCTGGCCGGTAAAGGAGTCTCCCGCAGGCCCCTCTGCACCCTGAGACCCATGCCCACGGGTCCCCAGGTGGGAGTTAGAATCCCGCACAGCTACGCCACTCAATCCCGCTGCTCCTGGAGGAAGTCGCACCGCTGATGACGCTGCCTCCTCCCGTCCTCTCGTGATATTTTCAGTCGAGATCCCGTACCCACGAGATCTTGGTCGCGCCTGCACAGAAGGGGACGGAGAATATCTTCTCTTTGCTCTCCGGCTCCTCTTCTCGCAAGATTCTCGCTCCATCGCCGATCCGGACACATCCAGCAATCCTGCCACCTCTGATGGCTCCACAACTCCCGCAGACACGCCACAAACGAACTCCTGCGCTGCCGAGGACACCGGTAAGCCAGAGGGGGGACCTGAAGCAGACGGCTCAGCACTCCAGGAATTCTTTGATCCAGGACGGTGTTCCCTCCTCCGCAGCACGACAGGACAGCTCCTCCAGCAAGGACTCCATGAGGTAGGCGGACACTCCGATAAGGGCACGAACGGTCCACTTGACAGACCAGGGTTCAGGTGACAGGCACCGCGACACGCGGAACCTGCCCTCTTATCCCCTCAGCCCGCAACCTTCCAGCCAATCAGCACGTATCTCCAGGGTCTGGGCAAACTTGCCCCGATCCTGAAGACACCATAGGCCAAATTAAAGCCAATCACAGCACAGTCACTGGGCAAACCACTTCTGCCCAGTGACCATGCACCAAATGGCGGGAAATCATTCCCGCCAAAAAACATCCCACAGCCAGCGTCCCTCATGGAAAACTTAACCTAGCCATGGGGTCAAATTCAGGTCAGCAGGCACATGCTAGTCCCGCCATGTATCCCCCTCCTAATTGTCCGGAGGCTATTCATTCTCACATATAATACCTAAAGCCATCTCTGACCATACTTAACTCACATGAGAATTTCTCAATTCCCCAATTTAGCAAATTATAAATATTAAAGTAGCAGAAAAGGGGTTGTCCTTGTTTGGGGGTCTTTTGGCCTAAACACCCCCCATAGCCAGACCTTGGGAATTAAGCATACTTACCTGCTCTGTGCTGCTGGGTTCCTGCTCTTTTGGTCCCTTCCACAATCCCAAGTGTCAACATCTGGTTTGACGGGCATCACGTGTGCCACTGCAGCCAATGACTGGTCGTGACACATGGGGGATACATCACTGCTGCGGCCAGTCAAACCAAATGTTGACATTTGGGGCTGCAGCAGGGTCCTGGGGAGTATTTTCTTAAGTGTACTCCAGCTATATACATATAGCATACATATGTATACATATACATATGTACTCCAGCTATATACATGCATGCCTCTAAAATATTTTGGGAGAAAATCAGAAGCGAAAAGCCATCATCTTTCAGCAAATTTTTCTTCACAACTCCAAACATGACAATCAGAATAATTCCCTGGAACTTCAACTAATCTCTAGTTATCTGGTACCTATAATTTGTAATTTTATAACTTGTACTGTAGACACCCAGGCTCTTGTTAAGCTCTTCCAGTGAATTAACAATCTCAATTTTCTCTTGGCAAAAAGTTTCTTAAGGCCATCATAAACATTAGTGTATTGTCAGCAAAACCTGATCACTAATGTGTCTCTGGAGCTTCTGACTGTGGCCTGACAGATACTTTTGGGGGAGCAAAGGATCAGACAAAGTAATTATCTTTGCCCAATCCTTTTGTTCTCTCTGTCTGGCAGGGCTTTCTCCACTTTCCCCATAGAATACACATTTGGCTGAACTGAATCTGTATGGGGGAGCTGGGAGGCAGACGGAAGAAATAGCTGTCATACCAATGATTATATGGCTGACATATTTAATGTTTATGGCCGCCCTTAGTCTCACTGCCCTTACAGTAAAGAATCTTTGTTGCTGTATAAACCTTCTTTCCTCTAGATATAGAGGATGCCCCATGATGTAGTTACAGCTTTGAGATAGATCATTAGACAGACCTCTATGTTGAGAGTTTTAATACAGTTATGCATAGTGATTAGGTCACCCCTAAGCCATCTTTTTTCCAAACTAATTGACCCTAACTTTGATAATTTGTCTGGGTACTGTAGCACATCCATTCATTACTTTCATCCTGCTCAAGCTCTATTATGTTATAAAAATCAGAGGTCTTGAAATTATTGAGAAGTGAATGACGCTTTATTTATAAAAACATATTTAAATAAGTAATTGATTAACATTTAGTAAGAAATTTTTATTAGAAACTGGAATCCCATTTACTGATTACACATATAATTAGGTGAAGGAGAAGGTGAAGGAACTGGTGCCTTGCAGGACTGGAGTCTTAGGTTCAAATGTTTGCAGGGGATTCCTCCCATACGCCAAACTGACACGTAACTTAGATAGTGAGCTCCACTGGAGACAGCCTGATGCTAATATCTGTAAGGTGCTGCAGAATATGTTAGCACTATATAAGCACTGGCATAACTATAGAGGTCGCAGCGGTCGCACTTGCGACCGGCCCCTAAGCCAGAGGGGCCCAGAGGGCCCCCCTTGCCAGTGGTACTGTATTTTTCCCTTTATAAGATGCGGTGCATCTTATAAAGGGAACACTTGTCCTGTGAGCTGGGCATAGGGAGAGATGTGGCAATAACTCATGCACTAGGGATGCAGTGCTTCTTATAAAGGGAATACTAGTCAGTGCTTCCATAATGCAAGCACTCACTAGAATGCAGGAGGCGGGGAGAGAAGAGCTGTGAGCACTGTACTTACCCCTCCTCCTGCTCGCTCTTCTAAGGTCCTGCGCTGCTGTATCCTGGCTGCCTGCAGCGTTAGGACGTACAGAACACCTTTTGATGTGACGCTGCAGGATGCCATGTGACTGTGCAGCATGGGCCCTGAGAAGAGCAGTGAGCCAGGACAAGGAGAGTGGTGGCAGGAGAGGTAAGTTACTTTATTATTTTACAGTCTGATCTGAGGTCTAATATGGGTGTTTAAAGGGTATAATGGGGGGACTGGAGGTCTGAATGGGAGTCGGGAGAGGTCTAATTGGGGCTCTGGAAGTCTGACTGGGGCTCTGGAGAGGTCTAATGGGGGGTCTGGAGGTCTGATTGGGGGTCTGAAAAGGTCTGGCTGGGAGCCTGGAGGTCTAATAGGGGTCTGATTGGGGCTCTGGAGGTCTAATGGGGGTCTGATTGAGGGTCTGGAGGTCTAATAGAGGACCGGAGGTCTAATGGGGGTCTGATTGGGGGTCTGGAGTAGTGTTGAGCGCAAATATTCGAATAGCGATTTTTTTTTGCGAATATCGCAACTTCGATAATTCGCGAATATTGCGAATATAGCGCTATATATTCGCAATTTCGAATATTCATTTTTTTGTTTTTTTTTAGATGTTAATCCTTGTTGCTCTTTGGTTGTCTTCCTACTTCCCTAAAGCTGTTCTTACCTGTCCGGAGGATTCCTGGCTCCCTGCCCGCTCCAGTTAATGCCCATTGCCGCTTCTGCCGACTTCCTGTGTGCATGGGAACGCCTCCATGCTAAAATGTACTGTCGGATGTGAGAATCACGATCTCACAAATTTGACTAAGTTGTAATCGCAATGCGATTAATATAACCTGAATGAAACTTAGAGCTGAGTTCCTAATGGTCGTTGCTAGAATATAACAAAGATTGAGAATATAGTGCTATATTCGTGATATTCGTTGTATTCTAGCAATACAACCATTAGGAACCCAGCTTTAAGTTGAATTCGCAATGCGAGTAATACAGCTTATATTAATCGCATTGCGAATTCAACTTAGAGCTGAGTTCCTAATGGTTGTATTGCTAGAATATAACGAAGATTGAGAATATAGTGCTATATGCGTGAATTCGTGATATTCGTCATCTTCGTTATATTTTAGCAATACAACCATTAGGAACTTAGCTGTAAGATCAATTCGCGATGGGAGTATATGTTCGCTTCACGAATAAAGCTTAGTGCTAAGTTCCTAACGGTTGTATTGCTAGAATATAACGAAGATTGAGAATATAGTGCCATATTCGTGAATTCGTGATATTCGTCATCTTCGTTATATTCTAGCAATACAACCATTAGGAACTTAGCTCTAAGATCAATTCGCAATGCGAGTATATGTTCGCTTCGTGAATGAAACTTAGAGCTGAGTTCCTAATGGTCGTTACTAGAATATAACGAAGATTGACAATATAGTGCTATATTCGTGATATTCGTTATATTCTAGAAATACAACCATTAGGAACCCAGCTCTTAGTTGAATTCGCAATGCGAGTAATACAGGTTATATTAATTGCATGGCGAATTCAACTTAGAGCTGAGTTCCTAATGGTTGACAATGGTTGTATTGCTAGAATATAACGAAGATTGAGAATATAGTGCTATATTCGTGATATTTGTTATCTTCGTCAATTCTAGCAATACAAGTCACAACCATTAGGAACTCAGCTCTAAGTTTAATTCGCGATGCGAATATAAATTTGCTTAACATTCGAATATATAGAATAATGACGAATATTTGATTTCGACGAATATATGACGAATATTCAATCAAATATTCGCGAAATATCGCGAAATCGAATATGGACCTCCTGCTCATCACTAGTCTCGAGGTCTGATGTGGGTCTGGGGTTCTGGAGTTCTAATGGGGGTCTGATTAGGGCTCTGGAGGTCTAATGGGGGTCTTATTAGGGGTCTGGAGGTCTAATGGGGGTCAGATATGGGGGTTTGGAGGTCTAGTGGGAGTCTGGAGGTCTAGTCTAAGGTGTAATGGGGCTCTGGAGGTCTGGTCTGAGGTCTGATATGAGGGTCTGGAGGTCTGATGGGGGTCTGGAGATTTGATATGGGTGTCTGGAGGTCTAATGGGGGTCTTATCTGAGGTCTAATATTGGGTTGGGGTCTGACATGGAGGTCTAATGGGGTGTGATCTGAGGTCTAAAACTGGGTCTTATATGGGGTCTGACAAGAGGTCTAAAGGGGGACTGGTCTGAGATGGGGGGGTCTCATTTAGGGTTTTATATGGGGGTCTGATCTGAAAGGAAGGGGCTATTTTTTTCTACTGGCGCACAATATAAAGGGGTGTTTTTGTACTGACGCACTATCTTTGTGGTACCAGTATTTTCAGGGGGACTGCTTCTGCAGGATAGTATTGGGGGGCACAGCGTGCAAAGTATTGGGGGTGGCAGGACGGGGTGTTGAGGAGGAGGATGGAAAAGTAGGAAAGTAAGATATCTGTTTATTAAACTCTGCAGAGACGAGGCGCGTCTGAAAGAAGTCACAATGGTGGTCTGGTCTGACAGAAGAAGAAGAGCAAAGAGAATATCCCTGTATGTTCTCTAGCGCTGTATTTAATGTTTTCCAAGTATGTCTTTAACCACTTCAGCCCCCCTAGCTTAAACACCCTTAATGACCAGGCCACTTTTTACAATTCTGCACTACACTACTTTCACCGTTTATTGCTTCGTCATGCAACTTACCACCCAAATGAATTTTACCTCCTTTTCTTCTCACTAATAGAGCTTTCATTTGGTGGTATTTCATTGTTGCTGACACTTTTACTTTTTTTGCTATTAATAAAAATTTAACGACATTTTTGCAAAAAAAATGACATTTTTCACTTTCTGTTGTAAAATTTTTCAAAAAAAACTACATTTGTATATAAATTTTTCTCTAAATTTATTGTTCTACATGTCTTTGATAAAAAAAAATCCAATAAGTGTATATTTATTGGTTTGGGTAAAAGTTATAGCGTTTACAAACTATGGTGCAAAAAAGTGAATTTCCGCATTTTGAAGCAGCTCTGACTTTCTGAGCGCCTGTCATGTTTCTTCAGGTGCTAGAATGTCAGGATAGTATAAATACCCCCCAAATTACACCATTTTAGATAGAAGACACCCCAAAGTATTCACGGAGGGGCATGGTGAGTTCATGTATCATTTCATTTTTTTCACAAGTTAGCGGAAAATGACACTTTCTGAGGAAAAAATATATATAATAAAGTTTCCATTTCTGCTAACTTCTGGCAAAAAAAATAAAATCTCAGACGGGCTCACTATGCCCCTCTGTGAATACCTTAGGGTGTCTACTTTCCGAAATGGGGTCATTTGTGGGGTGTGTTTACTGTTCTGGCATTTTGGGCGGGGCTAAATTGTGAGCAGCCATGTAAAAGCTAAAGGTACTCGTTGGAATTTGGGCCCCTTGTGCACCCAGGCTGCAAAAAGTGTCACTCATGTGGTATCGCAGTACTCAGGAGAAGTAGGGCAATGTGTTTTGGGGTGTATTTTTACATATACCCATGTTGGGTGAGAGAAATATCTCTGTAAACTGACAACTTTGTATAAAAAAAATTAAAAAGTTGTCATTTACAGAGATATTTCTCACACAAAGTATGGGTATATATAAAAATACACCCCAAAACACATTGCGCTACTTCTCCTGAGTACGGCGATACCACATGTGTGGAACTTTTTTGCAGCCTGGGTGCGCAAAGGGGCCCTAAAACCAATGAGTACCTTTAGGATTTCACAGGGCATTTTTACGCATTTGGATTCTCACGCTTTAGGGCCCCTAAAATGCCAGGACAGTATAAATACCTCACATATGACCCCATTTTAGAAAGAAGACACCCCAAGGTATTCCGTGAGCGGTATGGTGAGTTCATGTAAAATTTTATTTTTTGTCACAAGTTAGTGGAATATGAGACTTTGTAAAAAACAAAATAAAAAAAAAATATATATCAATTTCTGCTAACTTGTGCCAAAAAAAAAAATTTCTGTGAACTCGACATGCCCCTCACGGAATACCTTGGGGTGTCTTCTTTCTGAAATGGGGTCACATGTGGGGTATTTATACTGCCCTGGCATTTTAGGGGCCCTAAAGTATAAATACCCCACAAGTGACCCCATTGTGGAAAGAAGACACCCCAAGGTATTCCGTGAGGGCATGGTAAGTTCACAGAAAAAAAAAAATTTTGGCACAAGTTAGCGGAAATTGATTTTTATTTTTACAAAGTCTCATATTCCACTAACTTGTGACAAAAATAAAATTTTACATGAACTCGCCATACCCCTCACGGAATACCTTGGGGTGTCTTCTTTCTAAAATGGGGTCACATGTGAGGTGTTTGTACTGCCCTGGCATTTTAGGGGTCTCCGCAATCATTACACGTATGGCCAGCATGAGGAGTTTCTGCGATTCTCCTTATATTGAGCATACGGGTAATGAGATTTTTTCCGTTCAGCCTCTGCGCTGAAAAAAATAAAAATGAACGGCACAGATTTTTCATTCGCATCAATCAATGTGGATGAAAAAATCTCTGCCAAATCAGTGACTGTGGTGCGGTGGGCTGGGCGCTAGCTACCTAACAAGTAGCTAACTAACTGGCAGTGATAAGGGACCCTTATGCCCCATTCACACGTCCGCAATTCTGTTTGCGGAACGGAATTGCGGACCCATTCATTTCTATGGGGACAGACTTTGTCCCGCTCGGATCCGGAATTACGGATCCGCGCTTCGAGTCTGCACTTCCGTTCCGCAAAAATATAGAACATGTCCTATTCTTGTCTGCAATTGCGGACAAGAAAAAGCATTTTCTATATAGTTCTGGCAATGTGCGGATCTGCAAAATGCGGAAAGCACATTGCCGGTGTCCGTGTTTTGAGGATCTGTGGATCCGCAGATCCGCGGATCTGATCCGCGGATCCGTGAATCCACGGATCCGCAAAACACATATGGACGTCTGAATGGAGCCTTACAAGGGGTGTGATCAATGACAGGGGGGTGATCAGGGGGTCTAGATGGGGTGATCAAGAGGTTAACAAGGGGTTAATAGGTGAGGGGGGGTGGGGGGGGTTAGTGTAGTGTTTGGTGCAACTTTACATAGTTACCTGGTCCTCTGGTGGTCGATCCCAGCAAATGGGACCACCAGAGGTCCAGGTAGCAGGTATATCAGACGCTGTTCACAAAACAGCGTCTGATATACTTGTTTGATGTGATTTATATCGCATCTACAGCCTGCCAGCGATCATCGCTGGCAGGCTGTAGTTAAACTCCTGAGACGCGCGCTACTGTGAACGCGCGCGCGCGTGCGTTCACAGGAAATCTCGCGTCTCGCGAGATGACGCACATCTGCGGCGCCCCAGAACAGCCCGACCGCCGCGAGAACGCAGTTGTGCGTTAGGCGGTTGGGAAGTGGTTAAAGGTGTTGTCCTCTTTTTCTTTTCATACGAGCACTGCCTTCTCTGCTCTGTTTATCTGCTCATCACTGCAAATGCTGCGGCGAGCAGGTGAACAGAGCAGAGAAAGCACCTCTCATATGAGCACTGCCCTCTCTTCAAACAGCTGTTCAGCAAGTGTGTCAGGAGTTGGACCCCCGCTGATCTTATATTGCTGACCTATCCTGAGGATAGGTCATCAGTAGTAAAAAGAGGACAACCCCTTTAACAGTAGGACTGGAGGGAAGAGGTTAGGTTGAGAATTAGCCTACATGCACACGACAGTGTTTTTTCTCGGCTTCCGTTCCGTTTTTTTTGCGGATCCCATTCATTTCTATGGATCCGCAAAAAAAACTGATGCCTCTTCCGTTTCCTGTCCGCGTCCGTATTCCGCATTTCACGTCCGCTAAAAAAATATGGCATGTCCTATTCTTGTCCGCAAAAAACGGTTTGCGGACCCATTGAAGTCAATGGGTCCGCAAAAAAAACGGAAGCCACACTGAAGCCTTCCGTTTTTCCATCCGCATCCGTTTTTTTTGCGGATGGTTGCTTGCAAACCAGGGCACTTGTGCAGGTACTTTAAGAAACTGTTTCAAGCCTTCCGTTTTTTTTGCGGATCCGCAAAAAAATGGAAGACACACGGAAACACAACCTACAAAATTTGCGGACACAAGGAAAGGATGTGGATGTGAAAAAGGCAGCAGAAAAGCTAGGTGCACCAGCGCTGAGGGAAGGGGGAAGGGGGGTGGCCCAAGCTGAACTCTTGCATCAGGGCCCATTAGCCTTTAGCTACGCCCCTGTATATAAGTGTGTGAAGTAAAAAAAAAAAAATCCAAAAAGGGAAGTAGTTATTCTTGCGTGTGTAACTAGTAGAGTAGATATAATCTGAATCTTAGGGGTTTTTTACTATTTAATGAGTGTAGATGAAAAAGAAACATGTGAGTTGCAGAGTTTAAGCTGCCTGAGTATATTTGCCTGTGTCAGCTACACAGAGAGAACTTTTCATGCACCATAAATAATTAAAATTTTTCAGCACTCAGATTATCCATGCCCCAATAATTTTATCTACAGAGTGATACTGCTTTCTGCATGTTTCTAATCGTGAGCTCAACATTTTCTACAGAAGTAAATTACAGGATATTGCTGCCATATTTGGAGTTCTCTAATAAAGACATATGTCAAGAGTCCCCCTTAAATACAGTCATTTTGATCACTGGCATAAATACCAGGGTAGCACACATAGCAGCTCAGGTAAACTGTATGTAACATGGCATTGCCAATTTGTGTCGCTATTCTAAATTTTACTTTAATTCCCATGGTTATCCTGTGTGCAGGGAGACATCATTTATGCATTTCACCGGCATTGCTGTTTGTATAATTCGTATGTTTTATCATCACTGATTCGATTACCTCTGTAATTACATCATTGTATTTATTATCCCTTTGTGTCATCACTGTGTTCATTGTCTCAGTACTGTAACATCATTGTTTTCATTATCGTTGTACTGTGATTTTACTGGGTGCCTTATCCCTTTATTATGGCAGCACTGTCTTCATGATCTGTGTACTTTGACATCACTGTAAGTCATCTCAGTACTGTGACACCACTGTGTTCATTATTAGTGATGGTCGAGCATCAAAGTGCTCGGGTGCTCAGGTAGAACACTTTAGGACGCTCGGGTGCTCTGCAGAGCACCCGAGCACAATGGAAGTCAATGGGAGAACCTGAGCATTAAACCAGGCACCCCCTGCTCTGAAGAGGGAAGGGTGTCTGGTTCACAGGAAAAGGTCAGAAACTGATGGAAACACAACTGAAATGAACAAGGGCCTGTTGGTGGTGACCCACTTAAACCATATGGGTGAGGGCCCACTGCTGAGCTGACCCTCTAAAACATTAGGAGCGAGGGCAACCTAATAAGAATGTTGATATGATGGAGGAGGACGAGAAAAGGGAGATTGAACCCAATACCCTGTTTAGTGGTGGAAGGGGTGCATGGGAATACAGTGTATTCAATACACCATAAAAGCCTCATTTAGAGTGCCTTTATGTTCAGCCACTTTCCTCTGGTGGAATAGAGAAGTCAGGGGCAATCCAGGCCTTGTTCATTTTTATAAGAGTCAACCAGTCAGCATTTTCAGTTGACATGCGGATGCGCTTATCAGTTATTATGCCCCCAGCAGCACTAAATACACGCTCTGACAAAACGCTGGCGGCAGGGCAGACCAGCACCTCCAAGGCGTAGAGCGCCAGTTCGTGCCACGTGTCCAGCTTGGACACCCAATAGTTGTGGCCTTGGAGAGTGTTGCCCTGCCTCTGTTGGAACTGCTGTGTGTTCCCTTCGTCTCCCCTCCTTGGTTGGCCAAGGAACTACATACTCTTCAGCCAGAGTTGTCAGCTGCAAATTTTTGGAGCAATTTTTCCACAAGGACCTTCTGGTATTGCACCATTTGGCTTGTCCTCTCCACCACAGGAATGAGAGATGAGAAGGTTTGAAGGGGGGGTCGAGAAGGGTGAACAACCAGTAATCGGTGTTGGCAAAATGCGTACAACGCGAGGGTCACGGGAAAGGCAGCCTAACATAAAGTCAGCCATGTGTGCCAGAGTCCCAACAGACAAGACTTCGCTGTCCTCATCAGGATGACGACTCGCAATCTCCTCATCCTCTTCCTCCTCTTCTACCCATCCACGCTGAACAGATGGAATAAAACTTCCATGGGTACTACCCTCTGCAGCGGAGGCAACCGTCGCCTGCTCCTCCTCATCATGCAATTTGCGCTGAGAAGATGAACGGAGGGTAGTCTGGCTATCACCCTGTGTACTGTCTTCCCCATTTCTACCTCTTCTCCATGCAAAGCGTCCGCCTTAATTGTGAGCAGTGAGCGTTTGAGTAGACACAGAAGTGGGATGGTTACGCTGATAATAGCATTATCGCCGCTCACCATCTGTGTTGATTCCTCAAAGTTGCGTAAAACCTCACAGAGGTCAGACATCAATGCCCACTCGTCGCTTTCGAAGAGCAAAAGCTGACTGGAAAGGCGACGACCATGTTGCAGCTGGTATTTCACTACTGCACTCTGCTGCTCACAAAGCCTGTCCAACATGTAGAATGTCGAGTTCCATGTCGCGCAACAGTCGGTGAGCTGGCAATTGCAAGCGCTGCTGCAGCGTTGCCAGACTGGCGGAAGCTGGCGATGACTTGTGGAAATTGGCACACATGCGGCCACCTTCACCAGTAGCTCAGGCAAATTGGGATAGGTTTTGAAAAACTGCAGAACCACTAGGTTGAACACGTGGGCTAGGCATGGTATGTGTATGAGCTTGCCGAGCTCCAAAGCCGCCACCAAGTTACGGCCATTATCAGACACATGGTTGTAGGTTGAGTGGCGAGAGCCACAGCTCAGTCTGGTCCCTTATCCCCTGCCATAGCTCTACGGCTGTGTGCTGTTTGTCACCTAAGCAGATCAGTTTAAGCATGGCCTGTTGCCGCTTCCCCACTGCATTGCTACACTGCTTATGGCCTGTGGGTGGCTGAGTATTTGTGCTTTCGTTCAAAAGCCTGGGGTATAGACATCTGTACACTGCGCTGGGGCAAAGAAGTGGATGTGCTAGCTGATGGTGGTTGCGAAGGTCCACGTTCATGGCGGGAGGCATCCAGGCCTGTGTCTTGGACAGGGGATTGGCCAGCACGTAACACAGGGGAAGAGGAGGCAGTGGTGTGACCCGCAGATACTGATTGTGGACCCAGGCGTTCGGCCCACCTATTAGGGTGTTTTGATGCCATGTGGCAGATCATGCTGGTGGTGGTGAGGTTGCTAGTGTTCATACCCCTGCTCATTTTGGTACGGCACAGGTTGCAAATGACAAGTCTTTTATAGTCCGCACTTTCCTCAAAAAAGCACCAGACTGCTGAACACCTACCCCTTGGCAAGGGAGATTGCCTCAAGGGGTGACCCTTGATGTCCCGAACTATTCGCCGGCGAACAGTTCCCGGCGAACATCGCTTGTTCTCGTTCGCCATGACGGGCGAACATATGCGATGTTCGGTCCGCCCCCTATACATCATCATTGAGCAAACTTTGACCCTGTGCCTCACAGTCAGCAGACACATTCCAGCCAATCAGCATACCCTCCCTCCCAGACCCTCCCACCTCCTATCAAAAAGCAAGGACAGCATCCATCTTAGATTCATTCTGAAGCTGCAGTGTTAGAGCAGGGAGAATGCTGGTGCTGCTGAATTAATAGTGAGAGCGTTAGCTAGGCCAGTGTTCTGTGTCCACTCCAGTCCTCAAAGACTCATCTGCGGTAAGGACAGCGTCCTGACAGCACCCCAAAAAAGCCCTTTTTAGGGCTGGTACATGAGTCTGCTTTTATTTATTTTTTCTATATATATATTGCAGTTGCCTGCCTGTGTGTGAGAGGCCGCAGGCCCACAGACTGTACTGTGTGCACACCACTCATATAGGGTGGAACAGTACCTTGCAAATAAAAAAGTCATTTAATTTTTACCCTTTAATATAATTGCAGTTGCCTGCCAGTGTGTGTCAGTCCCACAGACTGTACTGTGCCCACTGCCAGTGCCCACCACTCATATCGGGTGGCACAGTACCTTGCAGATAAAAATGTCATTTAATTTTTACCCTTTAATATAAATGCAGTTGCCTGCCAGTGTGTATTAGGCCCACTGACTGCACTATGCCCACTGCTCAACACTCATATAGGGTGGCACAGTACCTTGCAGATAAAAAAGTCATTACATTTTTACCCTTTAATATAATTGCAGTTACCTGCCAGTGAGTGTCAGGCCCACAGACTGTACAGTGCCCACTGCCCACCACTCATATAGGGTGGCACAGTACCTTGCAGATTAAAAAGTAATTTAATTTTTACCCTTTAATATAATTGCAGTTTCCTGCCAGTGAGTGTCAGGCCCACAGACTGCACTGTGCCCACTGCCCAACACTCATATAGGGTGACACAGTACATTGCACGGCGCACGCGCAGTGACCTAAAATTCAAACGAAGCGGACTGAGCATGGGTCTTTTTCCATCTCCCGGTTCCAAAAATCTATTCACTACACCGGCCCTGGCCATGATAAGGGACAAAACAGAGATTAAACTGATAGGCCAAACTATTGCGCTGAATGTCACAGATATTTAGGCTGTGCAAATGTAAAATAAAAGATGTAACAGAGGTTGTATCAGAAGCAGCACTAAAAATTGCACACAATTTAGCGCAGGTTGAGCTAATAACATATATTATATCAGTGCAGCCTATCTTGTTGGCGCACGGGGGATACTGACTCCATTTGACTGCTGAAACTTCGGCCATACGCCATTTCGGGTCATATATGTATGGAGCTCTTTTGAATTTGTTCACTCCAATGTCCACTGATGGCCCTATGTCCCCTGATGATTCAAGGGGCCTCATCTGCAGCCGATGATTGATGAAACGCGTCGGGACTATTTATATTGGCTAAGGTTGACTATGGGACGGATTACGCATGAGTGATGATGCACCAATCGATGAGTACAACTATATCATTTATGTATTGAACTATTTCATTGTCATAAGGTGTTTGTGGTTAAGTTACTTTTCTTTTAGGGTTATAAATACTGTCTGCCCTATACCACCACCTATTTTATGGCATTTAGTTGCATGTCAGGAGGATTTCTGACCTAAGCAGAATCACAATAGGGAGAGTTGGCTCAGGGATAGGTTCCAATAACAGTGCTGTCCCTTGCGGGGTAGGACACTGTTAATAGCTACAGGGTTTGCTAGGCCAAGTAGGGTGGCATTAGGGCCGGTGGGATTACCTGCTCACTATCTCTGCCATATCCCCCTTTTAATGTGGCCATACCCTCACCTGTCCTGTACATGCATTTTTGGTTGGAGTTTTATCCGATGAGGTAGTATTGTGCGGCTTTTGGCTGTTAATACTCGCTATTGGATGTTCAGCCAGTAGTGGCGTGTTGGTCTTTAAGGCATGTATTCATATGAGATTTTATTTTGACTCAGTAAAAGTTACGTTTTATTAATCTTGCCCCCTAGATTCATTATTTTGTGCATTTTTTCGGTAGCAGGGATTCGGGTGTCCTGTACGGCGACACCCGTGTCACAGTCTTAATTATAATAATATATATTGCAGCCAGATACAACTGTAGTCCTTAAAAGAACTTTTGGGTCTTTTACAATGCCACGCAATTTAGTGCAGATTTCGCTAATAATTATATTGCTGCCAGAAACAACAATAGTCCTTAAATTGACTTTTGGGTCTCTAACAATTCCATGCAACTTAGCGCAGGTTGCGCTAATAATTATATTGCTGCCAGATACAACAATAGTCCTGGCCGGAACGCGTTCCGGCCAGCCAATCAGTGTAATGCCAGTAGTGGCAGTACTTACCTGCACGTTTATTGGCTGCGTACAGCCAACAAACATGCAGGGAGGAGACTCGAGGATTGTGCTCGAGCACACGCGGTGTTCGGCCGAACACCGTGATGTGCCTGCCGATCATTGCAATTCTCGAGTAAAATTAGTGTTCGGCCGAGCATGCTCGCCCAACTCTATTCATTATCCCTATACTGTGACATCACTGTTAGTTGTATCAGTACTGTGACATCACTGTTTATTGTCTTAGTACTGTGACATCACTGTTTATTGTCTTAGTACTGTGACATCACTGTGGTTATTATCCTTGTACTGAGACATCACTGTGGTTATTATCCATGTACTGTGACATCACCATGCTCATTATCTGTGTACTGTGATTTCGCTATTTATTATCACTATACTGTGACATCACTGTCTACATTACCCCTTGTAACAAGTGGGGACTCATGTACCTCTCTGACATAGCCAACTTCTGGGTAAGACAGTTGGCTCACATCAAAAAGCCACTCCGAAACATTAATTATGTGTTCAAACTGGTCACAAACAGCTTTATTAGTCATCTACGTGGCAGATAAATTACATGGTTTAAAATAAATAAAATCCTCTATCGTCTGACCACAGTAGTTTGTCTCTCACTACCATAGTGTTGAACTACCACCTGGTAAGAGTTCATTTATAGAAAAAAAGCAACAATAACTGATTGCACCCACACAGAAAAAACTAAAACACTGAATGGAATTGCGAAACCATCTGTTTTTCCCTGAGCAGACCCAGACACAATCTGAATTGCTCACGCGAAAGTGGCCTTAATACATAGCATCTTCTAGCAACCATTAATCAAAAACGGACCACATCCTGATGTTACCCATGTGCTTCCGGTCAGTACGTGTACATGTCCTATCTTTGTCCGCAACATGTGCATCGCAGACCCATTGAAGTCAATTGGTCCACACCGTGATGCAGGGTGAACGCAGCCAGTACCCTGGTTTGTTTGTGGTCCATAAAATGGACACGGCCATCACACGGTTGTGTGAATGCAGTCTTGTTCTATACTGAATAAAAACAGCCTTGGACAGGTGGGAGGAGGAGGAGTATACAACTAAGGGCTCATGCACACAAACGTATTTTCTTTTCGTTTCGGTTCTGTTTTTTTTGCGGACTGTATGTGGAACCATTCATTTACATAGATCCGCAAAAAAAACGAAAGTTACTCCGTGTGCATTCCGTTTCCGTATGTCCGTATTTCTGTACCGCAAAAAAATAGAACATGTCCTATTATTGTCCGCATTACGGGCAAGGATAGGACTGTTCTCTTAGGGGCCAGCTGTTCCGTTCCGCAAAATACGGAATGCACACGGACGTCATCCGTATATTCTTCGGATCCGTTTTTTGAGGCGGCAAAATACATATGGTCATGTGCATGAGCCCTAAGATTGAGGCAGTCAAGAGGTGCTGATTCACTTTCTTTGTCTCCATAACCCTTTTTTTTTAATTAATGCAGTCCCTCTATAAGGAGGGGCTCTGCATAGATTTTCATCACCCATGATCAAAGATGATAGGACCAACTAGGACTGGACCCTCTCTCTTTAAAGGGGTTATGCCATGATTAATGAAAAGAATGAAAATCATACATAATCTAGTATATGAACCAGTACCTCACATGGATCCAGAGATCTCACCATTTACCTCTTCAATTGTTCTGTTACACTTATTTTAACTGCCTCAGCCCCCCTAGCTTAAACAGCCTTAATGACCAGACCACTTTTTACAATTCTGCACTACACTACTTTCACCGTTTATTGCACCGTCATACAACTTACCACCCAAATGAATTTTACCTCCTTTTCTTCTCACTAATAGAGCTTTCATTTGGTGGTATTTCATTGTTGCTGACATTTTCACTTTTTTTACTATTAATAAAAATTTAACAACATTTTTGCAAAAAAATGACATTTTTCGCTTTCTGTTGTAAAATTAAAAAAAACAACCACATTTCTATATAATTTTTTCTATAAATGAATTGTTCTACATGTCTTTGATAAAAAAAAATTCAATAAGTGTATATTTATTGGTTTGGGTAAAAGTTATAGCGTTTACAAACTATGGTGCAAAAAAGTGAATTTCCGCAATTTGAAGCAGCTCTGACTTTCTGAGCACCTGTCATGTTTCTTCAGGTGCTAGAATGTCAGGATAGTATAAATACCCCCCAAATGATACCATTTTAGAAAGAAGACACCCAAAAATATTTGCGGAGGGGCATGGTGAGTTCATGTATAATTATTTTTTTTTTCACAAGTTAGCGGAAAATGACACTTTCTGAGGAAAAAAAAATAATAATAAAGTTTCCATTTCTGCTAACTACTGGCAAAAAAAATAAAAAAATCTCCCACGGACTCACTATGCCCCTCAGTGAATACCTTGGGGTGTCTACTTTCCGAAATGGGGTCATTTGTGGGGTGTGTTTACTGTTCTGGCATTTTGGGCGGGGCTAAATTGTGAGCAGCCCTGTAAAACCTAAAGGTACTCGTTGGACTTTACGCCCCTTTACGCACCTAGGCTGCAAAAAAGTGTCATACATGTGGTATCTCCGTACTCAGAAGAAGTAGGGCAATGTGTTTTGGGGTGTATTTTTACATATACCCATGCTGGGTGAGAGAAATAGCTCTGTAAACTGACAACTTTGTATGAAAAATTTTTAAAAGTTGTCATTTACAGAGATATTTCTCACACCCAGCATGGGTATATGTAAAATACACCCAAACACATTGCCCTACTCTCCTGAATGCGGCGATACCACATGAGTGACACTTTTTGCAGCCAAATGCGTAAAGGGCCCAAATTCCAATGAGTACCTTTAAGATTTCACAGGGCATTTTTACGCATTTGGATTTCAGACTTCTTCTCACGCTTTAGAGACCCCTAAAATGCCAGGGCAGTATAAATACCCCACAAGTGACCCCATTATAGAAAGTAGACACCCCAAGGTATTCCGTGAGGGGTATGGTGAGTTCGTGTAAAATTTTAATTTTTGTCACAAGTTAGTGGAATATGAGACTTTGTCAAAAAAAAAAAAAAAACAATTTCTGCTAACTTGTGCCAAAAAAAAAAGCTTCTATGAACTCGCCATGCCCCTCACGGAATACCTTGGGGTGTCTTCTTTTTAAAATGGGGTCACTTGTGGGGTATTTCTACTGCCCTGGCAATTTAGGGGCCCCTAAAGCGTGAGAAGAAGTCTGGAATCCAAACGCGTAAAAATGCCCTCTGAAATCCTAAAGTTACTCATTGGAATTAGGGCCCCTTTACGCATCTTGGCGGCAAAAAAGTGTCACTCATGTGGTATCGCCGTACTCAGAAGAAGTAGGACAATGTGTTTTGGGGTGTATTTTTACATATACCCATGCTGGGTGAGAGAAATATCTCTGTAAATGACAACTTTTTAAAAAAGAGATATTTCTCTCACCTAGCATGGATATATGTAAAAATACACCCCAAAACACATTGCCCTACTTCTCTTGAGCACGGCGATACCACATGAGTGACACTTTTTGCAGCCTAGGTGCGTAAAAGGGCGTAAACTCCAACGAGTACCTTTTAGGAGGGCATTTTTACGCATTTGGATTCCAGACTTTACTCGCTTTAGGGCCCCTAAAATGCCAGGGCAGTATAAATACCCCACATGTGACCCCATTTTAGAAAGAAGACACCCCAAGATTTTTTTTTGGCACAAGTTAGCGGAAATTGACTTTTTTTTTTTTTTCTCACAAAGTCTCCCTTTCCGCTAACTAAGTTAAATTTTTCATGGACTGAATATGCCCCTCAGCGAATACCTTGGGGTGTCTACTTTCCGAAATGGGGTCATTTGTTGGGTGTGTTTACTGTTCTGGCATTTTGGGTGGGGCTAAATTGTGAGCAACCCTGTAAAACCTAAAGGTACTCATTGGACTTTACGCCCCTTTGCGCACCTCGGCTGCAAAAAAGTGTCACACATGTGGTATCGCCGTACTCAGGAGAAGTAGGGCAATGTGTTTTGGGGTGTATTTTTACATATACCCATGCTGGGTAAGAGAAATATCTCTGTAAATTGACAACTTTGAATAAAAAAATGTAAAAAGTTGTCGTTTACAGCGATATTTCTCACACAAAGTATGGGTATATATATAAAAATACACCCCAAAACACATTGCCCTACTTCTCTTGAGTACGGCGATACCACATGTGTGCCACTTTTTTGCAGCCAAGATGCGCAAAGTAGCCCAAATTCCAATGAGTACCTTTAGGATTTCACAGGGCATTTTTACGCATTTGGATTCTCACGCTTTAGGGCCCCTAAAATGCCCGGACAGTATAAATACCCCACATGTGACCCCATTTTGGAAAGAAGACACCCCAAGGTATTCCGTGAGGGGCATAGCGAGTTCACAGATTTTATTTTATTTTTTTGCCACGAGTTAGCGGAAATTGCTATTTTTTTTTTTTTTACAAAGTCTCATATTCCACTAACTTGTGACAAAAAATAAAATTTTACATGAACTCACCATACCCCTCACGGAATACCTTGGGGTGTTTTCTTTCCAAAATGGGGTCAATGGTGGGGTGTTTGTACTGCCCTGGCATTTGAGGGTCTCCACAATCATTACATGTATGGCCAGCATTAGGAGTTTCTGCTATTCTCCTTATATTGAGCATACGGGTAATGAGATTTTTTTTTTTCGTTCAGCCTCTGAGCTGAAATAAAAAATGAACGGCACAGATTTCTTCATTCGCATCGATCAATGTGGATGAAAAAATCTCTGCCAAAATCAGTGACTGCGCTGCGGTGGGCTGGGCGCTAACTACCTAACAGTAAACAAGTAGCTAACTAACTGGCGGTGATAAGGGACCCTTAGGCCCCATTCACATGTCCGCAATTCTGTTTGCGGAACGGAATTGCGGACCCATTCATTTCTATGGGGACACACTTTGTCCCGCTCGGATCCGAATTGCGGATCCGCACTTCCGGGTCTTTACCTCCATTCCGCAAAAATATAGAACATGTCCTATTCTTGTCCGCAATTGCGGACAAGAAAAGGCATTTTATATATAGTTCTGGCAATGTGCGGATCTGCAAAATGTGGAAAGCACATTGCCGGTGTCCGTGTTTTGCGGATCCGCGGATCTGCAAAACACATATGGACGTCTGAATGGAGCCTTACAGGGGGGTGATTAATGACAGGGGGGTGATCAAGGAATCTATATGGGGTGATCAGGGGTTAATAAGGGGTCGATTCCAGCAAATGGGACCACCAAAAAATGGTAAAATAATAAATAACGGATCCGTTTTTATGGATGACAATGGAAAGACAGATCTGTTATTTCAATACAATTGTCAAATGGATCTGCAAACGGATCCGTTTGCAAATGAAATCCGTTTTCAAACGTTTGGACCCATCAGGCATTGACGGAACTGCCTGACGGAATCCTTCAACGCAAGTGTGAAAGTAGCCTTAGCAGGTCTGACTACATATTAGTGATTGGTGCACTAAGTATTGTTGTGAACTTGTGACATCACAGCACTATGTCTGTAGCATGTATGTATGGACAGCAGAACCTATCACACTACCTAACACCCTGCACTGGAACCTATCAGCTACACTATATCACAATCTAACCTACACTGACTATCATTCACTAACTATCTGTATTATATATCTATGCTAACTAGCTAACTAACTATCTAATGCAGGGCTGCTCAACCTGCGGCCCTCCAGCTGTTGTAAAACTACAACTCCCACGATGCCCTGCTGTAGGATGATAGCTGTAGGCTGTCAGGGAATGATGGGAGTTGTAGTTTTGCAACAGCTGGAGGGCCGCAGGTTGAGCATGCCTGAATCAATGTAATGTGACACAGTAAAGCACAGAGCACAGCAATAACACTGATGTCTTTCAGAATTGAAAAAAAAAAAAAAAACTGCAGAAAATGGCTGCTGGGGAGGTTCTTATATAGTAAGGGGTAGGCAACTTTCCTATTGGAAATTCTGATGGGACCATACAGGCCTTACAGCTGCTACACAGAGAGGATCTGTTGTGCATCTCGTTTTTTCTTCCTTCTGATATATCAGAAGAAGTTTCAAATGAATGATGATGTCAGCCAGGCCAAAAGCCAAAATAGTGGCCCAGTCATGAAGTGGGGAGGGTGGGAACAGCATGAGAAGTCCACAGTGTGGCCCTATGACATAGTGGTGAGGTGGAAGCAGCATGAGGAGACCACAGAGTGGCCCAATGACAGAGTCTGGAGTTCGCAGCAGTATGAGGAGGACACCGAGTGGTACAATGACAGAACTGAAAAAAAAAAAACTGCAGAAAATGGCTGCTGGGGAGGTTCATATATATAGTAAGGGGTAGGCAAATTTCCTATTGGTTGCTATGGATGTTGCTAAGCTCAGACAAAGACATTGCAGCCTTCTCATTGGCCCACAAGCAAGAAGCAGGGACAGATCATGGGTTCAGAGGAAAAAATCATCTAGAATATTCGCGAATACGAATATATATCACCAGGGGCGTACATAAAAATCATTGGGCCCCATAGCAAGAGTCAGAATTGGGCCCCCAAACTCCGCCCATTACCCACCCCTGGCTCCTCCCCTACCACACCCATCTGCTAATAAATAAAGAAATACAAGAAATGTATAAATAGCCTTTTAAAACAGTTACGGATAAATCTTTTTTTTTTTTTATTAGAGGGAACCACATTCCTCTGCTTTAACTCACAGGTGCTGCAATCCGCATTGATCGTGGTACCTGAGGGGTTACATGATGGGGCAGTGCACTGTCCTGAGCCCTCTATATATTAATAAGCCTTATAGATCAGTGGTGTCCTGGGCCCCAACCCTGCAGCAACTCTGCTTGCTGCTGCCCTCTTTCCCCCACTAACCATCCCCCCATGACACTGTCCTCTAGTTTAGCAATTCAACAGCAAGCAGAGTATATTGGGGGGTCCACTATATAATAAGCCTTATAGAACTGTGGTCCCCTGGGCCCCAATCCTGCAGGGACTCTGCTTGCTGCTGCCCTCTTTCCCCCAATAACTATCCCCTCACCACCCCCCATTAACTTTTTTTTTAAACTTGTCTGTCACTCACTGCTGTGAGTGTACAACTCACTTTGTCCATGGTGGCAGCACTGTGGCACACAGCAGTCCAGGCTGCAGGGACAAGCCAGCAATACTGGCTAAATGAGGCAGCAGGTGGTGGCACTGGCAGCCGCAGTGTATGAGGGCAGTATATACAAGACTGCCGCGGTCGCCCCGTCCGTTCACCTGCACAGTTCTGCTCCTGTCTGCTGAGCCTGCGACTCGCACACTGGCCAATCAGCAGCAGGAGCTTTGCACTGCTAAATGCTGATTGGCCAGTGCAGTGCGAGTGCCCAGCAGACAGAGGAAGGAGAATGAACAGTGCTGCAGGTGGGACATCGCTCATCAGATAAGGGGGGTTGGGGAAGCAGGGCCTGCCCGGCCATAATAAATACATAACTGCAGAGTGTAGGGGGCAGTGCCTTCCATGCACTCCGGGCCCCCCCCCCTCCCACGGGCCCCATAGCAGCTGCGTGGTCTGCCTATATTGGCAGTACGCCGCAGTATATCACTATATTCTAAATATTCGCAAATTCTCGAAGTGGCGATATTCGCGATAAAAATTTGCGATTCGAATATTCGCGCCCAACAATTAGGATGGAATTCATGGCAATGAATAGGAAGTGTGCTAACAGCTCTCACCTGCAGTTGATGTGCTCATAGCAGCAGTGAAAAAGCACGGACAGAGATCCTGGAGGTTGACGCCAGTCTCAACCAATGAAGAAACAAAGAAAGTTCAGCTTATTTCTGAAAAATCTTATCTTGTCCTTTATTAGTAAATAGCGGTTTAAATCCATTCATGGAACAATGCATGTTCATACAGTTTGGACCTTTGCAATATCAGTCCTTACTCAGTAAGGACTGATATTGCAAAGGTCCGAAACATGTAGACATGCATTGTTCCATGAATGGATTTTAAAACCGCTATTTACTAATAAAGGACAAGACAAGATTTTTTTCAAGAAATAAGCTGGACTTTCTTTGTTTCTTAATTCATGGCAATGCTATACTTGTTGTGGACACTGAAAGTATTGTACGTGATCAGAAGTTCTTTGATGCTGATAAGTTGCTGGCACATCAGCTTTGATGATAAGCATGTCACCCCAATTACATCGTAATTTTCTCTGGGGCACCAGCATATTGTACTGATGTCATGCATAATTTTTTTCTACCTCAAAGGAAGCATGTTAACTCCTGTGTGACTCAGAAGTGAAGATGACTAAGGTTCATGTAGGAGGATTATTAATGTAATTAAATGTGTCAGCACATTAAAAAAGAACTATTGAACTATTGAAAATGGCACATTACGCTCACCTATACACATCTACCCTTCTATTGCACTCTTCTTCCAGTGATAATAAAATGTTACTGTACTCTGTCACAAAGCATGTCTCTTCCAATAGGTCCTACCTATGCCTGTTCCTAAATACCTTTAGTATTAGGTCTCATGCACATGACCGTATGTATTTTGTGGTCCGCAAAAAACGGATCCGCAAAAATAGGAATGACGTCCGTGTGCATTCCGTATTTTGCGTAACGGAACAGCTGGCCCCTAATAGAACAGTACTAACCTTGTCTGTCATGCGGACAATAATAGGGCATGTTGAATGAACATGGAGTAACTTCTGTTTTTTTGCGGACCCATTGAAATGAATGGTTTCGCATACAGCCCACAAAAAACTGAACGGACACGGAAAGAAAATACATGAGGTGCATTGTGCATTGCATTGTGTGCATGAGGCCTTAAAGGGGTTTTCCTCTTGATAGGTCATCAGTAGAAATGAGCAATTTTTCAAAAATTTGATTCGCCGGCTCGTCAAATTTTTCGGGAAAAATTTGATTCGATACGAATATATTCGCGCGAATTACGTTAAAAATCTGCTATTTCCAGGCTGCAGAGAGCCTTTGTAGTGGTGTAGAACACTGTGCCTTGCAGTTACATGCATAGGGAGCCTGCTTTGGTAGTGAAATAATACTGAGTGTCCATATGACATGCAGATGACAGGCGTCGCTCTTAGAATAACTGCACACTTCACTTATTTGAGCAGTCACGGGACCAAAACTGACCAAATAACTCAAGTATCAACTCAGCCTTAGGACTCATGCACACGACAGTATTTTCTTTCCGTTCCTTTTTTTTGCAGACTGTATGCGGAACCATTCACTTTAATGAGGCCGTATAAAATACAGAAGTAACTCCGTGTGCATTCCGTTTACGATTGTCCGTATGGCCGTTCCGCCCCCATTACTGGGCCTAGTAAAGATCGCTGTCTTAGACCAGGACCGGCAGCTGCTCCATCCGTTTCTACACTGTCTATACTGCCACTGTATATAATCTCATTGTATAATACTGTTGAGAGGGCCCTGACAAAATCCTTTAGTCCTCCTCCTCCTGGATGGGCCCCTTCTGGGTCAGGGCCCCAATGCAGCCGCTTCCCCTGCTTCCCCTATAGTTACGCCCCTGCTCCTCATGTTATATAAAGATCCAAGTGCTGGCTGCATTATGGTAAAATACATGTGAAAGGTTATGATGTTTAGATTGTATGTATATTTTAATAAGATCGAGTGTACTGGCGTGACTGCGGCGTACCCACCATCAGGGACGCGGCATTTAGTCTTGACCAGACACTTAGATCAATGCTCCTGATGAAATACCGATACAAATCGGCAGAGAAACGCGTCGAGCATTAGCACTGCACAATATACATGATATATGCAGGCTGACTTGCTTCTTCTATTTGAGCCTCTTTAGGGACTTGCTGCATACTAGTCCCACGCAGTTATAGGGTCACGCACAGCTTATAGGGACTGCAGCCCTGAGGGACTGGTGCAATATACCCTTAAGACTACAGCAGGAGTGTTCCTTTATCTTCTAGGCTCTGCTTAGGAACCAGCATAATATTGGTCTGAATAGTTCCAGTGTACCTTGCCAGCCTATATTTGTGGAGATTACCGTTTTAATAAAGTCGAAATAAAGTGTTTTTAACGTACTCTATTTAGGCAGTAAACTGTATGTATATGTAGACAAATCGGCCTGTGGCAGACAAGCGTTGTTAATGCAGTGAATTTGCTGCGCATCTCCCGGCCTCACTACCCAGCACTGATGGTGGTCACATATTATTTGATATGTTGATATAGTTATGTAACCCTTTACCTTACTGGAATCTTGTCATTTCCACTGGTAGCTTCTGATTTTGTGTAATTTTTTGTTTTACCTATTAGGGTTAACTAGCTACATAAAGCCACATAATGGTATGTGACCATCATCAGTGCTGGGAGATCACCCAGGTAGCTGGCCAGCTGACTTACAGTGTGACCCACGCTCATCAGCAAGCGGCCATATTGTTTTTAAATGTACTGTACATTTCACCGACACACCATAAGAAACTACTTATGTGCCATTATGGTGACAGAACATACACTATACAAAACTGTGGCATAGTGTTTTGGAGAAACAGCAGAAGTAATATATTTTGGGTTTATGTTGTATCTTGCAGTGAACAAACTTAAAACTAGATGGCAGTCGTGCCGCGACCAATACAGGAGGGAGCAAGTTATGTTAAAGGGTCATAGTGGCGATGGTGTCCTGAAAAAAAAAAAAAACCATGTGTACACCACAAACTTTCAATTTCTAGCTCTGATTCTGGATCTTAGAAAGTAAGTATTTGGAGTTCTCAATTGTAATACTGTGAGATACACATATTTAAATATTACAATATGAGCATAATATTAATGTTGTTTTTTCTTGTTCTAAAATTATTTCTAGTACAGTGGACAACCTTCAGCCTGCTGGAGATTCTTCCTCAAGCTGTGAGGAACCAGCAGTGGCACAATGCCCATCTTCCCTTGTGCCACAAGTGCAGGGTACATCTTGCTCGGATCCACAAACAGTGGAAACCCAAAGAACAGGGAGACAACCCAGAGGGCATGGCCAACGTGATGTCCAGCCCCGAGCAAAGTGCTCCTAGGGCACCGGGCAGAAGGGTGGTAGACCAAGGGCCACGCAGGGTGGAGAGAATCGAGCACATGTGGAGCACCATGTGCTCGACTATCTCCAAAAATGCCGTGATGAAAGCAAGAAGGAGCGCCTTTTAAAGGGATTTGCCCCCTACATTCAAAGTTTTAATAAAGATGAGCAAACGACATTTGCAAATGTTGTTACCACTGTTTTAAAAATTATGAAACTTAAAAAAGATTCATTAGAGTTGGTCCAAACTCTGGACCTCATGAAACATCGTGCCATGTCTGGCGAAAATCAAATACCACCTGGCCCCAGTCATGTGTAACCCCCACAACCTGGCCCCAGTCAGGCTATGTGCCCCCACAACCTGGCCCCAGTCAGGGCTATGGGCACCCACAAGGTCCCAGTCAGGGCTATGGGCACCCACAAGGTCCCAGTCAGGGCGATGGGCACCCACAAGGTCCCAGTCAGGGCTATGACCAACAACAAGGTCCAAGTCAGGGCTATGGCCAACAACAAGGGCCTGGTGTGGTTTCTCAGCCACAACAAAGAGCTGGTCTGTGCTATAAGGACCCCAATCTCGGTCCTTATTCCCAGCCCTTATTTTCACCAGAAAGTTATTATAATGTAGCAGCAGATGAAAAAGGTGGCCCAAAAACTCACTCTCAAGGGCCATTTACAAAGGATCTTTTTGAGCTTTAATATTATGTCCTGTATTGTGTTATGTTGTTTAACTTATTTTATGTAAAAATGATGCAAAATAAGCCACTTTATTTGCGAAATTTTTGAAATAATAATTTTATTGTGGAACACATTTTATTGTGTGATGTCAGTTGTCTCTCTAATTAATGTAATGACATGAAAAAATGTATAAATAATTTCGAAATTAACCTAACCTTAAAACATTCGTTAAATTTTAAATTAAAGTCCTGCTTTTAACTACAAATTATTACATGTCGTTCAATTAGACAAATTCTAGCACAATGCAGACTAACATCCGAAGAGTTCCGATCCTATGATGATGACCCGCAAAAGATAAAAACATTCATATTAGTCATACAAAACCTATATTTGGATAAAGTTAATAATAGTACATACCTTAGACCATTTCGCCTGGACAGTTGATATACAAGCAAATCGAAAATACTATGTTCTGTGGGATAATGGTTTATATGCTGTATGTTGAAAATAAAAAATTAGGCATTGGGCAGTTACAACGTATAAAATTCAATGTACAATCCAACAGTGCTGGTTAACGCTTTCACAGTATAGAATAAAGTAATGCCACCTTCAGTATGCCGAACTAGGGCCTATATATACAGTAATTATTCTTCCTTATATTGTCTATTATTGACGCCATTACAATACTGATGAATTGTTGTAAGGTGAAGTTACATTGATACGATCATATCAGGTACTAAATAAGGTTCGCAACAAGGGACACAGGATGGTTTGGAACAGTACCTTTCGGAATTGACTTGCAATATGTATTTTTCAAATTCACTGTTCAAAACATGTAAAGTGAAAATCTTTTAAAGAGGTATTAGAGGGTATATATATATATGAAAAAATGGTCACTTGATTGTCCCATGAGGCTATGGCTTATATCCAGTGTAACAACACGGGGTCATTTAGCTCTTCCAGATCGCCGTCTTAACACCTTAGAAGGTTGGCACACATCAAGAAGCCACTCCACCACTGTAGATTCGGGTTCAAACTGGCCACAAAGGCAGTACAAAGAAATCATAAAAATAAACCTCAGCCGTCTGGCCACTGACTACACAGTACATACTCCCTCTCTAGCGGGATCCGGGTCTACCACCCAGCTCCCCAAAAACACCACAGTGCTTACCCCCACACAGGGTTAGAGGGTCCTGGCTCCCACAGGCCTTGACACAGCCTGCTCCTTTCCCAGACTGGGAGCCCTGATTGAGGAGCTCAGCCCAGATTAATCCAAGCTCCTCAGCTGGCTGCTAATTAGCCCCATTACCAGCCTGGCTGCTGCAGACAGTGGGAAAAAACTATTTTCCCAACCTTTCTTGTTCTCACCCAGCTTGCTCTGGGTGAGATACGCCACTTGAATGGCCTTCCTATGGCCTGGCAGCTCCACTGCCACACCAGCCACACAAAAAGTCATTATAATATTGACCATGTGTTGCCATACTATATATCCCAGCCCACAAGCCCACGTCAAGGGTCCTCAATGTCTATGCAAGTCCCTACACTATCTATGAAAATAAAAAACAACTGAAAAATAATACAAAAATACTAATTCCAGAGTCCAGTGTTCATCAATGTCTGCCACTGACTGCATCCAATTGCCATGGCAATGTCCCCTCAGGGCTGGAGAAATAGTCGGCATACAGTTTCCGAACAACCATTCCAGCTGTTCCAGGTCGTCTAAACCGACTACGGTCTAATCCAACAGATGTCGCTGTCAGATTGTCATCCACTCCAGGATCTGAAGGAGCATCATGAATCCTAACAAAGTTGTGCAGGATCACACATGCTTGAATAACCAGGGTGGCATTGTCCGGTGACAGTTGACAGGATCACAGGAACACTCTCCTAAGTATTCCAAACGCACACTCCACATACCGACGGGCTCTACTCAGCCGATGGTTGAATATACGTCTGGTGTCATCCAGGTCTCGTCCTGGGAAGGGTCGCATGACATGTGGTGTCAAAGCAAACCCTTCAAAAGCCACTTTTACAAATGGAGCCGGTGGTCCTGCAGATCGTGGCAGCTGTCTGGCCTCTGGGAGGGAAAGTTGGTTGGATTGAAGCCGATCACCCATTCTAGAAGCACCAAAAATGCGCGCATCTGCGGTGCTCCCATAGGCCCCGAAACTTGTAGGTACTATCAGCCACAGCTAAAAGCACTACCAAAAAATATTGTTTATAATTTTAGTAGCGCCACAGTAGCACCAGGGCCTTATCCAGATTTTCCTAGGCCGAGTGATGACAAGTTGGACCCTCACCGATCAGCTATTTGAGAAGGCAGGGGCACTCACAGTAGCACCACGGCCTTCTCCAGATTTTCCTAGGCCGAGTGACAAGACGTTCAATGGTCACATGGCCTAGGAGCAGCTCAGCCCCATTGAAGTGAATTAGACTGAGATACGATAGTAAGAACAGCCGAAAAAAACAAAGATGAGACAGCACTACCTGTGGAACAATGTCCATTAATCCATTCCGTGGCGGTGCAAAGCGATGCAAGATCCTGGCCCTAGGGACCCCTCCAATAGTGTAAAAGACAGTCAAAAATCGCAGCACTCCGATATCTTCAATCCAAACTCTTTATTCTACCAAAAAGAAGCGAAGTTCGACTCAGAAAGAGTCTTTATCAAGCATATCACTAACATCAAGTGAGACATATTTATACATAGTGCACATACACCATTGGTTGGGGGTAAAACAATCAGGGTCAACCCCTTCCCCTAATTAGTGACATCATAAATATAATACACACCAAACTGATGGTGCCAAACAACCCAGAAACCATGCAACCATATTCCTGGTCCTACATATTCACAAACCATACCTGTGATACCTGGAGACTCCATGCTGACAAGCGCAGAAATAACGTGCCCAAAGCACATGGTTGTGATGCACATGCACATGCGCGTGACGTAGAACGAAGAAAAGCATATCTGGAGTAACTGTCAGGTGCTCATGAGATTCCGGTCACATGACCTGTCGCATGCCCGCATGTGACTCTAAGCACTTAGCGTAATTGCATCATGGGGGTGGAGTCATACTGTGTCAGGTGGTACGCTAGCCCAGCCATACAGGTTTAGAATGGATGGGCTATAGCAGGGCTGGCCAACCTGCGGCTCTCCAGCTGTTGTAAAACTACAACTCCCACCATGCCCCGCTGTAGGCTGATAGCTGTAGTCAGTCTGGGCATGCTGGGAGTTGTAGGGAGTTGTAGTTTTGCAACAGCTGGAGCCGCAGGTTGGCCATCCCTGGGCTATAGCGTGAATTTGTCTTGTACCTAAAATGATTAGGGACCATGCAACCTCATCACAGCTGGCCTAGAGTATCATATACACAATTGCACCATCCTGCGTTACATTAAGTGTGAAAATAAGAATAAGGCAAGGTCCCATTGGTTCAAGGGCCTGTGAGTATAATAACAGTCCCAAAGACTACTACGGATGGTGTTGTTCAGGGACACACAAACAGGGGCATCAAAAATGGGCAAATTTGCCCTCACCAAAAGCGTGTAGATAACACCGGAGGTCGGGATGGAACCATCTGGCTGTATATGTAAAATAGAGGATCATAATTAAGGGAGAGGTGCAGAACAAGGAGGCCAAGAATCCTACATAGGACTGTCCATAAGTTGAAGCACATGTGTCAGGTGGTTCCCATCCCTGGCACATGGTTCCATTCATATCTTCATTCAAATTGGCCAGGGCAAAGAGAGCTACCAGTGGTCCCTCCCCTCTATTCACAGGGGGACGGGATTCGCATACCTCAAGAGTGGGGCGTCACAACCCATAGGGAAAGAACGTCCCGACCATGTTGCCCTGGCACATAAGATACAGAACCAGGCTCACCTGTGCACCACCTCGAACCATGGTAAATGTACCAAAGATTGTATTAAAAAAAAGGCCAAGTTACGGCTAAGTAAGAACAGCCGCTACACAATGTATGCTTGGTGAGTTAAACTCTCGGAAAACCCCTTCAAAGCATAAAATATTTAGTGGGTCATTTATTAAACTGGAAAATGAAGGGAGGAATCTAATAGGTTGCTATGGGCAGCTAAACCAGATCTACTTTACACCAGTTTGATAAATGACCCTCCCTTAGTCATGTATCAAGTCCTATGCATATAACTTCAAAATGTTTCTTCTTAGAATGATTTCGTTTGAGAAAATAAATATATATATATACACTGAAGACATCCACGGCACTGCTTTATAGAAAGTGGAAAAATGTGTCTTTATTTACACGTCACAACAGCGACGTTTCGGTCCTCTCACAGGACTTTTCTCAAGCCAAGTCGCTTGAGAAAGGTCCTGTGAGAGGACCGAAACATCGCTGTTGTGACTTGTGTATATAGACACATTTTTTCACTTTTTATAAAGGAGTGCCATGGATTTCTTCAGTGTATATCTACACCCACAATCAAGGGTTGAACACGGGCACCCGGACTGCATCATTAAAGGAGTGCTGCCCCATTTCCACAAATATATATATATATATATATATATATATATATAAAGATTTAACACTAAAAAAAAAGTTGATACAGGAAGTACAAAAAAATGTACTTCACTCATGGCCCACTAGAAGGCAGTCAAGATTTATACATCTTATTGCTACCATGTTATAGTCAAACACTTTCCTTGTGTTTTTTCAGCAATGTTTTCAATGTAAAGAAGTTTATGGAAATGCCTGAAACAACGTCTCATTCATAGCATGCTCCATTTGAGAATAAAAAAACAAAACACCACGGGACTAAAAAAAAACCCTACTACAAAAAATGCTGTGCTTATGATTTCCAGCTCGCAACATGTAACATCTGGTTCCTGTGCCTTGTGCTCCATAAAAACCTACAGGTGAAACTCGAAAAATTAAAATATTGTGCAAAAGTTCATTTATTTCAGTAATGCAACTTAAAAGGAGTTGCATTAATGCAACATAAAATTAGGCCTCTTTCACATCTGCATTGTGAAGATCCGGCGTGCACTTCCGTCGCCGGAAATACCCGCCGGATCCGTCACAACGCAAGACAACTGAAAGCATTTGAAGACTGATCAGTCTTCAATATGCTTTCAGGTTACCATGGCAGCCAGGACGCTACTAAAGTCCCTGCTGCCATGGAAAAGAAGCGGGGAGTCGGGGGAGAAGCTACATAGCTATGTGAACCATGTGACGTCATCTAGGAGCGCCCCGGCCGCCGCACAGAAGGTAAGTAGCTTCTCCCCCGGCTCCCCGCTGCTTTTCCATGGCAGACGGAACTTTAGTAGTGTCCTGGCTGCCATGGTTACCATTCTTAAAAGCTAAATGTCGGATACGGCGATACGCCGAAACGACGTTTAGCTTAAAGTTGGATCTGGATTAATGCTTTTTTAATGCTTGTTCTTGCGGCATGTCTTCACGGGCGTAGGAACCGGGGGGGACGGGGGGGCACAAATCCCCCCCAGGAAATAATGCGGGGGGGACAGGTATGTAAAAATCCCCCCCAGCGGCAGCACAATGTGTGTGGCGGTTGCGGGGCACAGGGAGATGAGCGCTTCCATTGTGGAAGCGTTCATCTCCACAGTTATCTGTATCGCCGTCCCCAGGACAGCGATACAGATGGCTGTGCTGCGGAGCAGGAGAGGGAGAGGCGTCTCCCTTCCCTGCTCCTCTGATAGGCTGCCGGCACTAGGCCGGCAGCCTATCAGATGTTGGTACAGGCGGCGCGATGACGTCATTGCGCCGTCTGTGAGCCGTACAGCGCGGGACACAGGCCGGAAGAGGCCTGCATCGCATCGCTGTGACGGATGGAGGTAAGTATAAGTGTTTTGTGTGTGTGTGTGTGTGTTTTTTTTTTTTTTAACTGGACCCACTGGCTCATAAGGGGGGGGGGGGCGGGGGGATCGGAGAGAGAGATTTTTGGCACTTAGGGGGGGGGGCGGAAAACTATGTGGGCGTGGCTTGAGGGTGGGCGGGGACACGGGCCCCATAAGTGCTGTCCCCCCCAGATTTTTGGGGCTTCCTACGCCCTTGCATGTCTTCAGGATTTTTGGCCGGAGGCCAGCTAATTTAGGGTACTTTCACACTAGCGTTCTTCTTTTCCAGCATAGAGTTCCATCATAGGGGCTCTATACCGGAAAAGAACTGATCACTTTTCTTCTAATGCATTCTGAATGGAGAGAAATCCGTTCAGGATGCATCAGGATTAGAGATGAGCGAACTTTAAAAAATAGTTCGGTGTTCGGGTTGTGGTAATCGCCGCATCCCGTTATGGATTCCACTACCGCAGACTATCCCGGCATATGGAATCCATAAGGGGCGGCTTCCACGAACCTGAACTGTTGAAAAGACGAAGGACCTGGGGTGACGTCACCGTCATGTGATCAGTGCAGGGGGCGTGGCTTAGCACTGGATTTGATCCAAATTATAACAAATAAAAGCTTGAAATATCTCGCTTTGCATGTAATGAGTTTATCTCATATATTAGTTTCACCTTTTAAGTTGCATTACTGAAATAAATGAACTTTGCACGATATTCAGATTTTTCGAGTTTCACCTGTTTGTGTGCAACCACTTAGGATAGCTGAAGTCACTACTCTCAGCTCAGGAGCCTGGGGCTCTTTCAGTCCTCCCCTAATTATAGGAACTTGCACTTGGGTATGAAACTTTGTCTTTTTTCTTATGCTCACAGATTATCGGTATGTATACTGAAATTAGAATGCAGATACACACTAAGGGTCCATTCTCACGTCAGCAATTCTGTTCAGCATTTTGCGGAACAAAATTGCGGACCCATTCATTTCTAAGGGGACACACTATGTCCTGCCCGCATCGGCAATTGCGGATCCGCACTTCCGGGTCCGCAATTGCATTCCCGAAAAAAATAGAACATGTCCTATTCTTGTCCGCAATTGCAAACAAGTAAAGGCATTTTCTATTATAGTGCCGCCGATGTGCGGTCCGCAAAATGTGGAACGCACATTGCCGCTGTCCTTGTTTTGCGGATCCACAGATCTGCAAAATAAGCCAAAGCCACTCTGTGTGTACCCTTGTTCTGCCAGCCCCTCCCTCTCCTTCCCGACTGATAGGGTCAGATGACATGACTATTCAGGAACTTGGCTTTGTCAATCAGGAAGTTGAGAGAAGGGCTGGCACAGGAAGCAGGAAGAGTAAGAACAGAACAGAGTGGTTTGGGCCGACCCGTGGAGCACTTAACTGCTCATTTGCATATGGATTTTTTTTACCTTATTTCCAGAATGAAGTGACAGGTCAGTAAGTAAAATGTATCATTATATTCAGCTGAGCTAGCCCTACAAGACATTTTGCCTGGTTTAACTGTAAATTTCCTGTTAACAAACTCCCTTTAACCCCTTCCTGACCCCTGCTATACATGTATAGCAGAAGTCGAGCTTTTAAAGATAGTGCCCACTCATGAGTGCAGAAGATGCCATTGCTGATGGGTTTCTGCGGTTTTAAAAGCAGATACCTGGGGTTAATGTCTACGGTTGATGATGATGCCAAATGCAGACATTTAACCGTTTAGATGTTGAAGTATCTGAGAGGGAAAAATCAGGGAGTTTTGTGCTCCTGGGGCTTGAACGGCTCCCTGCATAGAATTTGGGAGAGTTGTTGGTTCATTCTAAAAGTCTTGGTCTCTCTGAAGAAACCAGAGCTTTTAGAGCTGTATTCGCATTAGCAATCCAATGCAACATATTGTAGAAGCAGTCAAAAGATTGCTTAATATAGTAATCTAGGGTGACTTAAAAAAGGTAAAAAGAAATTAAAAATTCAAATCACCTTCCCCATAATTAAAATACACAAAACTCTGGGTGAAGGTATTTGGTAGGGGGTTTTGTGAGTGCTACTTCTTCCTGGTCTCATCAGAGTCCCGTTGCACAAGTCGATAAAAACAAAAAAAAACAAAAAGCAGGATTAGGGGCGCTGCTCTCAACATAGGGAATTTAATGATAAAACATGAATAATTAAAAACCGCAACACGTTTTGGAAGTGTTCAGCTTCCTTCCTCAAATGAATTTCAAAAGCCACCACATTTGCCTTGCGCCAATCACTTGGCACTGTACCAGTACCTAAAAAATCTTTAAAAATTATAAACAGGGGCACAGCAATGATTGAACTGAGCTCTTGGGTGTAATCCATCTGGACCCGGGGCCTTGTTCACATTTATCTTATTTGACTTTATCGGGTTTATAATAATCCAATTAAGAATTATTAATTAGGGTCATAAAAATTTTTTTTTCATAACTACCTGAAATTATGACCTGGTGAATTGTAGATAACCCAATCGATACAATTCACATCTGAGGCCGACTATTTCCTCAGATAATAAGTTCTTTTCATGAGAGATGACATTAATGCTAAAGATGTAGTTTTGACATTAAATAATACGCAGATATTATAAAAATATGCAGATTTTATTAGTTACACGATTATAAACAAATAGGTATATAAACACTATTATATATGCCAAGGAATATATATATTTTTGTCGGGATTATAATAATCCAATTAAGAATTATTAATTATGGTCATAAAATATTTTTTCATAACTTGTAGAAATCATGACCTGGTGAATTGTAGATAACCCAATCGATACAATTCACATCTGAGGCCGACTATTTCCTCAGATAATAAGTTCTTTTCATGAGAGATGACATTAATGCTAAAGATGTAGTTTTGACATTAAATATACGCAGATATTATAAAAATATGCAGATTTTATTAGTTACACGATTATAAACAAATAGGTATATAAACACGATTATATATGCCAAGGAATATATATGGCAATGATATATGAAGCATTACAAGCTTATCATAAGTAAATAAAAAATGATATATGCCAATTGATATATATGGCATTGATATCAGGCACTAGAAGCTTCACAATAAGTAAATACACACATGTGGGTAAGAGCAGCTTGTCACATTATAACAAAGCTATTTGGTTAGGATATCAAAACAAGAAGTTACATTATATACATTACTCCTGTTCAGAGGCGAGTCTAATCCTAGACATCTATATGGAATGATAAATACATTCCCCACCCTCTCTAACCAAACTAAAATACACCTCACATGTAGTAATGGGCAAATCCATTCAAGTATATAACTTAGAAGATAGTAGTCAAATCCTAGACTACTTTTAATACTTCTGTCAATACTACTTTCATATCTGTATAACCTGGTAAGACTATTAAGACAACAGACATTGGAAGAACTTGGAACAAATCTTCCAGTGGGAATTTATCATCTAGCTTGGCGAAGAATACTACTATCAATATATCTATATCTATGCATATATGTATGCAATCATTTAATACTCTGATAAATTATGAAACTTGATTCTTCTGCAGGTAGAATGAAGCCTCACAATTATTCTATATCTAAGACTACATCTCATATAAAGAGATGATAAATAAATTAATATGTTCGCCAACATAGATGCTATGATTTTACCCACATTATCTAAATAGTCTTAATAAAATGAAACATCATTCTTTGTGTTTCTTACCAAGTCCTAGCAGGAATCTCACTTCTGCTCCTAGGAAAGCTGGATGGTCCATCACCATGGCTTTCATCTTGGTGTTCTGCTATGATGATCCTGGAATGTTGCTCTGCTTGTTTGCTTGTTCTTTCCTCGTTCTTGCCTCCTTTTCTTTCTTCCTCCTGATGCTCATCTATCTAGGGTAATTATCTCCCTTGTAATCTAACATTACCACCCCTGGATTAGTATTCTCCAATCAATTGAGGGGTGTAAACATATGTAATAAGATCCTATGAGATCATGTTTACCCATAATGCAACTAATGGAGGATGGTGTAGCGATATCGACATCTGTCTCTGGATGGCACTGTTGTGCAAGCTATTAACACCATACCATGAAGAGTTAACTATGGTATTTTTGCATCATATACATTTGACCCTCATCGTCGTAAATCAGAGATAAGGATAAATGTAGACATTTTGTATCAACTAAAGATAGACAACTTGGAGTCTCTCTGACACTATTGATCTATGGGCCATTATGGTATGAATGGGCCTTGTTCTCTAAGACATGTCTGGAGAATCCAGTGTACTCCTAACAGATAAGACCACATTTGTGGCAATAACTCTTAAGACACAATACTCTCTGTACTTTTACACAGATTGAGCTTGGCATGACTTCATCTTGGCCTGTTTCTACCACACAGCAAAACTTTGGCTCAAACTGTTTCTTAAAGACAATGAGCATGCATTTTGAATATAATATGATCAGGTATCAATATATACTCTATGAAAATGCCCGACAAATCCCCCCTTTTCAGCATATTCAATTTCGTTTTTAGAAGGTTGAATAGGCTGAAATGCAATACAGGGCATAATGCTCCAAATCATTATGGATTGGGGAATACAATTTTTACCTTGGAATAAATGTATCACTATTTTGTGTGTACTCTTACGACACATATATAACGCACAAACTCTGTTTGGTTTTACTACAAATATGTTACGTTGTTTTATGACCACTGTAGAGAGAAAGACGTTCTGGTAATTTTCTTGACTTTCCGAAAACGTGTCTCTAGTGAAAATGTTTCTTTGGTCCTCTAACTTAATAACATTGCTGCAAAAATGTAAAGCTTGAAGTAAAGGCTTCCTGTCTCGTCAGCAACTTGGTTACTCTTTTTAGCGAGCGGTGTTTGGCAACATATCTTCACATCTGCGATCTCAAATACTTTGTCATGTTGAATCGGCATGAAGCACTCTTGTCGTGGCTGTCGAATCCCCGGGGCTCTGCCCACTTGTCACTCCTGGATACCTTTTGGATTCATCTGGGTGGCTCCGACTGGGCGTCTCTTGCGTCTCGGATAGCCCTGACCTCAGGTTCTCTTGGTTCCGGATACTAAGACTTTTAGGGTTCCGCCATCAACATGTGATCCCATCTTGGGCAATCATCTAAACTTAAGAAAACAACAGACAGTATGAGTAAAACGCAGCAAAACTTTATCAAACATATACCTGCCTATTCTAGGCCTTTGACTTATGCCATACTTTAGCCAGCAGCAGCTAGTTGAGGATTTTTATGTTTTTTTTTTCCAAAGAAAAACAAACTACAGGGTCTCAGGAATAGATATAACTATTCTTCCTCTGCCAGGCTAATACAGCTTTAGGCGTTATGCCTATTTAGGATCATAACCCAATCAATACTTTGAGACTACCTCGAAACAGAGTAATATATATGTGTCCATATATCTGCATGGAATACAATGAAGACTAGTTAGTCACAATTGATTAGTATAACTTTTCAATTTTTTTTTTATACGATACCATCACCAATCATATGAAATTTATGATGTGTCTCCATCTTCAAATCTTTGATTTTCCAACCCCAGTTCAGCTCTTGGCGTTTTTAGCACTGAAATAAAAACTCTACACAAATATCATGTTAATGATCCTGTGGAAAAATTTGATTAATAATCAATATCATTAATCATTTATTGACTTGCTATGATTAATAGCTCAATGAAGCAGTTTGTTTCGTTTCATTTGCTGGACATTCTCATCTCAGCGAAGTATTAAATAACTTTTTCTTTTCTCTTTATTCACTTCATGAAGTAAAGAATTTACATGCAATGGATTTGGGAGAATCTTACTCCTCCTTTACTTGAGCTGATTCAGCTCAGAGTGCAGTGCAGCTTTGCGACCTCTGACCTCTTCGCTGACATGTACCTAGGACTTAGGAATGTGCTCCTTCCCCCCTCCCATCTCTAGGATGGTGGAGAAAATTTTGAAAATACAGCATCTGCAAAAACTGCTTGTACATATGATCAGCTCTGTGATCCTGGGAATATACTGTGGTCTGCTGATACCACAAACTACCCCTCATCCCCCCTTGGGGATTATCATATCTGCGGCTATGGCAGATTATATAAAAATTCTGAGTCAAAATATGAACGATAGCCATAGACTCACTTTCTTATCTAGGCTTGCAAAGCCTGTGATGGTTCCCTTAAGTGACTTAACTTTTTGGGAACAATTATATCAATATTTATGTGATTTACACACTTATGTTTCATATACAATACGGCTTCTTATATCCGGTTTATATGTCTTGCATTTATGCAACTTAGAATCAAAAACATTAAAAAGAGGAACAGGGTTACATCAACATTATTAACCTGTTTAAACTGTTCTCTTATAGATTCTACTTATCAATAACATCGGGTCAGAACTTTATGTATAAAGTCCCTCTATTATTCTGTAATGCCCTGAGCTACTGAGCTCAACTTCCCTGTAATCTGGGACATCAATAAAATCAACTTTTGTGATCTGAGTCCATTACATATATGGGATAAATCTCCAACTATGGGAGCTAATGGGCAGGAATTAATAGGAAGGTTCCTGAGTCATACAAAGGACTAGAACCGGACCCAGTATCGCCTAGGCTAACGAAACCTACATCTGTTCCCTATCTCGGGACAATTTAAAATTAATTTCTGGCGATACAAAAACATAACTTGTGTTTAGCAAACACAAACAACTCCTGAGTTGGTTTACATGTCATGCACTGGTTGCATCCGTGTAATAACACTTTACTGCAACTACTTATCTGCGGTTCTGGTACGGGCTTAACCCCTTCAATACCAGGACAGTGATATTGACTATATATGGACCACGCCCTTCTAAGGGTTGTAACCGTGATCTGGCTGTAGCATTCTAATGTCAGCAACAATATACATGACAATTAATCATTAATATGTCATCTCATCAATATCTCAACAATATATAATATCATCAACAATCTTAGCAATATGTCATCTCATCAATATCTCGGTGGGGCCTCCATTTTTATCGGGTTTATAATAATCCAATTAAGAATTATTAATTAGGGTCATAAAAAATTTTTTTTCATAACTACCTGAAATTATGACCTGGTGAATTGTAGATAACCCAATCGATACAATTCACATCTGAGGCCGACTATTTCCTCAGATAATAAGTTCTTTTCATGAGAGATGACATTAATGCTAAAGATGTAGTTTTGACATTAAATAATACGCAGATATTATAAAAATATGCAGATTTTATTAGTTACACGATTATAAACAAATAGGTATATAAACACTATTATATATGCCAAGGAATATATATATTTTTGTCGGGATTATAATAATCCAATTAAGAATTATTAATTATGGTCATAAAATATTTTTTTCATAACTTGTAGAAATCATGACCTGGTGAATTGTAGATAACCCAATCGATACAATTCACATCTGAGGTCGACTATTTCCTCAGATAATAAGTTCTTTTCATGAGAGATGACATTAATGCTAAAGATGTAGTTTTGACATTAAATAATACGCAGATATTATAAAAATATGCAGATTTTATTAGTTACACGATTATAAACAAATAGGTATATAAACACTATTATATATGCCAAGGAATATATATGGCAATGATATATGAAGCATTACAAGCTTATCATAAGTAAATAAAAATGATATATGCCAATTGATATATATGGCATTGATATCAGGCACTAGAAGCTTCATAATAAGTAAATACACACATGTGGGTAAGAGCAGCTTGTCACATTATAACAAAGCTATTTGGTTAGGATATCAAAACAAGAAGTTACATTATATACATTACTCCTGTTCAGAGGCGAGTCTAATCCTAGACATCTATATGGAATGATAAATACATTCCCACCCCTCTCTAACCAAACTAAAATACACCTCACATGTAGTAATGGGCAAATCCATTCAAGTATATAACTTAGAAGATAGTAGTCAAATCCTAGACTACTTTTAATACTTCTGTCAATACTACTTTCATATCTGTATAACCTGGTAAGACTATTAAGACAACAGACATTGGAAGAACTTGGAACAAATCTTCCAGTGGGAATTTATCATCTAGCTTGGCGAAGAATACTACTATCAATATATCTATATCTATGCATATATGTATGCAATCATTTAATACTCTGATAAATTATGAAACTTGATTCTTCTGCAGGTAGAATGAAGCCTCACAATTATTCTATATCTAAGACTACATCTCATATAAAGAGATGATAAATAAATTAATATGTTCGCCAACATAGATGCTATGATTTTACCCACATTATCTAAATAGTCTTAATAAAATGAAACATCATTCTTTGTGTTTCTTACCAAGTCCTAGCAGGAATCTCACTTCTGCTCCTAGGAAAGCTGGATGGTCCATCACCATGGCTTTCATCTTAGGTGTTCTGCTATGATGATCCTGGAATGTTCTCTGCTTGTTTGCTTGTTCTTTCCTCGTTCTTGCCTCCTTTTTCTTTCTTCCTCCTGATGCTCATCTATCTAGGGTAATTATCTCCCTTGTAATCTAACATTACCACCCCCTGGATTAGTATTCTCCAATCAATGGAGGGGGTGTAAACATATGTAATAAGATCCTATGAGATCATGTTTACCCATAATGCAACTAATGGAGGATGGTGTAACGATATCCATCTGTCTCTGGATGGCACTGTTGTGCAAGCTATTAACACCATACCATGAAGAGTTAACTATGGTACTCTTGTATTATATACATTTGACCCTCATCGTCGTAAATCAGAGATAAGGATAAATGTAGACATTTTGTATCAACTAAAGATAGACAACTTGGAGTCTCTCTGACACTATTGATCTATGGGCCATTATGGTATGAATGGGCCTTGTTCTCTAAGACATGTCTGGAAAATCCAGTGTACTCCCAACAGATAAGACCACATTTGTGGCAATAACTCTTAAGACACAATACTATCTGTACTTTTACACAGATTGAGCTTGGCATGACTTCATCTTGGCCTGTTTCTACCACACAGCAAAACTTTGGCTCAAACTGTTTCTTAAAGACAATGAGCATCAATTTCATGAATATAATATGATCAGGTATCATATACACTCATGAAAATGCCCGACAACTTACCTTGGACCATATCTACAGTTAGCCAATTGAGTATATTACTGGATGTACTAACAGCCCCAGCACAACAGATATCAGCTCCTTTCTCTTCTCTGCCTTCCCTTATCTTCAGTGACTACCCCCCTTTACCATTATTTAGGAGACATACCTGCTCGGACCTTGGTTTTTTAGCATTTATATATTTAAAGAATATTTTGGGATTTCTTTTGCTCTCTTTTGCTGTTCATTTAGTATTTTTGCTAATTTTATTTCCTTTTTACAGGTCTTATTAAGCCCTTTGTAATCTTCAAACGCTGACCTCTCAGATTTGTATTTTTTTAAATGCCCTTTTTTTGTCTTATTGCTCTTTTCACAGTAGCTATAAGCCATGGGGGGTTTAATTTTAGACATTTATACTTGTTGCTTAAAGGAATACATTTTTTAGTGCAATTACTCAATGTGGATTTAAAACTCTCTCATTTTTCCTCTATGCCCTGAAATGCTGCCCTCAACCCAGGGAAATTAGCCTTTTTAAAATTCAGTGTCTTTGCCCTGCTTGACAGAGTTTACTTCTTATAGTGTAGGGGGAATATAATTATATTGTGGTCACTGTTACCTATTGTTTCTCAAACAGTAACATTTCTAATAAGCTCTGCATCATTAGAAATGACCAGATCCAACAGAGCATTGCTCCTAGTGGAAGGTTCTATAAACTGGCCCATAAAGTGGTCCTGCAGCAAGTTGAGGAATTTTCTCCCCTTTGCGGTTGAGGCAGAATCATGACCCCAATCAATGTCTGGGAAGTTAAAATCTCCCATTATGACCACTGTACCAGCCTGTGCAGCCAGCTCTATTTGGTTATACAGCTAAACTTCTATCTCCTCTGTGATGTTAGGGGGTCTATAGATTACACCAAGTATTATTTCTTCAGTGTTTATATCCCTTTGAACTTTCACCCATAAGGTTTCAACATCCTCACCATCTGCACCCACAATTGGCTCTTTCACACTTGTCTTTGGATCACTCCTCACATACAGGCACATGCCACCACCTTTTCTATTGACCCTGTCTTTCCTAAATAGTGTAAAACCCTCAATACTTAACAGCCCAGTCATGCGAAGAATCCAACTATGTTTTAGCCACACCAACTACATCTATGTGTTCTTCTAGTACCATAGCCTCCAGCTCCCCCATTTTTCTAGATAGACTTCTGGCATTTGTGAAAATACATTTTAAATTACTATTGATTGTAAAGTGAATATCTGGGATTTTTGGGTTACCTTGGTTGATGCTTGTATGTAACAGTTTCTTGTTACCAGCAGCTCTATTTTTCATCAGTGTATAGTTCTGCCCAGTCTCCTCCCTACTTTCCTCACTAACCCCAGCCCCCACTAAATCACCATTGTCCCCTCCTATATACCACTCTCTATCTACACTATCTACCCCCTTATTAGTATGACCTCCCCCCCCCCCATCTAACCATTTTTTTCCAAGGGCAGTTGCACCCTCCCCATTAAGGTGCAGCCCATTCCCACTGTAGAGCCTGTAACCGAGAGAAGTTGGCCCAGTTCTCCATGAACCTAAACCCTTCTTTCCTGCATCAGCTTCTGAGCCACTTATTTAACTCCCTAAGCTCCCGTTGTCTCTCTGGTGACACTTGTGGCACTAGTAGTATTTCTGAAAACACTACCTTGGAGGTCCTGGACTTGGGCGTCTCTCCTAGTTCCCTAAAATCATTTTTAAGGACCTTCCATCTCCCCCTGACTTTGTCATTGGTGCCAATGTGTACCGATCAGCAATATGCCGAACCAGAGCACCCAGAAGACAACACACTGTTCGGCATTCACAGTCTCGGGCACAGATGACCCTGTCTGTCCTCCTAATAATAGAGTCCCCTACCATCAACCTAGCATCTACCTACTTAGCATCTGTCTAACCTTTGCTGCACTCCTTTTCCCATCCTTCCTGCAGGGGGCATCTTCCTGGTTGCTAGGAGAAACGCCCTGCTGCAGTGTTTTAGGCCCTGGGCTTTCATCCCTAATATCAGCCACTGTTACTATACTTTTATCAACCCCTTCCCAACCTATGACGTGTATACCCTGTAGAGACTAGCCAATCAGAGGATTCTAATACCGGGTGAAAGGTTCTGATCCCGCAGTCCATGACTGCGGAGATCAGAACCTTCTAAAATGTATGTAGCATACCCCCCCTCAATGTGCCCCCTTCATATAGATCGCCGAGCGGGTGGGCGGGCAGGAGCGCGATCCCCCGCGTCCGTAAAGACCTGATCTATAAAACGGTCATGTTACTTTCCCCGCACGTTGAACGCCGTAAAAAGAAAAAGAAAAATTATGAGGAAATAGAAATTTTGCCCACCCCAATGCCCAAAAAAGGTAACAAAAGTGATCAAAAAAGTCGTTTATCAAATCGTCACCACATCCCGCAAAAAATGAGCACCTACATGAGACAATCGCCCAAAAAATAAAAAAAAATATGGCTCTCAGACTATGGAGACACTAAAACATGTTTTTTTTTTCTAAAATGCTTATATTGTGTTAAAGTAAAATAAATAAAAAAAAGTATACATATTATGTATCGCCACGTCTGTAAGAACCTGCTCTATAAAAATAACACATGACCTAACCCCTTAGGTGAACACCGTAAAAAAAAAACGGTGTAAAAAAAGACATTTTTTTACCTTACATCACAAAAAGTATAATACCAAGCGATCAAAAAGGCGTATGCCCCCAAAATAGTGCCAATCAAACCGCCATCTCATCTCATCTCAAAAAATTAGCCCCTACATAAGACAGTTGCCAAAAAAAAAAAACTATGGCTTTCAGAATAAGCATAAATAAAAAATCCTTTTTTTCAAAAATGCTTTATTATGTAAAACTGAAATAAACAACTAAAAAAGTAGTCATATTTGGTATTGTTGCATCCGTAACAACCTGCTCTATAAAATTACCACATGATCTAACCTGTCAGATGAACATTGTATATAACAAGAAATAAAACAGTGCCAAAACAGCTATTTTTTTTTACCTTGCCTCACAAAAAGTGTAATATAGAGCAACCAAAAATCATATGTACTCTAAAATAGTACCAACAAAACTGCCACCTTATCCCGTACTTTCTAAAATGGGGTCATTTTTTTTTTAGTTTCTACTCTAGAGGTGCATCAGGGAGTCTTCAAATGTGACATCGCAGCTTAAAATGATCCCAGTGAAATCTGCCCTCCAAAAACCATGTGGCGTTCCTTTCCTTCTGCGCCCTGCTGTGTGCCCATACAGCAGTTTGCAACCACATATGGGGTGTTTCTGTAAACTACAGAATCAGGGCAATAAATATTGAGTTTTGTTTGGCTGTTAACCCTAGCTTTGTTAGTGGGAAAAAAAATGATTAAAATGGAAAATTTGCCAAAAAATCGAAATTCAGAAATTTTATCTCCATTTACCATTAACTTTTGTGGAACACCTAAAGGGTTAAGAAAGTTTGTCAAATCAGTTTTGAACACCTTGAAGGGTGTAGTTTGTAGAATTGGGTCATTCTTTGGTGATTTTATTATGTAAGCCTCACAAAGTGACTTCAGACCTGAACTGGTCCTTCAAAAAGTGGGTTTTGGAAATTTTGTAGTAGACATATGGGGAATGTAAATTAATAACTATTTTTGGAGGTATTACAATGTATTATAGAAGTAGAGAATAGAAACTTGGAAATTTGCTAATTTTTCTAAATGTTTGGTAAATTTGGAATTTTTTTTACAAATAAAAATGAACATTTGGGACTCAATTTTACCACTGTCATGAAGTACAATATGTGACGGAAAAAAACAATTTGCAAAAAATGGCCTGGTCCTTAGGGTGAAAATGAGCCCGGTCCCTAAGGGGTTAAGCTCTCAGCCTCAACATTTTGATGTCCTTTTTACATTTCTCACCAATTTTAAAAAGTAGTGAGAAAATAGATGGGGCTTAGCGGGAGTGGACATGGTCCTTCGCAGTCCAGCAGATTTAAAATATTTAGCATATTGTACACTGATGGACTTATTATTTATGCCCCAATAAGTCTGTTTAACCCGTTAATAACTACCTTTTTACAGTGGTCATTAATGGCTTTATAAGCACTGCACAGGGAGTGGGGTCTCGACTGTCACATGAAAGACAGGCTTCTTTTCTAATGGCCCAAACCAGCAGGATTGCCGATCCGGGCTGTTTAACCCCTTAGATGCATTGATCAATGGCGACAAAGGCATATAAGTGGTTTAGAGTGAGAGAGCAGACTCTGTCTCTCATCGGCAGCCCACAAATGAAATCAGAAATTGTCTATGCATGGAAGGCCTGGAGCTAGTGAAGGCCCAGGCCTTCCAGCAGTATATTGCGCCTCTCTGGCGCAGCCTGCTGGTGACTGTCAGTATAGCAATGAATTATTATAGAAGCGATAAAAAGATTGCCTATTAACGTCCTGCTGGTGGGGATAGTAAATTGTTAAAACAAAAGTTAAAGAAAGTTATTAAAATTAAAAAAAAAAATTCCAAGTAAAAAAACAAACACATTTATCCCATTATAAACAGCTTTTTTTAATGGAAAAAATTGCTAAAATAAAATCCCTTCCACACATTTGGTATCACTGTTTCTGTAACGACCCTACACTTCACAATTATTATGTAATTAACCCATACAGTGAATACCGTAAAAAAACGATGCCAGAATTTATGTTTTTTTCTTATTCACCAACAAAAAAAATTAAATAAAAAGCGATCAAAAAGTGTTATGTACCCCAAAGTGATGGCAAGTAAAAGTACAAATTGCCCCTTAGAAATCAAGAAATCAAGCCCTCATATAGCTCTGTGGAAAGAAAAATAAAAAAGTTACAGGTCTTGGGAGGAGGTGATGCAAAAACATATTTTGTGCAAAATGTATTATTTGTGCAAAAGTAGCAAAATGTAAAAAATTATATCTATGATATATATATATATATATATATACACATACATATATATATATATATATATATATATATAGAGAGAGAGAGAGAGAGACAGAGAGAGAGAGAGAGATACTGAAATTGTACTAATCCAGAGAGTAAAGTTATACGTATTTGATATCATTGTAATTATACTGACCCAGGGAATAAAATTATCATGTTACTGATGCCAAAAAATGAACGCAGCAAACATTATAAAGTGAAAACTCGCGCACAGGGGTGTACATAGAAATCACTGGGCCCCATAGCAAGAATCTAAATTGGGCCCCCATTTCCCTTTTATAGCCCCTCCCACCACCCATTCCAGGCCTCTCCCTTTGTTCCATGAACTATGCTTGCTGCTGTGTCTTATAATTTATGCCATCAGGGCCGGATTGGGATTACAAAACAGCCCTGGCACACAAAAGAGGTATAATAGATGCAGTGTGTACAGATGTATGGTATATACAGCAGTGTACTGTTATGTGAGGTACGAGGTATAATAGATGCAGTGTGTATAGATGTATGGTATATACAGCAGTGTACTGTTATGTGAGGTACGGGGTATAATATATGCAGTGTGTACAGGTATATAGTATATACAGTAGTGTAATATGTGAGGTACGAGGTATAAAAGATGCAGTGAGTACAGATATATTGTATATACAGCAGTGTACTGACATATGAGGTACGAGGTATAGTAGATGCAGTGTGTACATGTATATAGTAAATACAGCATTGTATTGACTTGAGGTATGAGGTATAAAACACAGCTCGTACCTCCCATATCAGTCCACTGCTGAATATACAATATATCTGTACACACTTCATCTATTATACCTCGTACCTAACATATCAGTACACTGCTGTATATACTATATATCTATATACACTGCATATATTATACCTTGTACCTCACATATCAGTACACTGCTGTATATACTATATATCTATACACACTGAATATATTATACCTCATACCCAACATATCAGTACACTGCTGTATATACTATATATCTATACACACTGCATATATTTTACCTCGTACCTCACATATCAGTACACTGATGTATATACTATATATCTATACAAACTGCATATATTATACCTTGCACCTCACATATCAGTACACTGATATGTCATCACAGGTGCTGGCAAATGTACCTTTCAAATCTAGGAACTACAAAACCTCTTTTGTGCAGTTTCTTTGCTAGATCCTGCAGGACCTGTGATGTTGAAGATGATGTCATCACAGGTCCTGGCAGATGCACTGTTCTAACCTGGAAAATACACTGTACAGTTCCCTTACAGGACCTGTGATGACATCATCAAAGGTCCTTTAGCTTTAGAAAGCTAGACAGGAGCAATTAGGGGACGGGGCCTCTCCTCCACTGCGGGCCCCTCTTCCTCACGGGCCCCATAGCAGCTGCATGGTCTGCCTATATGGTAGGTACGCCACTGCTCATGCAGTTTTTTTTCCCACACACCCCATAAAGAGCTAATAAAAGTTAATCAGTAAGTTGTGTACCCCAAAATGGTGCCATTAAAAACTACAACTTGTCCTGAAAAAAAGCCTTCATTCAACTGTATCAACAGAAAAAAAAAGTTATAGCTCTTGGAATGGGATGGAAAAATAAAAAAATTGCTTGGTCACTAAGGCCCAAAATGCATTTTGGTAAAGGGGTTAAATCACTATTTAACTTGCAGTCTGTATATGGAAGCAACTTCTGTATCAAGGAAACTGAGCTAAGTACTTAATATAGTAAATAAATTATCTTTATGAAAGTTTAATATTAATGACTTATTGTTAGAATAGGTCATCAATATCAGATTGGTACCCTTGCACCCTTCCAACTACTGCTCTGTACACTGCATAGTGGCCGTATCTGGTTACTGCAGTACTAATCTCACAGCAAAGACACGGTCATAATGTGGTCAAAAGATGTAGGTGTGCACTGTCTACTAATAATAAGTACCGTCTTAAAGACTCACTGTAGTTTCACAAAATTTCATTTCATTTAATGTAGTGTAACTAGGAAATTACTAAATCACTTCATTTAAAAAATATGCCTGCACTGCCCCCACCTGAAAAAAGCTGTAAGATCATGGCTACTAGGGGTCTCACTTCCACCTAATTTGCAGTCCACTGCCTGTTGTTATGCTAGATCTGTCCCTAGTAACATAAAGACAGAAGATGGCAGAGAGAAAGTGTGGGGGGGGGGGGGTCAGAGCTAGCTCAGATTGTGAGCCTGATAAAACAACTGCTTCTAAACATCACAGATACGTCCTGCTTTTCACTAAGTGATTTCCCCTTCCTTATCTGTTCTGAGAGCTCCAAAGATGAAAATTCCACAGAAGGGAGATGCCCCTGTTTGTGAAAGAAATGCATCTGCTGTGCAGCTAAAACTAGAAATAATTAGGGATGAGAGAATTTCTCATTTCTCAAAATTCGATTCGGCCAGTTCACCAAATATTTCGAAAAGATTTGCTTCGATCCAAATTTATTCATGGCAAATTACATTAAAAACGGCTATTTCCGGGCTGCAGAAAGCCTTTATAGGGGTGTAGAACACTGTGCCTTGCAATAACACGCATGGGGAGTCTACTATGGTAGTGAAATAATACTGTGAGTCAGTATGACATGCAGATGACAGGGGTCGCTCTTAGAATCACTGCATACTTAACTTATTTGGGCAGTCACGGGGACAAAAATAACTAAAGTATCAACTCAGACTCACAGATTGATTTTAGCGTCAAGAAGAAGTGCAGTCCTTTTACACCATCGTCAGCTGATTCCACATAGATGTCTACAGAATCTGTTCTATTAAACGCTTATACAAGAAGAGCCCCCCTGACAGAGTGGAGAGGGTGTCAGCAGTAAGTTTGTGTTGACATCAATGATTATTTTGTCCTTCCTCTGATCCATCAGAACAATACCCACAAAAAGCGGATCCTGTCTGTGGAGTATCCGCCTTCACTCAGTCAGCATTTGCTCCATAATCCATTAATATTACTCATGCCCAAAAAATAGGAGTGGATCTAAAAAAAGCTGACACGTGAATGGAATATTTGCACGTCTTCTGTGTTTTATACCCACTCCTGCTTTTGGCTACCAAATCATAAGCCAATTCTGATGGGACCATACAGGCCTTACAGCTGCTACACAGACAGAATCTGTTGTGCGGCTCGTTTTTTCCTTCCTTCTGACAGATCAGAAGAAAGGTCAAATAAATGATGATGTCAGCCAGGCCAAAAGCCAAAATAGTGGACCAGTCATGAAGTGGGGAGGGTGGGAACAGCATGAGAAGTCCACAGAGTGGACCTATGACATAGTGGTGAGGTGGAAGCAGCATGAGAAGTCCACAGAGTGGCCTAATGAAAGGTTATAGAGGTGGCAGCAGTATGAGGAGGCCACCGAGTGGCACAATGACACAGTCTGGAGTTGGCAGCATCAGGAGAAGGCCACCGAGTGGCACAACAACAGAGTCTGGAGTTGTCAGCAGTATGAGGAGGCCACCGAGTGGCACAATGACAGAGTTTGGAGGTGGCGGCAGCAGCATCAGGAGAAGGCTAGTGAGTGGCACAATGACAGAGTCTGGAGGTGGCGGCAGCAGCATCAGGAGAAGGCCACTGAATGGCACAATGTCAGACTCTGGGTTTGGCAGCAGCATGAGGAGACTACAGAGTGGCATAACGATGAGAGCTTGTGGAGGTAGCAGCAGCATGAGGAGACCACAGAGTGGCACAACGATGAGAGATTGCGGAGGTGGCAGCACCATGAGGAGGCCACAGAGCGGCCGCTTCATCTATTCATTTATAGGAAATATGGGACAGAACAGAAGGTTAAAATTTCTCAACTTCATAAAGTGCTTAAAACACGATTTAATAATACACATTCTCCGGCACAAAAGGCTTGGCAATATGATTGTCCGGGAATTTCCCTAGAAGATTGTGATAATATATTGGCGATTTTAAGTTTACTTTCTAATAATTCTAATAAAGTTTTGTTTCAATTTAATATTTTTATAAAGTTAATAATAAAAAATAAAGTGTTGTCTAAGACAGGAGAGAATTGACCAGTCTTCTGTTTATTCGACGACGTGGTTGAGATGGAGAAAGCATTCCAAAAAACGATTTCTCTCAACCTGGAGTTGAATCTTGTCAAGATTGATGCAAGTGTGGTATTGGCAGCTCATCGAGCCAGATACTTCTGTGGGAACCTGCCTGGCATGGACAGGCCTCTAGTAGCTACAAACAATAAGAAGACAAAGCTTCAAGATTGCTTGGAGCCCGGAAGAGTTGCGAAGTTCATCAACATTCAAACCCTACCAGCCCCTGGTCTCTTTGTCAAGGAAAACATCACGAGTTCCCAGTCATCATGGCAAAAGCTTAGAATCAACATTGAAAAATATATGGCATCAGAGGTGTGTGAGGACGCCATCCAGGGGAGATTGTATATGTGGGCGACATGCAGAATATAACCAGGAAACAGATTGAAGAATGGGGACAATTCGATCTGATAATTGGTGGCAGTCCTTGTAATGACTTATCTGTGGGTTTTTTCACTTGCACTTTATGTACAGTTTGTCCGCCGATCATGCACCACCAGCCCTATTTTTAATTGTTTTTAATTTTGTGTTGTGCCAATCATGTTTTTTGATATTGTCAAATAAAATTATGCACTGATGGATTACATATTGTAAATGTACATTTTTTTTGGATACAATTTAGGACCCATATTCTTTATAGGTGTTGCTTGTTGGTTGATGTATGGGTCTAGTTCTAGTACACATTTATGGGAAATAGTTTTGGTGTCTTATCTGTGGTTAACACGCACTGGAATGGGGTTAGTGGACAACTGTTTTTTGAGTTTCCACGATTACGGTACTCAATAAAGTGTTTAACGACAACGTTGTTGCGATGGAGAAAAGATTCCAAAAAACAATTTCTCTCCACCTGGAGACTAATTCTGTCAAGATTGATGCAAGTGTGGTATCGGCTGCTCATAGAGCCAGATACTTCTGGGGGAATCTGCCTGGCATGAACAGGCCTCTAGTAGCTACAGACAAAGCTTCAAGATTGCTTGGAGCCCAGAAGAGTCGCAAAGTTCATCAAGTCTGTGTCACATATAGAATTTCACCACTAAGTAATTTGGTCCATACTGCAAAAGGAGGTGTACAATCACCCATAAATGTGATGAAAAAAAGCCAGTTTCACATAACAAATTTCACCACTATGTAATTCGGTCCATACAGCAGAAGGAGGTGTACAGTCACCCATGAATTTCCCCAAAAAAGCCCGCTTCACAGAAAAAATTTCACCACAAAAAGGCCTTTACCACATATAACTGCACCACTGAACGGCAAACAGGCCTACATTTTTGCAACTTTTACACTACTTAAGGCTTATCAACAGATAAATGCAACGATGAAAGGCCAATTTTTTTTCTTCCACTAATACACAGCAAACTGGGCTAAATTTTTCCCACTTTTACACAAAAGGCTTTTCAACAGATAAATGCAACCCTGGACGGCAAATATATTTATTTTCGCCAGTAATACACTGAAAACAGGGTTTCACAATATATCACTGCACTGCAGAATGGCAATTAGGCCCAAATTTAGTTCTACTTTTACACAACAGACTTTTCAACGAAATAGGCCACTGAATGCTTTCACCAGAAATAACTGCAACAGTGAAGTGCATATATATTTTTCTTTTAGTACTGAAATACACCACTAAACGCTTTCATCACTTATAACTGCAGAAGTGAACTGCGTATATATTTTTCTTTTTGTACTGAAATACGCCACTAAACGCTTTCAACACATATAACTGCAGAAGCGAAGTGAGAATACATTTTTATTTTTGTACTCAAATAGGCCACTAAATGCTTTCAACACTTATAACTGCAGAAGTGAACTGTGTATATATTTTTCTTTTTGTACTGAAATACGCCACTAAATGCTTTCACCACATATAACTGCAGAAGTAAACTGCGTATATATTTTTCTTTTTGTAATGAAATACACCACTAAACGCTTTTACCACATATAACTGCAGAAGCAAAGTGAGAATATATTTTTATTTTTGTACTCAAATAGGCCACTAAACGCTTTCAACACATATAACTGCAGAAGTGAACTGAGAATGTATTTTTCTTTTTGTATTGAAATAGGCCACTAAACGCTTTCAACACATATAACTGCAGAAGTGTACTGAGAATGTATTTTTCTTTTTGTACTGAAATAGGCCACTAAACGCTTTCACTACAAATAACTGCAACAGTAAAATGCGTATATATTTTTCTTTTTGTACTGAAATAGGCCACTAAATGCTTTCCCCACATATAGCTGCAGAAGTGAACTGAGAATATATTTTTCTTTTTCCACAGATAGGCTTTTCAACATAGCACTTGCACCCCAAGAACAAATTGCTGGAATGACAGAGCTGTATAATTGCTATTTGGATCCCCAAACAATCATTCCCTGCACTTGTAAATCGCTTTTCTAGCACTGTCCCTAGCGCCTTCTGACGTCTCTCCCTGCACTAAGATGCTGTGAAATAATTCCTCCCTATCCTTTCCCTGCACTTATAAATCTTTTTTTCAGGGTTTTTTTTACAATAAGATTTTTCCAGTTGCTGTCCCTAGCGCCTTGTCACTTTTGTCCCTGCACTCAGAACACTGGAAAATGTCTGAATCTAAGATGGCCACCGTATTTATAGGGCTGTGACATCACAGGGCTGGATGGCTGCTGATGCATAACATTATGGGTGATCCCGCCTTAGCATACTTCCTTTCTCTATGTCCTCACAGGTGCAGCAGCCATTTTAGAAGAAATATGATTCATTACCACAAGGCGCGAGGAAATTCGCATTCGTTGCGAATCAAACTTCCTGAAATTTGGATCGAATTCCACTTCGTCAGCTTCCATTCGCTTATCTCTAGAAATAATATGGCTGAAAAGGGGAAGGCCAAAAAAGACCTATTCCTTCACAATTATGATTGTACAAAGAAGCAAAGCCATTATGAAAACTTTTTTGCTATGTTTGTTAATGACCAGTATTAAGCAAACTGTGCGGCTATTTGCAAACAATGAGTTAGTTCCTTCATTAGCAATCAGTGCAGACCTGCACCGTTTGACTGCATCGTTGGTTCAATTTGTGTGCGCTCAGCCATTGATACTTGGAATATCAACCTTAGGCCTCATGCACACATCCATACCCATTTTGTGGTCTGCAAACCACGGATCTGCAAAATACGGATAGTGGGCGTGTGCATTCCTCAATTTTCTCATTCGCATCTGTTGAAATGCCTATTTTTGTCCGCAAAGAAGAATAGGACATGGTCTATAATTTGCAGAATAGTCACACAGATGCGGGGAGCACACAGATGACATTGATATGCTATTCAACTGTTTTTGCCGAACCATAGAAATGAACAGGTCTGCGACAGATCCAAAATTAGATTGCCATGTAGCTTCAGCCTAAATGTACTACTTTTAAATAAAAAAAATAATAGTGATTTCTATTGTTTATTAGATTTCACATTAGAGACCACAGTAACACTTCTCAACCTTGGCCACAATAGCTGTATATAAGTATATACGGTATTATAAGACCAGTGTGGGATTTTTAGAGTCATCTTTGATATGCACTTTACTAATCACCATTATACATTGCTACTTAAGTCAAGTGTGTGAATACTGCTACACCTGGTCACATCCAGTAATATTTAAAACAATAAAGTTTATGAGACTATATGGTATTTTAAGTATGCACACGTCTCTATATACGACTACATTTATTTACATCATAATGACTACACACATGCATGTCTGGGCAAAGTATAGAAATACCATCTGCACTGCACTGTGGGTGTGTGTGTGCTCCACCAATAGATGTTCGCTCTCCCTGGGAAACACCTGGAACATCAAGGACTCCCGTGCTGGCAGCTGACACGAGATAATGAACTTGCAAATACGTCAAAAACATCTAGAAATATTTTTCATGCACTCTCCCTGGGAAATGCATCAAACAAGAAAGACCCAGCTGACACAAGATGATTACCTTGCAAATATGTCTAGAAATATTCTTCATGCATCAGTAGAAGCCCACTATACTAAAATGTAGCTTACTAACTGCTAGAATAAAAAAATTGCAAATATGGCATACAGTATATAAAGCCTTGGTAGAGTCTTGTGGTGTTTTCTATAGATGACAACTATGTCCTGAGGTTTTAAAGAACTATTTCACACTTGTCATAGCCTGCACTAATACTAATTTTTCAACTCTTACATTCCACCCAGTGCAGAATGTATAATATCATTTCATCTGTATTTGGGTATAGTTATTTGAAATTAGCAAAGTTTTGAAAAATTCGCCGAACTTCGACAAGAAATTTGATTACTCACTGTTCACTTCACTGCACACACCCAGCGTCATCACGCTCACCACAGGTCCTTTGGCGGATTTTCTTCACTCAAGAAGGGAGAGGACAGCCTCTCTGCAAGCAAGTGGATCAGGTGAGTATTATTTTTTTAATTATTAGCCACCATTTTAGGAAAAATTGACAATACCACGAAGGGCAAGGAAATTCACATTCGTAGCGAATTAAATTTTTCACGAGATTCATATTGAAGCCCACTTCAGATACTTTGATTCACTCAACACTAATAGTGATAGTAAAGGGGTTTTTATACTTAGATCAGTATCTGATCTGTGGGAGTCTGACATCCAGCTATTTGAGAGGGCACTGGTGCTCCCAGTAGCACCACGGCCTCCTCTCTGCTTTTCTTGTCACGTGGCCTAGGACAGTGATGGCTAACCTCTGGCACTCTAGCTGTGGAGAAGCCGCGACTCCCAGCATGCTCCATTTATTTCTATGGAGTTATGAGAACAGCCAAGCAAGTGCACATCTTGGGAGTAGAAGTTTTACCACAGCTGAAGTGCCGGAGGTTAGCCATCAAAGGCCTAGGAGCAGCTCAGCCCCATTCAAGTGTATGGGGCTGGGTGTCATACCAAGCACAGCCGCTATACAATGTATGGCACTGTGCTTGGTGAGCTGTGAGAAGGCCGTGACCTGTTACATGTGCTTTTGGCAGCTGAAGGCATCTGTGTTGGTCCCATGTTCATATGTGCCAGCATTGCTGAGAAAAATTATGTTTTCATGTATGCAAATGGGCCTCTAGGAGCAAAGTTACACCTAGAGTCTCGACCTTCCCTGGAACTGCCACGCCCGCTCCAATTTGATTGACAGGACCAGGCAGTTTAAATATAATCACACCTGGCCCTGACTTCTCCTAAAGTCAAAGTGGAGAAAGCGTGGCAGTTGCAGGGAGACCTGAGCCTCAAGGTGTAATGACAATGCCCCCATTGCTCCTAGAGGCTCATTTTGCATATATTAACACTTCATTTTTCTAAGTGATGTGGGCACATATGAACATGGGACCAACACAGATGCCTTCAGCTGCTAAGCGCACATACAAGAGGTCCGCCAGTTTCCTAGGTACAAACCTGCTGACAGATGCCCTTTAACAATGACATACAAGTAGAGTTGAGCAAACTTGTGTTTTAAGTTCGGCGTCCAAAGTTCTTATCCAATCCAGTACTGAGCCACGCCCCCTGCACTGATCACATGACGGTGACGTCACCCCAGGTCCTTCGTGTTGTCCAAGGTTCGGGTTCATTGAAGAATCTCCTTATGGATTCCAAATGCCGTTATGGTCCATGGTAGTGGAATCCATAACGGGATGCTTCGATAACCCGAACCCGAACTTTGGACACCGAACTTAAAATACAAGTTCGCTCAACTCTACATACAAGCATACATCCCAACCATCCCAGACCGGCGGGACAGTCCCGGATTACACTGTCCTGCAGTTTCATAGCGGAGAAGTCATGTCCTGCTCTACCTGTCTCTGCTTCTATAGGAAGCAGAGACTTTTGCCTATGATGATAAAGCAGAGAGTCGTCCACTCCCTGACTCCATCATTACTCCCCCTGTCGGTGCTCCACAATGCTGGTCTGTGCAGGGGGCAGGGCCAGCAGTCAGCTGTGCTCCTCCCTCTCCTACACAGACCAGCGATTCCGTGTATCCTCCTACTGCTGGGAAGATCATCAAAGGAACTAGGTGAGTATGTAGAGGTTTTTTTTTTTAGCTTCCTGTAAAGGGGGCACAAAACTGGGCATATTACTGTGAGGGGGAACATACCTGGGCATAATACTGTGAGGGTGCACGTAACTGGGCATATTACTGTGAGGGTGCACATAACTGGGCATATTACTGTGAGAAGGCACATAACTGGGCATAATCAGGGGGCACATAACTGGGCATCTTACTGTAATGGGGAATATGTCTGGGCATATTTCTGTGAGGGGTCACATAACTAGGCTTATTACTGTGAGACTATGAGGGGGCACATATCAGGGCATATTACTGTGAGGGGTCACATAACTGGACATACTACTGTGATGGAGCATATTTCTGTGAGGGGTCACATATCAGGGCATATTACTGTGAGAGGCATATAACTGGGCATATAACTGTGATGGGGCAGATATCTTTGCATAACTACTGTGAGGGGTCACATATCAGGGCATAACTACTGTGAGGTGCACATATCAGGGCATCGACACTGTAGGGGGCACATATCTGGGCATAACTACTGTGAGGGGCACATATGTGGGCATAACAACTGTGAGGGGCACATATGTGGGCATAACTACTATGAGAGGGCACATATGGGGGCATAACTACTGTGAGGGGGCACATATGGGGGCATAATCTGTAAAGGGGGTACAATTTGGGCATAAATACTGTGTGGTGGCATAAAGGGGAATAATTACTATAGGGGCATTTAGTGGGACTGGCTGGGATTAGGTGTGTATAGTTATGTTTTAGGTGGAGTTAGAGGCGTGGCCTAGTGTGGAAAAAATTTGCCATGCGCCGCACATATTGTCCCTCTTCCTTCTTTTCAAAAGTTGGGAGGTATGATACAAGGTTGTTCACAATATGCCCCCATCCTGTATCTCTGACCTAATCTCCACATGTATGTAATCTCTGGTCCTCACAAGATTTCTTTTTCTGCTCCTCACACAGCCATCTTCAACACTGCTCCTGTGTATACCCTATACTTTGGAACTCAGTACCCCAACTGATCAGACATCTTCAAAACCAACCTAAAAACACCATTTCAGAAAAGCCTAAAACCTACAAAAAAAACTGCTGCCATTACAATATCAGATGACCAGAGTTTACCCGCACCTACTGTCTCCTTCCCCTTCCCTTGTAAATGGTTTTCCCTTGCAGACAGGGACCTCTCCTCCTCTGTACCAGTCTGTCACTCATTTAGTTCACATTTATTGCAAGGTTTTTTTTTGTCTAATGTTTGTACCTCACCCTGGAACTAATGGAACTAATGACCCTGACATGTTCTATTTTTTTTGCGGGGCTATGGAACGGACATACTGATGCAGACAGCACATGGTGTGCTGTCCACATTTTTTGCGGACCCATTAAATTAAATGGGTCTGCATCCTATCAGCAAAAAACGGAATGGACAAGGAAACATAATATGGCCGTGTGCATGAGCCCTAACCTTGCAAATAGAGAATTGCCCAGAAAAAAACATGAATATGTGAAGTTTACACTCAAGGAGGTAGGTGAGGTAATCAGAAATAATTATTGCCCCAGAACAACCTTTTATACATTGAGAATTTGTTTAGCTTTGTATCTCATGACACCAGAATTCTATATTTCAGGTGTTCAGAAGTTTTTTTTTACACAACTTTGGTTTGTTTTGCAATTGTTTGCATGAGGTTCAATCTCAGACATGTGACATTAAGGACAAAAAACACTGCTGTGTGGTAACTGTCATATGATTGATTTCAATTATTTATCAAGACATTTCACTGCAGAGTGGTCAGAAATATAGAAGCATGGCCAATGAATCACATTTTGATTGTTAGTGGTTTTAGTTTACATTGTGAGATGGAATCGATGAGATACAGATAACCTGTCCAGCAAACTGCGCACCCACTGCCAGACTTGATGTTAGTTACCCGATTCAAGAGCTGGCAAACTTGCCCTGCAACAACTGTATAACTACAGGGGTCCTGTATACAGAATAGCTTGCCCAATAAGGGTGATCCCACTCAGGAACCTAACTAGTGAACCCTCAGCAGTCCCCGCAAGTGGTAAGAATTCCTATCTTGCATTCACTGGGTAGCTGCTGCCAGGTGGAGTAGTCAGGTCGAGTAGTTGTACTAGCTAGGGTCAAAAACAGTGCTGTAAACCATCAAAGCCAAAACACTATCCAATAGCAATAACAGAAACAAGTAGAGTCAGAATCAAGAGAGACAAAAGATACAGAGACACAACTGGAGCATAACTAGAAAAGGCTGGGCACTATAGCAGATTTTGTCACCCCCCTCTTCCCCATCAACTTTGCAACTCCCCAGCCCTCAGCTAGTGAAGGTTGCCCACGTTCACCATACAACCCCCACCCACTTGATGATGTAAAAAGTATGAAAATAAAATGCTTACTAATGCTGACAAGAGTATACATTACAGTATATCGACCAGGCCTGTAATCCCCCTTCACAGCAATGATGTCCCTATAGTGCCCTCATACTAGTTATGCTCCCTCTGTGCCCTCTTCACAGTAGTGATGTCCCCTTAGCGACCCCACACCTTCACAATAATGATACCCCTCAGTGCTGCTACCTCAGTAGTAAAGCCCCAGTAGTGGTTATAAAATAAAACCTCACACTCATCTAGCCCCATTTCCCTGATGAACAGAGTACATCATGCTCTCCCCAGCAGCAGGTGTGATGCAGTGACGTCATTGAACCTGCTGAGCTGGAGAGCACACAGGTTGGGGAATGATCCTCGGCCTGTGCTCTCCCTTAGGCACAATGCTGTCCCGCCTGTTGCTAGGGAAAGCACAGGCCAGGGAATGAGGCTGCTGCCATATCTGTCATCCATTATGGCCTGGGCCTCACTAGCCAGTATGCACACAATAATCATTACTGTGTGTATCTACTGGCAGACGAAGCTCAGACCGCGAGCCTTGTAGAAGCTGCTACCGCAGCAGTTCCACACCTGAACGCAAAGGCAGAAGAATAGTCACTAAACAGTCCAAGATCAAACACAGTACCAAGCAGGGATAATACAAAGAGTAACTGGGTGAACAAGCTGGGTCAACACCAAAAGAATATTCAAAATATGCACAGAGAAATCTAGCATAGACAGGACCAAGATTGAAAATAGTATACAATAAATGGTAGTCCCACAGCAGGATTTGAAGAGGACCTTTCATCGGTTTTTGACATAGGCTAACTATGTCAAAACCTTGTAGTGCGGCCCCCAGTGATGCCCCTGATGTATTTTTTTTCTCATACCTTCCGCAGTTCAGAGCCCCGTTGTTTCGGCGAGCGAGCTGTAAACTTGCAATGGGGCGGAGATGCCGTCTCCTGCTGTGGGAGTCTCCTTTTCCCCGGCTATGATCGTGATCCATTCAGAACGGACCGCTCAAAGCCGCCGAGCATCCTTCCCTCAATGTGCATGCGCCGCACCGTTCAGTATTACGGTGCAGGCACAGTGAGGGAAGGAGGATCGGTGGCTGGTGGCTTCCGAGCGTCCTTTCTTCACTGCGCCTGCGCCGAATTTCCACAGAAGACCCGGCCGGCAGGAGGAGAGCAGCGCTGCTGTGGCCCTGTCAATCAAGTGAAGAAGGACGTGAAAAGAGGTGGGCAAACGGAGCCTCTAGGAGCAGGTACAACGTCCCCCCTGCTCCTAGAGGAAAAATAGCATATTATAAAAGTTCATTTTTCTCTATAAAGATTGCAGGCAGGGAGATGGCACAATTATAGTTATGTTCAGCTGACATTAGCACATCGCTAATGTCAACCAGCTTAATACCCATTTTTTAGGTGACAGAAACCATTTAACTGATTGCGTTATCTTGAAACAAAGGCCATTGAAAAGCAATTGAAGGTGTTTGCTTAACGCATTTAGTTTAGATAACACATCTCATGAAACATGTGTGTTAACTCTACTATATCTGTATTAAAACCCTGAAAGTTACTGCACCAGAGCAACTTTTCAAATGAATGGCTTTGTATTCATGTAGAAGAGAAAAAAAGTCGGCACTCCGTTTGAGCACGAGGAGCGGTGAGTGCGTCAGGGCCGGCGTCCCACGCGTACTAATGCAGAGAGGACTGGCACTCGCTAATGTAGCAAAGATTGTTCTTTTATTGATGCCTCATTGAGGAAAAGATACAGGTGATGCCTTTCGGCTCTAAATGAACCTTTGTCAAACCAGTAACAATAAGTATAAAGAGTTACATTTAAATAGACCGCCAATTATGACGTCAGAGGAAGTGACATCACATAGTCATGGAAACAAGTAAACAAACAAAAAGTCAAACAGTTACAGTGGTCATCGATGGTACAAGCTCGAGAAAAAGGTTATATCATATTAGTCACAATAATACAGTAGTAGAGAATAAAGTATCGCTAGCCTTATAAAAACAAATAGTAACTGATTAGTCACATAAACATAATATAGAAGAAAGACAAAAAGAACCCATTAATGTCAACTGTCATCAAGTTTTCTGAAAGAAAGGACAAAAAATGTAGATAAAATACAGGAAAATCAAATACTACAGAAAGGAATTTAGTTCATATTCGCGATTAAGGCCTGCTGGTTCCAAGGTCTGTAACCTATGGATCCAGAAGGCCTCGCGTTTTTTCAGAAGTTGGATTCTGTCGCCTCCTCTACGAGGGGGGCTGAACCTGTTCTATAATCTGAAAACGTAGTTGGGATATATTGTGGCGGCAACGATCAAAATGAAAAGGTACCGGTAAAAGTAAGTTTTTCTTTCTATTTGTTGATTTATGTTTTGAAAACCTGTCTTTCATTTTCATGGTTGTTTCCCCCACATATATGAGTCCACAAGGATACTAAAAAATATACATTATGCACCTACTGTCACAGGTAAAGAAGTTTTTAATAGGGAATCTTTCTCCTGATCGTGGATGTACAAAATACTCTCCTTTAATAACACTGGAACAGTGAATACATTGCAAACATGGATAAGTGCCTTTTCTGGGTGTGGAAAGTGTCATCTGTCGCAATGGAGACTTATTGCTCCGAATATCAGCCTTGATGATAAAATTCCTAATATATATATTTTTTTATAGCATACCATGGGTTAGCTCTGAAACTCCATTACAGATGGGTAAGCTTGTTTTATGATACCCCAGTGTTTGTTAATAACATGCCTAAGTTTATTGGTCCAAGGATGGTACTTAACTATAAATGGGATACACGTTTTTTTCTGTAATGTAGGTTGGGTAGATATGGGGGCCTGATACTTCAATCTATGATATTCAGTTTCAAGAAGTGGTTGTGGATATCCCCTCGCCTGAAATTTGTTAAACATCTCAAGGATCCTTTTTTCTTTAGTAGCTGCATCAGAGACTATCCTGTCTATACGTTGAAACTGAGAATAAGGTAATGATTTTTTTGTTGCGGGAGGATTCCTGGTGAAATGCAAAAGACTTTTGCGATCTGTGTCCTTGACATAAAGGTCCATCTGTAAAATTCCTTCTTCATCTTTTATGACCCGTGTCAAGGAAACTGATTTTGCTATCATTCCAGTGTATAGTGAATTGTAATTCCTTCCAAAAGTGGCAAAGTCCAAGAGGGATCGAATGCCGCCCCGCCACACGCAAAATACATTGTCAATGAAACGTCACCATAAAATACAATGTTTTGAGTATAACTCATGGTTATAAATAAATATATGTTCAAATAAGGCCATGTAACTAATTGCGTATGGCGGTGCGGCATTCGATTCCATCGCGGTCCCCCGTCGCTGCTGGTAGAAGGTATCTTGGAATAAAAAGTAATTTTCACTCAAAATAATTTCCAAAAGTCACAGAAAAAATTCTTTTTCTTGTGTTGTATAGGAGTAACATTCCAAGATCCATTCTACCACTCTGAGTCTCTTTTCTATAAATTTTATTTTAGAAAAGTGTGTAAAGCATAGATATAACGGAGTTGAATCACCCCTGCCATTACATCCTAACATCGTAAGGATCCAATTGTAATTGTACAGTTGTGTGATAGCCTTAAATAACATACACACTGATCCAGTTTTATTAATTATAATAAAGGAAAAGGGAGAACGGAGAAGGGAAAGGTTTGGTAATGGAAGGTGGGAAGAGGAGGGAGGGAGGGGAGGGAAAGGAGAGGGGAGAGAGAAAAGAGGGAGAATGGTAAGGAAAAAGGGAAAAACAATAAAACAATAAGATAAACAGAGTAAGTACCAGTAAATCTTTATAAGCACTAGTATTCTATCTATCTCAGACATAAATACATATTTGTTTGTGTGATCTGATTGAAAATAATTATTTAACTCAGCAAAACTCAACAAAAATGTGACATCTCAATGTAATCCAGATTCCTCTTTAGAAGTAGAGATATAGAGTGTCCACTTTGTCCAGATTTCTTCATATCTGTCTATGTCTTTTTTCATGCTGAATTGATGTGTACAAACTGCACACATCAAAGGTTACTAACAAGTCGCTCCTCTCTGTTTTAAGGTTTTTTATTTCCCTCAGGAATTGGTCGGTATCTAATAAAAAGGAAGGAGTGTCCTTAGTTAGTGGTGTTAGTACCTTTTCTGAAAATATCGCCGGTGGTGACAGAATGGAATTAGTTGACGCAACTATGGGGCGTGCTGGGGGATGTGCGAGAGACTTATGAATTTTTGGTAAGGTATAAAACACTGGTGTAATGGGATGTTGATTAACCAAATAAGTACACAATTTATCATCCACAATTCCCGTCCTGAAATTCCATGGTGATATCAACATACATTTTATATCATAGACAGGATCATGTCTCAAAGGTGCATAGGTATCTCTATCCGCTAGCTGTCCTAGAATTTCTCAAATATAGTAGTCCTTGTCCATAAGAACAAGGGCACCCCCTTTGTCAGCGGGTTTAAATATGAGGGAATCATCACGTATGGTTTGCAGAGCATTACGTTCTGATGATGTTAAATTGTCAGAAAGAAATAATCTGCCATGTTTACAATCATCCAACAATTTTGCCATTTCTCTCTGAACGAGTGAGATGAAAGTCTCCACAGGATGGTGTGTTTTAAGTGGTTGAAACCTGCTTTTAAGTTTAAGATTAAAGCGTTGTAATCTCGTTGAAAAATACGCTTTAAGGCGCACATTATGAAAAAACCGATGACAATCCATTTCTAAATCAAAGGTATCTAGGTGCCCTGTGGGGCTAAAGGACAGTCCTTTCTGTAATACCTGCAATTGGACAGGATTAAGGTTTTTAGAAGAGATATTGAAGATTAAGTTCTCATCTCTACCTGGGACCGCGTGGTCCATGGAGCATTTGCGTCTCCTATGATGGCGTCCTGCCCTTCTTGTGTTCTTTTTGCTTGCCGTCCTTTTTTCCCTAAAAAAGGGACCGGGTGGCATAGAATAGAGATACAATCGCTTCCAGAGCCAGAAGACTGGGAATCCATTCGGCGTAGAGGACGTCTGAAGACAGGAGTTGCAGTGCCCAAGGAGTCTTGCTATTTGTAAATCCTTTTATTTGAATAATCTTCACAATCTCTTGTAAATTTGTTACGTTTAGTGAGTTCAATATCTTTCTTGAGATCAGAGCAAGTCTTATCAATTTTAGTTTTAAATGCAGTAAAGTCCTCAATGTGTCCTGAAGTTGTTCAATTGATGCAAGAATACTAGCAAACTTAGTGCAATATTTAATACTGTCACAAAAAAATGTGGGTCTCAGATTTACCCGCAATCCACGCGGTATTCTCTTTAATCTGCAATATTCAGCTAGGCATACCTTATGCAGTTCCCAAGCTACCAGCTTTCTGGTTTCCCTCTCCAGTTCTCTGCTACGTAATGCAGACAGTAGCTTCATAATTTATATTTTGAAGTGTCCTTGTGGACTCATATATGTGGGGGAAACAACCATGAAAATGAAAGACAGGTGTTCAAAACATAAATCAACAATTAGAAAAAAAAACTTACTTTTACCGGTACCTTTTCATTTTGATCGATGCTGTCACAATATATCCCAACTATGTTTTCAGATTATAGAACCGGTTCAGCCCCCTCGTAGAGGAGGCGACAGGATCCAACTTCTGAAAAAATGTGTGGCCTTCTGGATCCATAGGTTACAGACCTTGGAACCAGCAGGACTTAATCGCGAATATGAACTAAATTCCTTTCTGTAGTATTTGATTTCCCTGTATTTGATCTACATTTTTTGTCCTTTCTTTCAGAAAACTAGATGACAGTTGACATTAATAGGTTTGTTATGTCTTTCTTCTATATTATGTTTATGTGACTAATCAGTTACTAATTGTTTTCATAAGGCTAGCGATACTTTATTCTCTACTACTGTATCAATGTGACTAATATGATATAACCTTCTTCTCGTGCTTGTACCATTGATGACCACTGTAACTGTTTGATTTTTTGTTTGTTTACTTGTTTCCATGACTATGTGATGTCACTTCCTCTGGGGTCATAATTGGCTGTCTATTTAAATGTAACTTTTTATACTTATTGTCACTGGTTTGACAAAGGCTCATTTAGAGCCGAAACGCGTCACCTGTATATTTTCCTCCATGAGGCATCAATAAAAGAACAATCTTTGCTACATTAGCGCTATCTTATTCCTGTTTAATGGCCTAATTAAAACTTAACCTTGATTATTCCTTTTAATATATGTTGCCCAATTATAATAAAAAATCTATAGTCTTCTAGTTGTGTATATAATACAGTTTTTATTGTTTGTAATTTTCTGTTATTTCAAAAAAACGATATTATTTCTTGATTTATGTCTGCAGGATTAGTAGGAAAAATTGATAGGGGTATTTTTCTCATACTCCCTAATAGAAATTCTATTGTTGCCTCTATTTGAACGGAGATTAGCTTGTTACTTTGTTGCCAATCTCCCTCTCAGTAGTAGAGTGTATACACAATATCATTCGATCATTGGTGCAAGAGAAAGAGAACAAAAATTCTCTTGTTGCCTCTATTTGAACGGGGATTGGCTTATTACTTTGTTGCCACTCTCCCTCTCAAAAGTGGAGTGTATACACAGTATCTTTAAATCATTAGTGCAGGAGAAAGAGCCTTACATATTTATATCTGTGTGACCACGTTGCCTACTTCCTTATCATGGCTCTTTCTAAATGTACCTAACTAAATGTGAGGCCTATTCCTTAATATCTCTCCCTGTCTTGATCACATGATTGGAGTGCCTGCAGTGGCATGTAAGGCCTCTTTCACACTTGCGTTGTTAGGATCCGGCGTGCACTTCCGTCGCCGGAAGTGTCCGCCGGATCCATAACAACGCAAGTGAACTGAAAGCATTTGAAGACGGATCAGTCTTCGAAATGCTTTTAGGTTACTATGGCAGCCAGGACGCTATTAAAGTCCTGGTTGCCATAGTAGTAGTGGGAAGCGGTAGAGCAGTATACTTACCGCCCGTGCGGCTCCCGGGGTGCTCCAGAATGACGTCAGAGCGCCCCATGCGCATGGATCATGTGATCCATGTGATCACGTAATCCATGCGCATGGGGCGCCCTGATGTCACTCTAGAGCGCCCCGGGAGCCGCACGGATGGTAAGTATACTGCTCCCCCACTCTCCACTACACTTTACCATGGCAACCAGGACTTTAACGTCCTGGCTGCCATGGTAACCATTGAGAAAAAGCTAAACGTCGGATCCGGCGATGCGCCGAAACGACATTTAGCTTAAGGCCGGATCCGGATTAATGCCTTTCAATGGGCATTAATTCTGGATCCGGCCTTGCAGCAAGTGTTCAGGATTTTTGGGCGGAGCAAAAAGCGCAGCATGCTGCGGTATTGTCTCCGCCCAAACAACGTTCCGGTCCTGAACTAAAGACATCCTGATGCATCCTGAACGGATTTCTCTCTATTCAGAATGCATTGGGATAATCCTGATCAGCATAGATGAAGAAAAAATAGATACGTACGTCCTATTTGCCGTTCTGCGGTGAATTGTGATTGTTATATTTATTTTTTGGGGATGTATTAATAAAAAAAAATAATAAGGTGAAATTGATGGGCGATTGTAGACTTTCTTCTGTATGAACCGAATTACGTCGATTAGCCATTTAGTGGTAAAATTTGTTTGTGATACAGCCTTTTTTGGGAAAATTGGTCGGTTGCTGTAACTATGGTCAAGGACAATACATGTCCTTTATGGCCCACTGGGTAAATGGGGTTCCTGCCCAGCCACACCAGCAACTTGGCCAGATGACTCCGCTTCAGCCTCCACGTTCTCACGCCATTGATCCTGTCTGCCTCTGCCTCCTCATCCTCCACCGTGTCCTTAGCCTCCACTGCAGTGACAATTCACAGTGCCCCTCCAGCATACCACATGTGCAGGGCATGGCAGTGTCATGCTGTTCTGCACCTCGTTTGCCTGTGCAGGTCTGACTGAGGGGACCCGCTGTGCTCACATTCCTCTGCCATGGCTGCTGTGGCAGGGTGGGGGGTAGGAACAGTTCCAGCTCCATCAGCAGCAATTTTAGTCTAGAGGCGCTGATGAGCAGCTTTTTTCACCCGCCTAGTGAAGAAACTACTCACCAGCAGGACCTGAACCAGCAGGTGGTGGCATATTTGGACAGTACCCTGCCACGCCACATTGAAGATCCACTGGGCTACTGGGCAGCCAAACTGGATTTGTGGCTGCAACTAGAAGTTTGCCCTGGAAAAGCTGTCCTGCCTGGCCAATATTGTGTCATCAGAGCGGATGTTTAGTGCAGTGGGGGCCATAGTTACCCCAATAAGAACTCGCCTGTCCACCCAAAATGTGGAGAGACTGACCTTTGTCAAGATGAATCAGGTGTGGATCAGCCAGGATTTCCACCCAACAATGCCTGATGCATCAGACTAGATCATCCACGGTGCCACACTTTGACAATAGAGACCGGTTTCTTCTGGCTACCAGCCTCAGCTACTATTCTGATGCTGCCACCCGCCTGATGCCACACATCTGATGTCAAGTGTTCCTTCTTCTCACCCACCACCTTCAGCTGGTATTGGTATTGCCACCTACCTCCTCACTTTGTCACCGAGTCACTCAGTGGTCTCCTGATGCTGCTGCCACCTCCTCACTATGTCACCTTGCCACTCTGTGGTCTCCTGATGCTGCTGTCTACTGGGTCATGCCCTGATCAATTGCATGCTAAGCGGAATACTTACCTCTTCTCCAATCTTGTTAGCGCGCATTACACATCTTAGGCTTACTGGCGATGTGTCCTTACAGTGGACGCATGCACATTGATTAGGCGCACAAGAGTAGATATTGGCACCATCGCATCTAAGTCTATTAGGACACAGACGGAGGGCATTCCATCGATGCATGCACAGTACCATTACCAAATGCACCAGGCCAGGAGTATGTGCCCTTACCTCCAATACGGGCGCATGCGCAATGGACTTGCTTGGACACCAATCTCGGCATGAGGCAGGGTGGGATATTTAAACCTGTGGCTGGCACCTAACTTCTGGCTGCAGGTTAATACATCCACTGGCTTTATCCATCTATGTGCCATTGTGCGCTTTATAGAAAATATGGTACCCTGGTGAACCTATTCCAATATACAAAGGGGAAACACGTTGGGACTTTTTGCAATACATAGGCAGCACAGAGTATGGGGATTTTTGCTTTTTATAGGCAGCACATTACATGGGATTCCTTTTTAATAGGAAGGGACTTCTACTTGTGTATTTATGTTTGTCTTTATATGTGGGAATATTTTATTCTATATTCATTAAAAGTTATATTTTAAAGGTAGTTTGTTCTTTTCAATGATACATCTTATAATAACTTACCTACCCTATAATACCTTTAGATATATTTTTCCCAGTGAATTGTTTTAGTGTATAATGCAAATAGTTTTGCATGAATGGGATGGCTCAACGGCTTTTGGTAAACATAGGCATGTTTTCTATTTTCTCTTTTTTTTTTTTACTGATCAGTATGTATTTTTAGCATGTTTATGTCCCACAAGATAGAGAACGTAGGTGGGTTTGATTACTTAGTTGCACAGCAGAAACAGTATTTTCCACATATGCACAATCACTCTTAGCCCAGAAGATAGCCATTACATGGGTGGAATAAACTCTTAAAGGAGTAAGAGGGGATTTGTCATTCAGCTGGTAATATGTAGAAATGGCAAGTCTGATACATCTTTCTATAGTTATCTGGCTGGCACGTGAGCCCTGGTACTGGACAAGCAATTGGCCTGTTTCCTGCAGCGTTAAGTTTTCTGAAGACAGGCTAGATTGATCCAAGAGTCAAATTCCTTTTCCTTCCTTTAGAGAATAAAAGAAAAGAACACAAAGAAAGTAAGGCAATTTCACTAATATGATTGCCTTCTTGACTTCAAATCTCAGAATGAGCAGGAATTTAAATAAATTATAAGTTTTACTGAATTTTTTCCCATAAAACTAATGGTCAGTCTGTTCATTTCGTTCTGCTCTATAACACACTGCCTGCGGCTCACGTTGCATAGGAGTGAAAATGAGGGTGAATACTTCTAAAAGCCTTAATAAATTGCTTGGTCCACAGATGATCAGAGAGTATTTGAACAAGAAAAGTACCTTAGGCAGCCAACTGGACTTCCAAGGTACTAGTTTTTAAAATGCAAAAAAAATGAAATTTAGCTATTTTCTAGTTTCTTTGATATAATTTTTTAATGTAACGTAGGGAGGATATCACTGGATTGGGGATGCTTCAACTCCTCAGAACTATGCAATCTGGAGGATTCAAGCTGTGAGACTTACTTGGAATAATTCAGGATGGAGGACTAGACCTTAGGACATTTTATGGGTATTCTTTAACTGGAAGAAGATGCTAGAATCTTCCTTTGGACATATGGGGAAAGTATAGGCACCACAACAAGGGGTGACAACAATCAAAGTTCGCCTGTCTTCCCAATGTTTTTTCACCACCTTTTATAAAAGAGAGATTAGGAAAAGGCAAACAGAATCCTATTCTTCCAAGGTGAGAGAAGGTATCAATTCTCAAAGATTGACTGATGTTGGAGAAAGAAAAAACTTATTTTCCTAAGGTTTCTGGTTGGAGGCTAACAGGTCTATCTCCAGAAACCTGAATCTAAGATTTGAAGGAAACACATCAGGATTCAGCATCCACTTTCCTTTTAGCAATGCATTTTGGCACTAAATTCTCTCTCCCTATTGAATCGACTGCCAACAGGAAGGCTTCTGTCCATCTAAAAATTCTGGCTGCAATATTCAGTCCTTCTCAGCATGGAAACAGCTCTATTAGGTTTGTGGATTATTGGGATAAAAAACAGGGTCAAAATATAAGGTTGACTTGAGTGTTGGTTGGGGTTCCCAGCCCCAGCTCATGGGATCTGAAATGATAGCTATAGGAGTAGTCTGACACCAGGGGACTAATCTCTGATGATTTCTCCCTAAATTTCATCATAACACATAATTTTTTACCAGATTAGATATATTGACCTTACTGTTTAACCCCTTCAGGGCGCAGCTATTTTTCACCTTAAGGACCAGGACAAATTCTGGAAATCTAATGTGTAATTTTATGTGGTAATAACTTTGGAACGATTTTACTTATTCAAACTATTCTGCGAATGTTTTCTCGTGACACATTGTACTTCATGACAGTAGTAAATGTTGGCATCTACTTCATGTTGGTATCATTTTGTAATTTTTTATTCTTTTTAGATGTTAGATGGAGTACAATTTTAGATATAATTTTTAAAAGTTTTAAGAATATTACCAAAACTTACTTTGTAAAGTGTTATAATATCACTTTATGGAGGCTTACATAACAAAAACCAATATAACAGATCATTTTGGAAAATACACTCCTCAAGTTATTCAAATATGATTATACAAATGTTGTTTACCCTTTAGGTGTTCCACAAGAATTACTGGAAAGTAAAAGAGAAGTTTCAAAATTTCACTTCTTATTGCAGATTTTCTATTTTAAATTTTAATCCATTTTTCCTATAAGGCAGCAAGGGTTAACATCAAAACAAAACTCAATATTTATAACCCTGATTCTGCAGTTTACAGAAACACACCATATGTGGTTGTAAACTGTTGCATGGGCACATGGCAGGATGTAGAATGAAAGGAGCAACATATGGATTTTGGAGGGCAGATTTCATTGGGATAATTTAAGTTGCCATGTCGCATTTGAAAAACCCCAATGGAGAGGCATAGGGAGCCCCCTCTCTGCGATCCTCTTATATGCTGCGGTCAGCGTTGATTGTCGCATATAAGGGGCTAATCCGTTAGTCAGTCACAGCCAGGCCTCTTCGCGCAAATGTCACTTGCCACCATGATGTACTAGCACGTCTAGAGCCGTTAAGGTTAAGGAGCAAGGTTGTTTGTCCCAAGACAGAATAAAAAATCTTAGTTTCAGTACTTCTTCGCTTCTCTGCTGGAAAAGTGTCTGCTAATTGAAATTCAAAAAGATCACCAGAAAGATTTTTGATTTGTGTGGTCTGACCTGTTCATCCTCGGAAAGTGAAAGCTTTTAACAGTCTATAGATTAACCAAAACTGACTACTAGGAAATCCTTTAAGTAAGTAGTTATTAGGATACTTATTCTAAGAGCAGAGCTTGAAATTAAAAATGGAAGGTTCTGAATTTTAAAAAAAACTGCAATTCTGAGTTTGGAATGGTAAAACACTGGATAACACTAACATGGAAAAGGACTTTTAGGAATTTTAGTAAATAGCAAACTAAGCTGTAGAAACTAGTGTCAGGCAGCTGCTGCCAAGGAGATAATGGGTTGCATCAAAAGGGACATAGATGCCCGTGATGAGAACATTATCCTGGCACTTTATAAATCACTAGTCAGACACATGGAGTACTGTGCACAGTTCTGGGCTTCCACCTCATGTGGGTTTTTTTGCCTTCCTTTGGATCAACTGGCAGAATAACAGGCTAAACTGGATGGATATGTCTTTTTTCAGCCTTATAAACTATTTACCATGTTTCTGGATTGGGACATGGTAATGAGCATCCTGGAGAGGCAGGAATGCCTTTAAATAGTCTTTCTTAAGGAGTATGATAGTGATAGAAATGGTCTCAGTGAACTTCTTGTACTGAACAAAGAGATTCAATTTCTTGAGGTTGATGATCTCCCTAAAGTTTCAATCGGGAATGTTCACCAGGAACAATGGTAAATAGAAACTGTAACTTGTATGGAATGCGGTACTGGAACAAGAACCTTTTTCAAAGGAAGAGTACCTATTTATTTTTTTACAAAGCCAACTGTTTTCCAGCTGGGCCACAGCCTTTGTTATCATGGATGACAACACTAGAGGATCCCTTTCTTATTGTCTGCTATACATATGGAGACAGGTATGGTATCACATACTAATCTTGGGGATATTGGCTTAGTCTGCATCCCACTGGAAGTATGTCATGATTGTGTGAACCTGATGTTGTCATGAGAATGGGTGTTAAGGATGAAACCTTTACCTTTAGTTTCTTTGAAGCATGCCAGAAGTTGACAGAATCATTTTCTGTCAACATTTTAGTTTTTTTATTAGAGGCTTTTTTCAGTATATGAGAAGGATCATCTGAGAATTCCAATTCCTCTGCCAATATAATTCCACCTTTATCGTTAGGCTCTTGCTATAATTCAGATGAGATGATTTCTATAGGATGAGCATAAGTGGTACATGGTTTATGAGAGGGGGTGTGATTCTATCAAGAGCTAATTTACTCCCATTTGGTGACATTTTATTGCATTTCAGAATGTAAAGTCCAGTGGTCAGATAATAACAAGGACAGTATTTTGGCCCTCCTGGACTTTTTTCACTGTTGCTGGATAAGATAATAAAAAAATATGTTAACTATATAAAAAAATGAAGAAAAAGCAAGTCGCCATTTGCCGAATAAACGGTGTTCCTCTTTGTAGACCACCATCATTACTTCCCTAGAAAGAAGTTCCACCCTCCTATGACATGGAATACAACTCTAGTGCTCAGGAAGATTTTTTTTTTATTCTAAAACAAGTTCCAGTCTGAGGCTGACCTGTCCATTTGCACAAGTTTCTTAACAGCCATGACCCACCCCCTGGTGGGCCTCTGCTGTTTAGAGGCCTTGTTCTCTACATCAGTCCTTCCCGTTGTCCAAGTGTCATGCAGACAAACAGAGGAGCGATCTTATAAACTAGTGCACAGAGACTCTTATTCTCTACACTGGGTACCACATCAGGATGACTTTCAAGTGTCCTAGAGGGATAATCAGTGCACTCAATGTGAGTCTCATAGGAATGAATATAGAAACTGACTTCCTGTCCACACATAACATAGAGTCAGTGTCAGGCACGTGACACAGCTGGACCAGAACAAAGTAAATTACTCACAACTACATCCATGGGTAAAGAAAAAAAATGTCATCACAATTCAAAACATGAATCTTTATAATGGGAAAGAGAAAAAAACATTTTTGGGTGTGCTTCTTTAGGCTACCTTCACATCTCTGTAGTGAGAAAAAAGTTTATATCACCAGTCGGTAAATGTCCTAGATCACAGAAGATCTCTGTAGTGTTGTGGGCACTGTTCACATTTGTAGATTCAGAAAAAGTTCAGATTGAGACCGCGTGTGGTGGCAGAGAATCACAAAGCAGTTTCTGCTTATTATCCTTTTCCTAAGGAATTCGAGGTCTGCAGATATCCGCTACTCAAAAGGTATCCTGCAACTAATTAGGGAAAAAAATTGTGAAGATCCGTATATCAATTGGCCCCTTTTCTTTCCATTCTACTCACAGGGATCAAATGTGTACAGGCAACACCAACACAATCACAGCTGTCTCGTCTCTCTTGGGAAGGTTTTTCCTTTAAAATGCTGGCCTGTAGGGAACAATTGCTCCTACCATAGCTAGGGTCCGTATATGCAATATATAAAAATTTATTTAGACATGTACTCACAAACAATGTCTTTTAAAAGCACATAAAACAAGATCCCAGCGTCTTTCTTTAGCCCGACCCGGGTTTCGCTCCTTGAGCTTCGTCAGGGGCGCACTTACTGATCCATTCTGGAGAAAAGTACTTTTAATCCATATGTAAATGAGCATTTAGGTTCACAGAAGGCAGGCCCAAACCACTTCCTCTGCCAGCTCCACCCTCTCCTTCATGATTGACAAGGCCAGGTTCCTGCATAATCATCTCATCTAGCCAGGCAGTAACAAAGCATCAAGAGAAGTGCTTGCCACAGATGGGAGTAGAGCTTGGTTGTTGGTGACAGACTCCTCTTGATACTCCCAATAGGCCCTAATCATATGCTTGTCAGTTTTACAATACCCTGCATTACATAATTGGACTTCATATTCAAATCCGTTTGTTGGACTAATAAATAGTGTGAGAACAGTGTAACAAAGTGTTCTTGAAAAAATCAGCATTTTCCCCTTACAAAATGTTTGTACCGACTACAAAAACGGGCCACTTTTAGTATTTTTTTCAGGGCCACCATAAGTTCCCAGTCCGCCCCTAGATACCTGCTAAATATTTAGCTATCTTTGTGTATGGCCAGCTTAGAAAACAATTAAAAATCATTTTTAGGACCCAATTTAATTTACCAGTAGTGATTTTTATTAATTTTAGAGGGAAATATTCTGTATGTAGAAAATTGAATTTGCATAAAAAAAAGTTAAAATAAAATGTAAAATTAGATGCTGCATTTGAACTTCACTTGATATAAATCACATAAAAATAAGCAGACGCAGATTAGTTATGTGGAGGAAGTGGTCCACTAACTGTCTGCTTTTTAATGACTACATCACTGGGCAAATACAGGATTGCAGCAGCTGATGCTTTTTGAAAGAAACATATTGCATAATTTTTGCTCCTGGGTGGAGATGTCACACCTCTAGACCTCCTAGTAATGCACAGTGGAAATGTACAAAAGGAGAATGTTAGCAGTCAGACATACACAGAAGAGAAAGCAGCACAATGAGTGGAAGAGCTAAAAGATCAGTGGGACTTGTTGGAGCACCTTTCTCCAAGGGCCAGGTGAGTGCATTCCCACCAGGCATAATTAATTGTGCATGTCACCACCTTAAGCTAGCACGTCACTGATAGTTCACATGAGCTTGAACACTAAATGGGATAAAATCTAATACTTTAATAATATGCTTTAAAAATCTCTTGATAAAGTCCCAAATAATGATCAAACCTGAGCTTCTTAGGAGAGTGAGGAAGGATTGCTGACTCTGTTCTGTCATGACTGACACAGTATGAAAAAAGTAGTCTACCTGACTCCGATGATTTGGACTGAAAAAAGAGTAGGGTAAATTCAGTGTAGTCAATGGACAAATAGTGAGATAGCAGAACAGGATCAGTGTTAGGAACATCATATTGTTAGCAGCAATCACTCCTGATTCTTCTGAAAAGCTCAAGTCCGATCCTCATTGGGAACTTTATCCAGAGATTTTTAATGTATACTTAGATTTTATCCTGTTTTATTAGGATTTAAGCTCATGTGGACTATCAGTGGACTTCTTCTTGTGCAACTGAAGATCAAACAGATATCACTGCATTCTGAGTGAAATTGCCACCATTAGCTAATTCAGAAATAAGCAGTATATAATAATACCGTATGTTACTAAACAGAGTTTGCCTCTGATGGTGACATCTATGGGTGATTAATTTTATTTTGTTTTGTTACACAGCATCATTATAAAAAAAATCTGATCATTATATTCATTTTTCTGTTGAACAGTTTCTGATGTTGCCATCAAGATTTCCCGAGTTCTTTGGTTTTCAGCCTAGCATATATTTTTAGTATTTTGTGTAAGTCGTAAGACGTGCTCACTTGTTGAGATATAGGGAGCGGCTACACCTTTGTTACTCTTGAGCTGTGTGTCCTACACTAATTGCTAGGAGGAGACTTTGAGTTCATTTACCAGCATAGGCATTTGGAGATGTTCCCATCATAAAAAGATTTCCCTTCCATTCCTCATGGTGAGATGTCCCTCCCAGGATAACCATTGACACATAGTTTGTAGTAATAATGATCAAATTAGAAGATTTGTAAAACCGAACACAAATGCTGAGGAGATTTGTAGTAAATTGGCTTGTTGTTGTCTTCCTCTAGATCAACTTGCAGGATAACAGGCTGAACTGGATGGACGGATTACTTTTTTTTAGCCTTAAAAACTATGTTACCATGAAATGTAACTAAAGTCTAGTCTGGAGATGTCATTTGGAATGGAGTGAACACTGATAGTGAAACTCTTCAATGAGGCACAGCCAATCTCACTGAATTAATGGCAAAGTAATTTGAAAAAAATCATGGGGAAATTCATGAGATCTAGTTACTAAACTAACAACTTTGGTAATAAGAATAGACCTACAGCAATTATCATGACTACAATGCGTAATGTAATAAGAAGTATAATTCACACCACGTCTGGGCTGCCCGTTAGGCACATGCAGTGAAAATCGAAACATATGTCATACAAAGCCCAATAGCCAACTGAGTTTTCATTTAGAAAGTAAATATATCTGGATCCCACAGTCCCAAATGCATTGAAAAGTGAAGTTGACTATGTCTTAATAGTCTGTATATACTCAGTAGTATGCAACATTTTTTTTGTAAATGGTAGCTGCAATTAGGACTGCAAGTGACAAGAATACAACTGTTCCAAGTGGTTCTCTATTGCTGATGATGACCTTATAGACCTTCAGCTTCCTCATTAAAGTGTTAACGTTAAAATAAAGTATAAAACTTGATATAATTTCACCCTCACTATGTTTTTTCTTTAGCCAAGAGGCGGTGTGGAAGAAGGTCCAATACATATGAGAAGAGCTGGGCTACTGGAAAAACTGAAAGAGCTTGGTAAGATATTAAAATTTTTCTGTCTTGATTAGCTGGATTCAGCTAGACAAATGACAATTACAGGAGGGCGAGGCAACTATGGTGAGGCCAAAGACTGAAGTAGCATGCGGTTTTACTGTAAAATAGAGCAGTTTACAATGTGAGCTTATAGAGCCGTGGTTTGTACAGATAAAATATGTTAAAAACCTGCAAAAAACGTACAGTCACTAAGATGCCCTGGTCCTAACATGGTAGATAGTTGTGTCTTAAATTACCAGAATTATCCCATAAGCAGCCTCCATTGCATATTGACGTGCGCGACATTGGAAACTACTGCATTTGCACAGTATTATTCAATGGAGGTGGCTGATGGATCGATCTGTCACGTGCCCCTCCAGCAGCGGCCATGTACAGACCAGAGCGCTGTGTTAGACTGTACTCGTCGAGGAGGCATCATTTTAGAAATGAGGACTGCTCTGGTAATAACATTAAATGGCTGTTCCCTGCATATCTCCAAAAATAAGTAGAAAGTGGCCAACCATGTTAGCTGTGGTGCTTTTCCAGACAGACATTAGTCATAAATAAAAAGACGCAAGGCTTATGATAAATCTCTCTATTGCGGAACAAAACGGGAAGGGCTGTTTCTCCAGGAGAGAGTGGTGCGTTCCCACCTCTCCCTGGGTACTGCTCAAATATGGAATTTTAGAAAAATCAAAGAAGAGAGGGGCAGTAACGTGATAAAACTTTACTTTTATTTATACCTTGTAAAAAATCCCATAGGTCAGGAAACAAAAAACCCCTACCAAACATAGACAGACACACAAGTGCAGGACCTAAGCGTGGTGCACCGCGAAAAGTAGGCAATGGCACCATAGATTAGGTTCCAACATCAGAGACTCCTAGACTAGTACTCGGTCTGACATACCGCCTCAAAAACAGCCGAATGCAGTACCCCCGACAGGTGCTCTGCAATGGTGAAGCAGAGTCACACACTAGGCTGGGTCCCCACGTCGCCCTTACATAACAAGGAATGATCTTACTTGTTTAGGTGCAGAAACCTCATCATTCACAAAGCACAAAATGTCAGAAGATCAGTCACTTCAGATTTGTGAGCTTGAGTGTCAGATGTCCAGGTGAAAAAGGATAGTCCAGACCAGGAGCGTAGCTAACGGCTCATGGGCCCCGATGCAAGAGTTCAACTTGGGCCCCCTTTCCTCAGTGCTTTGTGTGTCTTCTTCCCCTCAGGCTCCTGGGCCCGGTAGCGACTGCTACCTCTGCACCCCCTATAGCTACGCCCATGGTCCAGACATCAAAATCACGTGTCATCAGTCACAGCAGTAGGGAGGCCTCAGGGAAGGTACTCTGTCCCTGTTGCTGCCCTACTTGGCCTATCCAGCCCTGATAACCTCCTAATACGGGGTCCGTGCCCCGCAAGGGGTGGCACTGTCCGGAACCTTACCCTATTCTAGGATCCCTATAAGATCCTACAGAGATAGATCCCTAGAAGCTAAACTGGATACCTGATCAGGGTATTAGTAGGTTGTGTACGATTAATAATCTGCGATATAGTCACGTGTCCCAACGTGTTTCATCAATGAACATATCAGGAGAATAATATGAATGCACTGAAAAGCCCCATGAATCGTCAGGGGACACAGGGCTAGAGATAGCTACTAAGTACTGGGAGAAGGCAGATGGCCCCACTCCACACAGGAGCTGACAAAGCTAGTTATAGCTACAGCGAGGCATAGGGTGTTGCACCACAGTATCACATAACTCCTGGAGGGCATATGGCGCAGGCTGTCATCATTAGTCCAGTATTGTCCAGTAAAGCTAAATTATGAAACTTCCTGCATTTCAATGCTTACCTCATGCTGTGATACGTGCAGATTTACACTGTAGTGATTCACATCAGTGATATTTTTTCTATCTAGACAGGCATGACACCCATCTTTTCTTGAGATTCCATTATTGTGCAAATTCCACTATAAAAAAAAAATTGTCACTAAATCATATCACAGCAATAAATGTAAACTTTAATGAAAAGAATCAATAAAACAACCAAATATACATATAAATATATATCTATATATGTTCATCAGCAAAAGGCATTCTCTGATGAATAAAAGTCAAAAAGGTCTTTTATTCTCCCTAAGTGATTGTGACGTTTCAGCTGGACATTACAGCCTATACAAGGACAATACTATATACATATAAATCTCCAGACACGTGAATTGCATATACATCCATTAAATAAATAATAAAAAGTGCATCAAGAAGTGATATAACCACACACATAATACATATTAAAAATTCATTATAGATATGACAATGATAAAAAATAATAAAATTGATGATTTCAATCATAAAAACCTTCATAAATTATTAATTGCAGATGTGCCCCTGTTCGGATAGATCTATATTCTAGAACACAGGTCACACTTAAATTTGTCCAGACAGAAGCTGAAGCTGCTTAAAGAAAGCAAACTAGCCTGAACCAGAAAAGTGTTGGTGGGCGGGGGAGTAATGGTATTCTTATAATACGTCGATTGCTGTCATATACAGTACATTCTGTAACATATTTATTGTACATCAAGCTTACTCTTATATGTCATCGTGGAATCACCTATTCTTTAAACTCCTTTTTTATGTTTAACTATTTTGAAGAGCTTTGAGTGATATTTTTTAGTCCCTGTTTTAAGATTTATAGTGTCATCCCAGAATATCACAATAAACTGACACTTCCAGCTCTGCAGAGATCACTTCTCAGCTATCTCATTATCATCACAGGCCGGATTACAATGGATGGTAACACCCACATAAAGATAACACGGAATCATACCATTCACAGTAGGAAATGGCTGCAGATTATCTACTCCACCTCCATTCTCAATCACCTCTGGTCAGGTCACTGAGCATGTCTAGAACACTCTTCCATAGATATCAATGAACATCTCCGATGGTCTACGTGACTGAGCTCAGACAAGATGGCTGCCTCTGTCATTGTATTTTCTGATTGAAAAAATTTTTTGTTTATTAGTAATAAAATATACATGTGATTAATTCCTATATATAAGGCTACTGAAAAGAAATACATGATTGTCCTGATGCAGGGATTGGTCAGAAAAACTGCGGAACACAACTGTCTCTTTGACTTTTTGACATCACAGGCAGTCAATGTCCGTACTGCGATAGGTTTCAGACCGTGTTCCTAGTATTTAGATGTAAATCTGTCCAGCAGATGTTCCTTAGACAGATTTTAGAAAGCCTCCTAGCCATGCCCCAGACTATTGCCCAGTATAACGAGTTCCTTTGTTTTGTCACAGAATATGACGTGAAGGACTTTGGTGATCTGCATTTTCCTGATTTACCCAGTGATGAACCATTTCAAAATGTGAAGAATCCACGGACTGTTGGTAAAGCTACTGAAAAGGTTGCTAACATAGTGGCGGAAGTCAAGAAGACTGGCAGAGTGTGTCTGACCCTCGGAGGCGATCACAGGTCTGGCTTTGTTTGATTTTCAATGAGTTTAAGTGGTTAAACTATAGGAATTAAAAATAAACTGTATTATTCACCTGGGGGGTAACTGCATGGCGTAGTCCGAAAATACACAACAATCCTCTGATGGCCTATAGTCTGCCCGATACAGACCAAGAAGAAACATAACTGGAAAGTGCAGCTATTAGGACACAAATGCACATTAAATCAGCATGTACTAATGTACCTCTATATTCCCCCTCCACCAAACTCTACATCTGACTACTGCAGTAGATACAAATGTCTACCTAAAAGTAACAATATAGTAACAACAATGGTATCAATTATAATAAAGCAAGAGATTTTAAAGAGGACCTGTCCCCATCCCTGTCTGTTATTCCCCGTATAATAACAATTCTGGAACATCTATTCATATGACTCTATGTGGTGCCATTCCTTTATTATTTCTTTCTTTGCAAGAACACACCTCCAACTAGTAACAGTCAGTTGTATCCTTATTCATAAAGGTCTAGCGGGAATGGTAGGGGAATGGAACAACATAAAGTTATTGCATGCTAAAACAGACATGTCAGAAGGGGTGACAGGTCCTCCCTAAAACAAAGTGCTAATTGTTATTTTTTTGTTGGCTGTCCTTTAAGGCCTGTAAAAAAGGAAAATTTTCAGTTATTTGGCATATTGATGAGCAACCTATCACATGATGTTCCAACTGGAGAACTTTAGCAACAAATGGACTAAATGTCCCAAGTGAATATTCTGTGACCTTCTACTTGTTTACTCATCTCCCTTTTGTTTGTGCTGATGCAGCCTGGCAGTTGGGACAATCGCAGGTCATGCTAAGGTTCACCCTGATTTGTGTGTAATTTGGGTGGATGCCCACGCTGATATCAACACTCCATCGACATCACCCAGTGGCAACCTTCATGGACAGCCTGTCTCTTTCTTAATAAAAGAACTACAAAACAAGGTAAGCCATGACTAATGTGTTATCACTATGTCCTGACTGTCTTAAGGTGGCCATACACGTCTAAAGTTGACCATTTCAACCAAATCGAAACTTCATCTGTTGAAATTTCACACCAAACAATCGTTTCAGCCAACGGATGGCAAATCAATATCGTTTGAGAAATCGTCAATGTTTAATATTTTCGTCCAACATCTTTCGTTCAAAGAAAGAACGTTTGTGAATGAAAGGTTTATTTGAAAGATGGTTTCCACAAAGATCTTTCATCCATCACCCAGTTTCATTGAACGTCTATGGACAGTTTGAGCAACTCTAATGGCCAATATGACCATGTGTATGGACACGTCTGTGAAATGAATGTTCACCAGATGATTGTTCAACTGTTGTTCAACCATCAACCAACTTCTATCTAACTTATATGACCACTTTACTCAGTCTACGTTACTATGTGAGACTGTATAGTTTCCTTTCTTTTCACACCTCTGTAGTTTTTAGTTCTAGATACATGTCCATTTTCGTCACTTAGGATTGTTTTGTCCTATTTCAAGGGCACTTAAGGGGACAATTGCACCATCTCAAGACAGAATTAAGACAAATGAATGCCAGATGTATGTCATAGCATAAGAATGTAAACGGTAATGGATATGACACTAGTTTCCCATTGCTTTGGTTTAACCCCTTTAAAGATGGCCCTCGCTCGTGTGTGCAGCGGGCACCATAACCACCAGGTTTCTGCTGTTTCAAACAGCAGAGACCCATAGCAGATGAATGCGATCAGCCCTATGGCTGATCGAGTACATTTAACCCGCCATCTGAGTGGTCCATACGTGGGCGTTGCGTGCTCCTGTGCCCATAACAGCGTTCCCCGGCTGAGATCGGGGAACCTGTAAGAGTATAGTAATAGCCTAAAGCCTCAGGCAGGCTTCGGTAGCTATTACTAGTTTATACCAAAACAGACCAGCAGGTGACAGCACTGAATGGTATATCTAATGGGCAATCTAATGATTGGCAGTTATATTCACCCAGGGTGACAAAAAAAAAGTTTAAATTTTTTTTAAAAAGTTTAAAAAAAAATATACAAAAATATATAAAAGTTCAAATCACCCCCTTTTCCCCAAAATAAAAATAAAAATACATTATTAATAAAACAATACACATCATGAGCATTGCTATGTGGAAAACGCTCGTACTATTAAAATATAACAATATTTATCCTATACGATGAACGGTATAACGGAAAAAAAATTGCCAATTCACAATTTTTTGTCACTTCAACTCCCCCCAAAAAATGGAATAAAAAGTGATCAAAAAGTTGCACACACTTCAAAATGGTATCGCTGAAAAGTACAGATTGCCCTGCAAAAAATGAGCCCTTATATAGGCTGCGTACACATAACAAAACAGAAAAAGTTATAGGGGTTAGAGTATGATGATGAAGAAGAAAAATATTTTTTCAAGTTTTTATTTTTTTTTCAGTATTAAAATGCAAGAAAAACTAAACAAGTGTGAAATCGTTGTAGTCATACTGACCTGTAGAATACAGGTAACAGGTCAAGTTTACCACATAAAAAAAAAAAAAAAAAAACTGTGGCAGAATTGCATTTCTCTTTTCCAATTCCACCCCATTAGAATGTTTTTCCAGCTCTCCAATAGATCATATGCAATATTAAATAGTGCAATTAGAAAGAACAACTTGCAGCAAAAAAGCCCTGTGAACGGAAAAATAAAAAAGTTATGGCTCTGGGAAGGTGGGGAGTAAAAAGCTAAAAAAAGGAAAATCGCAAGGTCCTCTAAGCATTACATTTAAAATACATAGATTTAATATGACGTTTGTGGATCTTTTCTACTCAATGGTCAGCATCCCGTTATAGAAAGATCCAATATCTTGCATTTCTGTGCTAGTTTTATACAACAACTTACAAGACAATTGTCTCCTAGGTGCCAGACATCCCAGGATTCTCGTGGGTGAGGCCATGCCTGTCTGCTAAAGACATAGTCTACATTGGTCTGAGAGATGTGGACCCCGGAGAACAGTAAGTTGATTTTGAAAGCAGAATACTTTCTTGAAAGTCTCTTTGTACATTGTAAGGAAATTCCAAGTGCATGAAATTACTAATGTATGCAAAATCCAGTCATTTCTGCCCTAGTGCAATTTTTGTAATAGGGGTATTTGTCCCTTAAAAGAGGAAACACAATCCATTCTTTTAACCTCCATTCACTGGACGGAGGCCAAAAGGCTGTAAATATTGGGACAGGTTATGTTGAGACAGTTTTTTTTGCCGTATAGAATAATATACTATGCTGTTTCATGCAAAGATATGCAGAAGCTTCTGTCAAGTCATATAGCATATTGGGAGATCTCCCCAAGTTATATATTTGAGGTAGCCTCAAATATTGATGTGAACAGGGCCAAGTCCTTTGATGCTACCATAGCCACCCAAGTGCAAGCATTATGAGCATTATTGCACCAGTTATGAATAAAATTAATTATTCAATTATAAGCCATTTCCCCTTGTTGGTCAAGTTAGCCGCTGATGGAGGGTCATATGACCTGACATCACTCAGACTCTTCCATTCTAACACAGCATCTGCTCTGAACGCCCAGCAGTACAAGTGCAGATGGTAAATGCAGTGCATTTGAATGGAGGAGACTGAGTGACATGGTCTGACCTGGTCAGATGACCCTCCATCAGCAGCCATTTTATGGACAGAACCTCCATGTGGACAGCAAAAAAGACTTGGCCAACAAGGGGATATACCCTATGACAGGCATGCTCAACCTGCGGCCCTCCAGCTGTTGTAAAACTACAACTCCCACAATGCCCTGCTGTAGGCTGATAGCTGTAGGCTGTTCAGGCATGCTAGGAGTTGTAGTTTTGTAACATCTGGAGGGCCGCAGATTGAGCATGCCTGCCCTATGAAATATAGAAAATGGCGCAGAATATCAACAAAGGCTATATTAGTAAGCGCCATATAGTCATTTCATATACACATTGGTCAAGAGTAGCCCTTTAAGTGAGTTAAGTGAGCAATAAAGGATATTATGTCAAAATGAAATTTAGTCTAATTCAAATAGATGATATAACGTGTAGCTCATAGAGCGTTTCCATTTCTGAAATTTTTGGCCTGTAGCCCACATGCCACACCTCTCAGTCTGCAGCTAATGAAGCTAGTCTATGTGGACAACCTTTCTACTGATAAGCGGGTGTGGAAGGGTTGGGCCTATACCTAATGGACATTTATGGCATACTTTGTGGATATGTCATAAATATCTGAGTTGCATAAACCTTTTAAGAATCTGTCACCATGATCTTGGACTATTATCTGAAGTAATACATGAGCAGTACTGCAGATAAGGAGTCCAGATTGCCATTCAAAGCTGCACTGAAATGCACAGTCCGGATTGCCACGCTGTGCTAACATAATGGAAGGGACTCCTGTGCGCATGTAGTCCTGACAATGTATTTCAGCACTAACAGTGGTGGCAAAAGGGGGCAGTAAATTAAAAAATGGTGATCTGGATGGATTAACTGCAGGACTACTCATTTACTGCAGGTAATAGTCCAAGATCTTGGTGACAGAGTCCTGTTAAAGGGGTTGTGCCACTAAAAACACATCCCCTACCCACAGGACAGGGGAGAAGTGTTTGATCATTGAGAGACTGACCTCTGAGACCTACCTATAGGAATCATGACAACAGTTAGTGCATCTGTGTCCACCGCTCATTCTATAGGACTGCTGTGAGCACTGTATTGGCAGTCCTATAGAACTGAATGCAGTGGTGGACACATGCGCACCACCACTCCTTTCCAATACCCTGTTCTCGTGATTGCTGGGGGTCCCAGTAATCAAACACTTATCTCTGTCCTGTGTATGGGGGAATAAGTGTTATTAATGTTAGTGGCACATCTCCTTTAAAGGGGTATTCTGGTAAAGTAACTTCATTTTTGAAAAAACTCCATTAAGGCTGCAAGCTGTGACCCAACCAGAATAACCAATGTAACTTGCAATCCATTTGTCTAGCACCTATGTGATCCTGCAACACACTGAGAGTATATTGGCGCCTGATCTTCCCTCACAAACACTACAATCCCCACAATCCCTAGCTTTCCTGCTGTGAGTGTTGATGTTTATTGATTGGCTGCCTGATGTACAGTTCAGTTACGCCCCCTCTATTCAGTAATTACCCGCACACTAACACGCCCTTTGTTTCACAAGACATTTAGCAAGTGATGGCTAACCTCCGACACTCCAGCTGTGGTGAAACGACGACTCCCAGCATGCTCCACTTATTTCTGTGCAGTTTTGAGAACAGCCAAGCAATTGTGCATCTTGGGAGGTGTAGTTTTACCACAGCTGGAGTGCCAGAGGATAGCCATCACAGGCCTAGAGAATTGATAGCAACACACTGAGCATGCTCGACCTAACAAAGGCTCAGAACTACCAATCGATGCCATGGTAATCTATAAGAAAATAGAAAATAACTCCAGCAATGTGCGTCAAGGCTTGTTTATTTGAAATGCGGAGTCGTAACAAAGTAACGTTTTGGCCCAAACGGCCTTTATCAAACAAATGCCGCTGTAAGGAAAACGCCAATGGATGCTGCGCTGTAAAGAGAGTGGCGTGTACTCACACGCTGAATGAAGCGTGTGAGTACACGCCACTCTCTTTACAGCGTTTTCCTTACAGCGGCATTTGTTTGATAAAGGCCGTTTGGGCCGAAACGTTACTTTGTTACGACGCCGCATTTCAAATAAACAAGCCTTGACGCACATTGCTGGAGTTATTTTCTATTTGCTACATATGGGGTGGGAGCCCGACTCCAAGCAACATCTTCCAGAGTGCCAGGAGGTTTTTATCTCTATGGTAATTTATAAGGAAACACAGTGGGTAGCAGAGCAAGAAAACTAATTTTATAACTACTGAATGGTAAAAATGTGACATTTACATTATATTAGGTAATTATTGATGATGAATTAGTCTAAAACATGTTATATTTATAGTAACTGGAATACCCCTTTAATACAGACACACAGTACAGTGGTCCCTCAAGTTACAATAACTATTGGTTCCAGGACGACCATTGAATGTTGAAACCATTGTAAGTTGAGTAATTGGTTCCAAGGGATCAAAATGTCATCCAAGATAAGCTAAAATTAAAATTTAAGAAAAATAAGCAGATAACTAAGGTAAATAAGACTAGTCCTTACATATAAAGCAAAAATCACAGAAATAAACGTGGCCTAAATGGGTGGAACTGCTCAAACCCCAAACACTGTTGCGTGTTTCTAACTGGGGGAGCAGCTCCTCCGCATGTTGTTCGCAGCGAGCGGCCATCCCCAGCAAACATTGTATACAATGGAGGATGCCGGCATGAACCACATGCACCACACAAACATCCTACACAAAATAAAACATGTGCGGATGAAAATATATAAACACATAACTCACAGAAAAAAGATGCACCACATGGATAAGCAACTGACAACACTGGCTAATCCCTCACTCTGGTGTTAAAAGCTGAGAGATTCGCCAATATTTCCAATCAGGAACATATCGGAGCCCCTTTAGGCACCACTACACGGTATCTCAGCATGACATGGGGTCCTACCACTAGATTACCTATGGTGTGTGAACAAGGTCTGAACAGGTATTAAGCAGCCTACAGCCCCATCCCACTCACCTGCATTGCAGGACCAACAATGCAATGGGGAACAAATGAGGCCGCAAGCTACACCTACAACAGACCATGTGACACCGGCTTCCAGGTGCAACAGAATGTTTACCAGCCATATGCAATGATAATTATCAGCCTGTTAGGACGTGTTAAAACTAAAAAATAAAAAATACTTTATTTATAAGTTTAAGATAAAAATGTCTGGGTTTAGGTATATGTCATCAGGCAAAAGTGTATGTTTGGGCCAGAGCGGGATGATATTAAACCTTCTGGTACAAACATACACCACAACAAAGTCTCAACTGTCAGGCAGGACTTATCTAATTGTATATCGTCCTGACCTGGTGATCAGCGAGATATGGTATGCAAATCAGCCAGCCGGCCAGTATGCGTCTATTCGCACTAAGTGTGTATCAATTAAATAAGGTGAGTGTAGTGGAAGAATCCAATAATGCGGCTTGTCTGACGATGCACAACAGACTGCCGCTATTCTGGATGTGTGCGCACGTCTGTTGCAGCACACCTCACGGTTCTCCACTACAGCCACCAAAGTATACGAGTATGGGCACTCAGATACAAAAGATGCCCTCTGTGCCTGTTAGAAACTGTCTGCTAACATTGGCCTAATGGCAATTTGGGTTAGTGATACACTTCCACACATTCACTCTGACATTCAATCCATTGGGATGAGAGGATTGGGGTGTACACTCGTATAGCAGGCAGCTAGTTCAACGGCGGCAGATTCCGCCACAGGAAAAAACACACACAGGCATTCACAGGGGACCTATTGCTGGCTAAGGCTATATCTATTTGCTGTTAAGGAGCTCCACACTTCCTCAGGAGCTTATCTAGGTATAGAGTGCAGATGATGCTGCCTAACCTAATAGCGCTCTGCACCGTCTAGTGCCCGAGCTCCGGCGCTGTGTTGGCCGTGAGCGGCCGACTGCACGCCGGATATTTATAACCTGCAGCCCGCCCACCGGAGGACGTGTGTGTGCCGATGCGCGGCCAATCAGTGAATAGAGGCGCGGCCGCTTGCTCACGCCCACTCAAAGAGTCCGCATCTGATATCCGAATATACCTCTGGGGGATCAAACTTGTATATATAAGGGGACGCTTATAGCGGTATGTATTATGTCCGTACGTATTAACTCATAAGGGGTGGAAAGGGTAACAATTCAGCATCTCATAGATGCAACACGTGCATCTATTAAGCCACATTCAGCAATATGGTCGTGTCCAGTACATCATATGATCGCATCAAATGTTCAAGCGAAGTTCCATATGATATATCGAAAAAGTAACATAGCTAGTGTAAGCACTCAGATTGTATCACATAATTTGCTATTATGTGTATTGTTCACTGTTAAGTGACAGTGAACACACTATTGTTCCGCTGGGACAATACACATAATAGCAAATTATGTGATACAATCTGAGTGCTTACACTAGCTATGTTACTTTTTCGATATATCATATGGAACTTCGCTTGAACATTTGATGCGATCATATGATGTACTGGACACGACCATATTGCTGAATGTGGCTTAATAGATGCACGTGTTGCATCTATGAGATGCTGAATTGTTACCCTTTCCACCCCTTATGAGTTAATACGTACGGACATAATACATACCGCTATAAGCGTCCCCTTATATATACAAGTTTGATCCCCCAGAGGTATATTCGGATATCAGATGCGGACTCTTTGAGTGGGCGTGAGCAAGCGGCCGCGCCTCTATTCACTGATTGGCCGCGCATCGGCACACACACGTCCTCCGGTGGGCGGGCTGCAGGTTATAAATATCCGGCGTGCAGTCGGCCGCTCACGGCCAACACAGCGCCGGAGCTCGGGCACTAGACGGTGCAGAGCGCTATTAGGTTAGGCAGCATCATCTGCACTCTATACCTAGATAAGCTCCTGAGGAAGTGTGGAGCTCCTTAACAGCAAATAGATATAGCCTTAGCCAGCAATAGGTCCCCTGTGAATGCCTGTGTGTGTTTTTCCTGTGGCGGAATCTGCCGCCGTTGAACTAGCTGCCTGCTATACGAGTGTACACCCCAATCCTCTCATCCCAATGGATTGAATGTCAGAGTGAATGTGTGGAAGTGTATCACTAACCCAAATTGCCATTAGGCCAATGTTAGCAGACAGTTTCTAACAGGCACAGAGGGCATCTTTTGTATCTGAGTGCCCATACTCGTATACTTTGGTGGCTGTAGTGGAGAACCGTGAGGTGTGCTGCAACAGACGTGCGCACACATCCAGAATAGCGGCAGTCTGTTGTGCATCGTCAGACAAGCCGCATTATTGGATTCTTCCACTACACTCACCTTATTTAATTGATACACACTTAGTGCGAATAGACGCATACTGGCCGGCTGGCTGATTTGCATACCATATCTCGCTGATCACCAGGTCAGGACGATATACAATTAGATAAGTCCTGCCTGACAGTTGAGACTTTGTTGTGGTGTATGTTTGTACCAGAAGGTTTAATATCATCCCGCTCTGGCCCAAACATACACTTTTGCCTGATGACATATACCTAAACCCAGACATTTTTATCTTAAACTTATAAATAAAGTATTTTTTATTTTTTAGTTTTAACACGTCCTAACAGGCTGATAATTATCAATACGTTCACAGACGTGAAACCGAGCATCTTTATTTGTGTAAATTCAGCCATATGCAATGGCACATTCAATACATATAAAACAAGAATCACAGAAATAAACGTGGCCTAAATGGGTGGGACTACTCCAAACCCCAAACACTGTGGCGTGTTTCTAACTGGGGGGGCAGTTCCTCCGCATGTGGTTCGCAGCGAGCAGCCATCCCCAGCAAAAATTGCATACAATGGAGGATGACGGCACAAACATCCTACACAAAATGAAACAATGTGCGGATGAAAATATATAAAGCACATAAATCACTGAAAATAAGTGTACCACAAGGATAAGCACCTAACAACACTGGCTAATCCCTCACTCTGGTGTTAAAAGCTGAGCCATTCGCCAATATCTCCCAGTCAGGAACATATCGGAGCCCCTCATGCACCACGTCAAGGTCTCTCAGCATGGCATGGGGTCCTACCACTAGACTACCTA